>JBAMNC010000401.1:0-410000 GCA_037902135.1 Cetoscarus ocellatus
CTAACTCAAAAACTTCAGTGTCTTTGGCAAGGAGCCTTGTCTTTCTTTTTAAATAAGCACATAAAGTTCTTATGGCCTACACAGAGATTACAAAGTTTCATCTGACCATCTCTCTGGCACGGACGCTATTGGCCATACTGTGCCATCAGTGTTTTGAATAATTTGTTGTCTCCAAACTCTTACACTGCTTTAATTGCTGCATTAGCGTGACCTCAGATACCCTGAAAGTGCCGGTGGCCCTGGCTGGTGGGATATGCATACTTTAAAAGTAGGACAAAAATGAAAAGGAAGAAGAAAGAGTGGGGAAAAGACATGAAGGCATGAAAACTGCATTAGGCGGTGGCAGCCAACACAGAGAGGAGGATGTGAATGATTCAGGAGGCAAAGGGATTAATAATGCAGGACTCCCTCTTTCCCTCCATCCCAGTGTCCCTCTCTTTTTCCCTCTACCTCCCTCCTCTCCACTCCCTTCACCCTCTGTCTCCACACTTTTGTATGTTATTCTCTCATTCTTTCTATCTACTGTATTCACCACTGATTTGTCCTCCCTTTTGTCAGGTCATCAGCCTCACCAGTAGGGGGAGCTCTTCTCATCAAGCTGTTGGTCACATCTCCTGCTTCTTATCAGTCCTCCCCTGTGGTGTGATGAGAGTGTGAAGAGTCTGAGTGGGTAGCAACTTTGAGACTTAAATGTATAATAGTTGTCTGATGAAGGAAAAAATATGGAACTACTGACTGTTTTTCACATTTTTCGTATTTCAATTTTGGGAATGCCTTTTTTTCTCTTTAATAGGACCCAAATAGCACCAGCACAGACAGCAGCTTTTCTTCCCTGACAACACACACTACATTTCAAAGCACACAAGGCCAAAAGCAAAAACAGCTTCAAACTGAAAATCATAACCATCAGTCTTCAAAACACACGTCATAGTTTACCTACTCATAGTTTCATAGTTTAATGTGTGTGTATATATATATATTTATTATATATACATCCCAGTTCCTATGTTTTCATATATATTTAAGTCGCTTGTCGCTTTCCATGTAGGAACTATTGGCTTTTTGGCCACAATTCTTCCATGAAGACCACTTTTAGCCAACTTCTCCAGCAAGTGCATTGGTTTAGCTGGGGTCCACTGGTTTCCCCCAGTTCTGAGCTAATGGCACAACTGGACATCTTCTGATTCTTCTGATTCATCTTCCCTGCTGACCACTGCACCTAAAGTCCCTAAAATTTCCTCAATGTTGCCTGTTTCTTTGATTTTCTTTAGAGCTCTTGAGCAGCACATCTTGAAGTCCCAGCCTGCTTTAAACCTTTGGAGCCTGTCTTAACCATCATTTGGCAAGAGGCAGGGTACAACCTGGACAGGTAGCCAGCTTATCACAGGGCTGACATGTAGAGACAAACAAGCAGTTACTCTCATGCTTACACCTAGAGGCAATTTAGGGTCACCAATTAAGCTATCAAGCATGTTTTTGATCCATAGGAGAAAGCTGGAGAATGGTAAGGTAGGGCACTTTATTTATATAGGTAATTCATACCTATAGAAATTCAAAGAGCTAACTGTAACAGCCCAGATTTAAATTACCTCTCCTGATAAAACAACAGGTTCGAAGAGCTGAGATCTTCCTGACAAAAAGCTTGAAATAAAACAAAAAAACACATATTTCTCAAAAATTGTATCCATTCTTCAGTCTCAGTATCTCAATACTTGGAACCCACTCTAAAGTATAAAGAATGAGAAGGAAAAAAGAAAAACTTCAACTTAGGTTGTTAAATTCTCGTATCTGCTTATATATCATGTTTCAGCAGTGTTTATTGCTTTTCTTTAGCCTTCTTTCTTACTTGACTAAAACATACTCATTATGTCTTAAAGGTCCCATGCCCTGGTGTGTTCGACTTTTCACATCATGTCTTGGTTGTCTATAATGCAAGGGTTTGAGTAAAGTTGAGTAAAAAATGTAAAAAGTTATACTCTGGAGTATCAGATCCAGCTCTTTTTCCCTCTCCTTTGGAAATGCTCAGATCTGAGGGGACAGGGAGGCTACGGTAATAAGCTCTGTGCTGATTGGCTGCCCAAATAATGCCTGATGGGAGGGAGAGGAGGCATTACAGAGCACAGAGCAGACTTTGGAAACACTTATGGCGTCTGCCTGTCATGAGCAGGAAACACACAAGTAGGTAGAGGCTGTACAGCTATTACATAATAAACCCTGGGAAGTTAAAAACCAGAGCATTTTAGGAGACATTTTCTTCAAAGAGGTATTGCACATTTCTCTGTGAACTGAGTTTAGTTACAGGTGTCATGTTCGTCTGTTCCTTTAGCCCCCTCCATCAACAATATAAGCAAAGAAAATTGATTTTGGCAGCTATTGAACAATTATTACTAAGCATCAGTCCAACAGGTTATAATGTAGATTACTTATAATGCAAAGTCAAGCAATGAGTATGTTTCCAGTCACTGAAGATGTGGCTGTATTCCCTGCCATCTGTGTATGTTTAAGATACTGTTTAATTGTTGCACATGAAAAGATGCAGCATTTTTCTGTCTTCTGTCTTCCCTTAATAAAATTATAATAAATATCTCACTGGAGGAAATATACTGTAGTATCATTTTTTTAAAGTATCGTCTAGCCCTACGACCAAGAACCTTTGTCCTGTGCACTCATTCAACAGGAATATCATTTGTATTTGATTCAGTCCATGTCCACTGTCCTGCCCCTAACATCACCTGTGTAACCTCCGCCGGCCCTCTCTCCCCTCCACACCTCACTGCCCTCACCTTAGCCAGGGGCACAAATGACCTGGCCACAGGAAATGATGACCTAAATTAATTGCAACACTGATGGCCCGTCAGGAGGCTTTTAATTACCTGCTCATGTTTCTCTCCCTCTCTCTCCCCTCTCTCTCTCTCTCTCCCTCTTTCTCTGTGTCTTACAGGACAGAGCTCTAATGGGCAGCATAACCAGGCTATGTGACAATGCCATCGCCCTGGAATCATTCAAAGGCTCTGAGAGAGAGACCAACCCACTCTACAAAGATTACCATGGTAAGAACACACACACTCGCTTATCTTTCTGTCTCTTTTCCAACACACACACACACACACACACTCACAGGCAGTGCATTAAGGCTGGGGCTGGGCGGTGGATGGAGGCAGGGCAGCCCCCTCGCAGGCCGGGCTGTCAGTGCACGTTAGTGTGCTGCTGCTCAATCAGACGTGCTCCTCAGTAGACAGGCCGGGGGGGATTCAGCTGCCACGCTGTACCCCCTCTCCCTCGCACCCTCACCCGCCTCCATCCCTGCCTCTCTCTCTCCCCCCCCACCCTCCAGCAGAGCCCTCTCTCCTCTCTCCCACTCGCCTCGCCCCCTCTCCATCCCCAGTCCCATACCCCTGAGGCTCTGGAGCAGAGCAGACCAACACAGGGGAATCGATATTCTCACCATCACTCTCTCTTCCTCTCTGCCTCCATCTCTCTATCCCTCGCTCAATGTCTCCATGGCCAGCATGCTCTGCTAATAAATGGAGGGCAAGGCTTTCAGTAGGGGGAAGAGGACACACCGGTAAGGGACGAACGCGGAGACAGAAACGAAGAAAGATGAGGAGGAGGAGGAGGGGCTGCATAGTTTGTCCCTGCTCTCCCTCTTCTTCCCCTCACTTTTTCTTTACTATTCCCTCTTTTTCTTGTTTGCTTCCCTCTTTTCTATCACTCTATCACACTCTTCGCACATAAAGGTCAGTTTAAGCGAGTGGGGTATTTTTAGCCTTGGCTCTTGAACTCTCCCGCTCACTCCTGTGTTTTTCCTCTCATTCCCCCATTTTCCAGTAAAACACTCCTGGTTGTGACAGATGAAGGGGGGAGGAGTAAAAACATTCAATGGCAGATTTTGGTCTCATCCAACACGATGTTTTATTCAGATCAAACATCTCATACTTATCACATTGTCCTGTATTGTAGAGCAGGAATCACGAAAGCCTGTCCCACATATGAGTAACATTTTAAAAGTATTATATTTTAAAATATCATCTTTTTGATATTTGCAATTAATATTATTTGAATTTTTCACTCAAAAATATATTTGCCCTCTGTGAAACCAGCCAGAGACATTCTGGTCAGATTATGAAATACATTTATGTGCATGATTGTTTTGATGTGTGTTCATGAGTGCAAACGCATCTGGTACGAGTGTGAGAGTGCGTGCGGCTGCGCGTGCACGTGTGTTTGCGGCAGCAGTTCAGGGCTGCTCAAAGCATGCTGGGAAGCCTGTCACTGCAAATCAGGCGAGGGGAAATCACCCAAGTGCACAGAGGAGAGAACCCACCATCCCCCACTTTCTCTGTCTGTCTCCCTTTCTCCATTACTCCCTCGATCTCATCTTTTCTCTCTCACGCTCATTTTTACCAGCCCACTTCTACCGTACTTTTCCAGTTTTGTGAAATTGTGACTTTGTGGTGATAGAAAGCAAGGAAGAGTAAGAAATACTCATCACATACTTTTGTCCTCTGCAGGGGTTTCAGGGATTTAGTCGCTCTTCTTCTAAAGTGTCCTCTAATTGGCAATTTTCTCTACTGTACACACATGCTCCAGCCTGTAGGAAAAAAGAGAGGAGAGTAGGAATGCAGATGGAGAAATGCTTAAGTTTGTGCAGAACTGCCATGTTTATAGTTCCTTTGACATGTCCACGTTTGTTTAATAAAAATAAAGATTAAAATATCATAATAGTTTCTTAATACCTGTTCCATTGCTAATCCTTTTACCCAACTAAGTTAGGAAAGTTTGCTTCAAGGTTTGGACATTAACATGTCTTTAAGTTTTGTTGCAACGTTTGTTAAAAACATTTGTCCTCATCTAAGGACTTAAATACAATTCTGATTCATTATATTTCATAGCCAATGAATTCTCAAAAATATTCCTTTGATTAATTCATCAATTGATTCATCATTATTTTTTAATTGTTTTTTAGCACACAGTGGGACTGTTTCTCTTCCAGACTTATTTGTTTGTCCACTATCTTACTTCATGAACATACACTTATTATATTCATACAATTCTTAAGTTTATGCACACACAATACTATTTATTTGTCTATCTGTTTCAGGCACATATTTTTCTCATTATTTGTACATTACTTAAGTCCATGCACAAGTACTCCTGTTCACTAATTCACTTGTTCACTGCTCTATTCCATGTACATAGCCTTTTTTTTTAAACACTATTTTAGTCCATGCATTTAGTTGTTCATCCACAACTTTTTTTTCCATGCACATCTACATCTTTTTTGTACGCATTACTTGAGTCCATGCACACATATTCTTGTGTACACAGTTACTGCTTGTTAGTATGAATATTTTTATATCTTACTGCATGGATGTACACTATCAATGTTTTTTTTAAATGTTTTTAATTCAGTGTCACAGCATTTTGCTAATTGCTATCTTGCCTTACTGTTTTATTTCTTGCCTTTGATTAGAATCAGAAAATCTGATATTTATTTAAACTTTTTTGAACAGGAGTATTCACATTGAGAAGGAAAATACTTGAGACTAAAGGTCATCTATCTATCTATCTATCTATCTTGTTCTGAATGACAATATATTCTATAAATGACTTTATCCATCTTTTTCTGTATTCAAAAATTACACTATGATGAGAAAGATCTCAACATATAAAATAAACAAACATATGTTTAGGAAGACAAAATAACTTCCAATGTTTAGTTAAGTCACATGATCCAGTTGTTTTCAGAATTGCATTTTTTAGTATCAACAAATGATTATTTATACCAAAAAGTTTATCAGTCATGATTTATTTAAGATGTCAAATATGTCTGATTTTTACCTCCGCCAGGGAGGTAATGTTTTTGCCGGCGTTTATCTGTCTGTCTGTCTGTCTGTTTGTCTTTGTTTGTGTTCAAAATAACTCGTATGTTTTACCATGAGATAAACTGTCAAATGAGGCTCTTTAAAGCAATCATTTAGATTTAAGTGTCTGGGGTCACCTATAATTCACAAGACAAAAAAAAAAACCCTCTTCAGCACAGAGGTTCTTTAAGTGCATAAAAACTTGCATGTCACAACATTTTGAATATTTAAATTGCTCTTATAGTATGTATATATATATATATATATATATATATATATATATATATATGTATATATATATATATATATATATATATTTTATTAGATAAATTGGGACTTAATTATCTATAAATATCCTGTTTCATGGAGATTTTACACTTTTCCAGAGACAGCACTTCATTTTTGTGTTCCTCTTTATACATAATTCAAGAAAAAACTGGGACCATCAACAGATCAAAAAGGACTTTAATGCCTGGCTCTCCCTGTTGCTGTGGTTTGTATTTGTTGTTAAGTCAATCCATTATTTATCTCTCTTGTCTGCTTTTCACAGGCTTGCTACATGTACGTCAAATACCTCACCTGAACTGTCTGGCAAGTAAACTCCCTGACCATAAGGACCTGGCCTTTAAGCTCAAGAGAAAGCAGTTCACTATTGAGGTATGTTGTCTCACTCCAAATCAACAAAAACAAAGGTGCTCAGAGGGTTTAAGCCACCTTTTTAATTTTTAATGCTTTCTCTCAGATTATGTGTTTTGTTTTTTTCTGGTTGCAACTGTTCTGTTCTTATAATATTGGTTTTGAGACTTGCCATATTAGCATAAAGCTCAACCCAAAGCTAATTTTATGTACAAAAAATCATTTATTGAAAAGTGTTTAGTTTGTTCACTGTAGTGCTGATGAACAACTGGCATTAATGAGAAGATTTTCTTGTCAGTCAGGTTCTGTCAGCTGTACTTCCCTTCTTTTTTCTTTATTGGGTGTTAAAATCAAAGGTGAAACTATTGATTATTTACTGCTGTTCTTGCCAGTGTTATTTTGGAAAAAAAGAAAACAAGCAGGGGAAAATGTTAACACAAAAAATGCATTTCAAAAACAATTATTGGCTGTAAAGGCAGAATTTTTACACTGTAATAAAACAGATTTATTACATTTCATACTATAAAGATATTTTAATTCAGTTTATTTATCGAATGCAGTGTTTCTACTCTATTCTATTAACTGTGCTTTCACTATTTTTCAGCACAGTTAATAAACAGAGACAGTGCTCTGTTCCAGTTTAACAATGAACATGAATCCATTCGCTTAATTAAGTATTTTTTCCCTTTCTTTATTGTGGTGTGCTGTTCTGTTGGAGCAGTGGGCCACGGCTTTAAAAGAGATGTAAAGGATACACTGAATCAAACAGTTCGATAAATTGGGCCTCTGCCATTTCACTGCAGGGTTCCCCCACCATTTATTTGGCGCAATGGCCCATCCCCCAGAATAAAGGCATAAACTAATGTATCTGTGTACTTTATGTAATCTATGTGCACTCAAAGTCTGAAGTTTATAGTCAAATACAAAAGATATCTACTTGAAGGCATCCTTTTGTTCGTGACCATCAGCAATTATTGGCAGTCCACCATCCCTTATACTTAAAAAACAAGGGGTTAGAAAAGATATGTCAACCCCTGCATGGTAACAGTTCATATCCCTCACAGATTAATATTTTCAATCCTTCAACCACAAATAAATGTTACTGTGTTGATAACTATTTCTCCCAGTTCCCCCGCAATGCCTTTAAGTTTGCTGTGTGCTTTTTGACAACACCCACCAAAGCTGATTCCAGCTGCATCAGTTATGCTGTCTTTGCAGTGTATTCAACACAGGATCCACTTTCAGTGTGAGAGCTGACAGGAATTTCAGAACTTTTTAAAATCCTTTTGGTTTACTGCAAATATCCCCTCGAACTAAAGCAGCCATATACAGTTCTGAAAATTTGTGTAGACAACATCTCCCTAACTTAGAGCAAGTCAGCTGGTGATCATCCTTGAACTGTCTCTGCAAAGGCTGAATTTTTTTCTCAACTTAGTGAAAAGGTAATGACATACTGTCAGTCTACAAAAGACCCTCAAAGTTTTTCAAACATGCAAGTTTTGGATTCACTTCGTCAGCAGTCTTTTCCATTGAAAAACATTTAACATTCTTCTGACTTGATGCAAGTAAAAATTAAAAAAGATAACACACACGTTTGAATCTTTTCAGCATTTTCCTCTCTCTAACTTCAATTTCTGTGCAACATCTTTAGCTTTGTTTGTTTATTTTAATCCAACAGCACTCTTAAAATCAACCCTGCTGCCCCCAACCTACATAATACCCTTGAAAGACGTGTGAAAACCTGAATTTCTTCATTTACACCTGATACTTTCCACACAGTGACACACATTATCAGCAACAAAACACCTCCTTTAACAAACCAGCACTCATACACTTCTGTATAAACAACCAGGAAAAAATACATCCTAAAAATGATGGGAACCAAGGTGTTAAATCTGTAGTTTGTATTAAAAAGTGACAGTCTTTTCAATTAACTGTTGTTGAAAATTTGGAGTACTGTCCAAAGCTAACAAATGACAGCAACAGCACTTGGCAAGTAACCAATTAAATAACCAATCAAATAGCAGCAGGCCAACAGGCAATCAGTCCCACTTGGCATGAAATTTGTGCCGCATTCTTCTGTGCCAAGGCTTTGGGCAGTGTGTATTTGTTTTCTCCAGACTCTGGGTACTTCATATTGCAAGTCATATGTTATACCTACAACAAGCTCAAACCAAAAATTCTTAGCACCATTTTAGATTTATACTACTCAGTTTTTGAACTCTTTCCACACAGTAAGAAGACTTATTGGCATAAATCCTAAATATATTTTAGTCAATCATTAATCCGGAAATGTGGTTGTTAACACAAAGTCTTACTTTTTTCTTAAGCCACAAGAAGAGTCTACTCCAGGGGTGGGAAACCAGTAGCCTCAATTAACAGCTTTTTGGTTGTGTATTATGGTTAAAAATGTGAAGATCTAATTAAACTAAAATGAATCCTTTCTTTATAAGTTAGTGAATATTATGGCTTGATTTTATTTCCATTCATTTTCATATTTTCAACCAAAAAAAAAAACTTAATTTATAAGTTATTGAATATTATGGCTCCATTCCATTTCCATTCATGAACATTGTTTTAAGGACATATTTTCTAATCAAGTTTCATCCTCTACTTTGGTGGACAGTACCCCTTTATCAGTTTACATAAAATAAGATGAAAAAAAATGCATGTTTAAAATCTCATAATTATTACTTTGTAGCCCTAAACACTTTTTTTGTTTGTTTTCTTTGGTTTTAGTGATTTTTTTAGCCTAAAGAAACCTTATGTTGTTTTAGTTACTCAATTCATTACCTGTTGTTTTTTCCCACCTAAAATGTGACTCTACATGGTTGTCTTTCACCAAAGTTAAAAATGCAGTTTCAACTTTGTCAAGACTGGCTCCAGATGTCTCCAAAAAGTAGTTTTGAAGTTTCTTGCCCTAAAAGTCACTGAGGTATTGACTATTACCACATCCATAAACCCATCTCTTTCATCCCTGCTCAGATCAGGCTGCTGTGTAAATCCTCATGCTTAACTATGGTCCCCTCAAGAAGTGGACGGGGCTTTGTCTTTCTAGCACTGGCTTCAATTTTTACTGTGGTTGCACAGATATGCCTATAATGTTAATTTCCTTGGAGCTGTCTTTGGCCTAACAAAGACCTAACTCAGAGAGTGTTTTCTATCTGGGGAAGGTGGCATATGATGATATCATCAGTGGAAACATTCAAGCATATAGTTTGAACACACATTTCTTGAAAGGTGGAGTAAACTACAGGTGGAGAGGAGGGTTTTTTTCTCACGTTGGAGGGTGGATAGACATACCATAGACACATTTTTATATAATAAAAAACATTTGCTTAATATATGACACTGAAAGGTATTAAGTTGGACCTCAGATTTTCTGTTTATATTCTGCGTATGCATCTAAGCACACAGGGTATATTCAAGGCATTGGATGGCCTTTCCATTCCTTCATTTATATTTATGTATGATTTCTCTTCCTCTCTATCTTTCTCTCCCTGTCACAGACAAATTCATTTTGCATGTGTCACATCATGACTCTCACTCAGAGCAATCAATCTGTCACTGAACTACCACTCTGGAGACAAATTAAGGGGCCCTCCTCTTAGCTCAGGCTCATGATTGGTCCTCATTACATTATCATTACCTTATCACACCCTCTGGTCCCTGGCTCTTATTGAGACCTATTGTTTCAGGCAGGGGGTGAGGGGGAGGAAACCCTTTCCCTGCATCCTACGGTCAACCTTTTCTTATTTTCTGCCAGCCCACACCATCCTTCTAACCTTTTTTCCCATCTGCAATTGCCCACTCCCCCTCCTTTCCCTGACCCCCCTGAATGGGCCACTCTAGTATAGATTTATTAGGTCCGTAAAAGTCAAGGTGGTTTTCCTCAGTAGTCTTTTAATGAGGCCTCTGCACTGAACAGGCCAGGGGGGCCCAGGCCTACAGTATCTCTGTAACTCTGTGGGGCCTGAAAACTGTGTCATATATCCCAGCAGCACCTCGTAAAGACCAACCAGGCTTTGTCTGTCCTCCTTAATACCAAGCTTTATTTGTGTGTTTGATACTTGTTGTATGGCAACCATACATACCCTTGCACTGCCCTCACACACATACCACTAAAAAGAGATAGTCAAATTCTAAAATGCCTCGATTGCTGAGATAAGAGAGTACATAATATGAAATGTCAATCACAGCTCTTTGTCATGACACATTTTTATGCGTCAGGGAGTTTCCCAGAGAACATTGCATCATATCAGCAGTCAAGCATCAAATCAATCAAAACACAGATTAGTCATGTTATACTTAATTACCTTCTCGTGTTGTGTTCTCTGGCACTTGGATTGGCTGTTATTAATTTGCACACTACATTAGATGTCATGAAGGTGTGAGTACAGGTTGGCTCTATGTTCCGTACTACAAAGGCATCCATAAATGTAAAAATGTATTCGGGACTACCACTGTGCTCTGACTACGTGGCTCATGGTAGACTGTGTTTGACCTGTTGGCCGACTGCCCCGGTGGGCCGCTGATTGACACATGAGATGGTGATTGGATTCTAAAAGCCGTGTCTGAAGTGTGACAGCTCACACCATCCCTGCTAATCACCTCATTTACTCAAGCTACAGGACTCCTCTGCCCCAGGCCACGTAATACAGCTCTTTCTTACCAAGTGCTTGTTCTCATAGTGTCATGGTAGCAGCAGAGCTTTTCTCCTGCTGTCATGCACTTACTTAAACTTTTGACTCACTTTCAATATTCAGAATTTAGCGTATCTTGCCACGCACTGTGTATCATCTATCTGGATTAATTTGTGATGCAGCACTGATAATTGACAGCTGATTGACAGTGGTAACCCTTCGCCAGGTGGGTCAGGCTGCTACACGTCACCCCATCGGTGGGAAGACGCTGGTGATAAATTTCTGAACTGCTCTTTGACTCACGCTAGGATCACCTAGCACCTCAGGAACACGGAAAAGCATATTATTTGTCAACAGGTAGGGTTCAGTTGTTAATGGTAATTGAAGTTTCTTAATTGGGGGTTGTAGAACATTAATTCCCAGCTCCTCCCTCAGCACCATCATCAAGGTTCTGTTGGCTCCATGATAGGCTTGACAAGGTAACAGTTGACATCCCGGAGAGTTCATGCTCCAGCTGATGAGCAGTTATTAGCAATGACGCCTCAGGCCCGAATTAACCCATGGCCCTGTCTGAGCAGGTAGGGGTGGGTTAGGTGTTTAGACAAGACTAACGCATACACAAACATCACACACTCTCACACGCAGAGATACTGACACTCATGCAGCAGCAAAAAGTGCATTCTTACCCTGAAACTCACATTTGTAACACGCAATGTGTGGAAGACTTTTCTCACTCACTCTTCTAAGGCGACGCAGGCTTCTGTCACCAGTTTCACAACTCAAGATGCTTTGAGGTTGAGGCACTGAAGAATGCAGATGGCATGCAATTACATTCTGCTTACCTTTGTTTGACCCTTTAAACTGACAGGCAACGTGCCTGTGGGGTACAGGGGTGCCAGAGGCAGGTCAGGGGGTCAAATACAGTATAAGACAGGGATTTGTGTCAAATTAGTCTCCTCTTACAGAGGTTGTTTGGAGGTGTCTGCTGCACTGATGAGCCCTGTCACCTGGATGGCTTTGTAGACTCCAAACAGGTGTTGGCGTAAAATAAAACTGTGGTTTGAAAGCATTTTAGTAATGGTTTTGTTTTTTTATGTAATTTCAAGTCCATATTGAAGAAAGTCAGTAAAAGATGATCAGGAAAGGGACAGGATGGCAGATGATTTTCCCCTGAGGCCATAGTCAGAGTAAATGTTTTGTTTGATGTCAGATTAATTATTACAGGAGGGTTCATTCACAGGGACATTTTGAGGCATTATATGTACACCCCTGTGACATCTCGCCTTTACCATGAATGTTCAGGAACTGCTATGGTGGGACAAGTGTTTCCCTCTCCGTGTCAGCATTAGATTAGATTAGATATGCTTTGTCTGTCCCAGATGGTGACAGAAATTCTTCTTTGACCAGGCTCACAATAGCTATCGCACAATCCCATCAAGACACATTCAACAATAAAATACAAGTAAAAACAAAGGTTTTAAATATTGAAACCTTTGAATCCATGGAAACAGCTGGAAGCTCAAGACTGTGTTTGCATGTCTGACCTTGTGTGTTATGAACTCCTGCTGCACATTCCTTTCAGCAGTGCACAATCAAAGTTGGATTCATAGTTGACACCAGAATTGATTGGACACTTCGTTCATCAATTCAGGCCAGCAAATGAAATAAGTAAATAAGTGAAATGCTCTGTCTTATCTGCAATACAGTCACTTGGCACTTGAAGCAGTTAATGGCGACTGCCATGCAGCCTAGATGTAAAAATACTGGTGAATAACATTGTTAACTTGTTATTGGAACAGCATGATTTGTAATATTATAGGTCTTTGTTAGTATTATGGTCTTGATAGTGGAGAAAAGGTTAAATTTTGCTTTTGCTAGGTTGTGCTATTCGACCTAAGCAAGTAGTAAACACGTTCACTATAGACATGGGTAGATTAGGCTGCAAGGATTGAATGCTGGTGAAGCCGGCACTGGTAACATGAGCTTCACTTTCTTAACTTAAAAGCCCCGTATTTTCTCCTTTTCAACAATTTACCTCTTCCTAAATGTCCTCATAACACACATTTGTAAGTTTCCTTCATTCCAAAAATTCCACTCCAAATCCACTCCAAAACTGGCTGTTGTAGTGTAGATTCTTGTAAGCTTTGACTGATTAAGCATCCTCAAACTGGGTGTGGCTTTAACTTTAACTTTGTCTTTTAAAAGTGTTATAACTGTCTTGCACACAGTGTCTGCTCATCCCCACCTCTCCTCTAATTAGCATCTAGTGTCGGTTCCTCTCAGCTTCTCCTCCTGTTTCTCTCAGTTAAAAACTCTATTTCATCTTGTTTTCCTGATTTAGAAGCACTTAACATTGTCTTTTCCCTGTTTCTCTTTTCGTTTTTCCTGCTGTGATAATCCTTACACTTGTTCCTTTTTGTATTTCTACATTCACTAACAAACTTGCTAGGCTGAGGGACATTACATGTGACTACCATAAATAAAACAAAGCAGCACCTTTAATAAAAGACGATTGTTAAAAAGCCGTCATAGATGGACTTCTTAAAATGAAAGCACAATGGAATAATTCTATTAACTCTGATGATACCCTGGCCATTAAGTACAAGCTGGCCATTATTTGCTTTGGTGGACCGTGATCCTGGTTATAATGCAGGGTTCTGTCGCAGTTTGACTACCAGTCTTAAGTATGTTCTCAGTAGCTAATGTTCATAAACCTGCCAGTTTTCACACACTGTGTACCCATAATCCACTTCTATTCTCACCATGTCTGTGAGGCTCTCTTGGATCTCTGTCACTTTAAGGCCCCTTTCCCCATGTGGGCTCAGTCTGTTCTGATTGGTTTACTGGTCTACTTTGTAGTGATTGGTCAGGTAAGTGCGACCAGCACCATGTTTTCAATGGCTCTGCATTCTTCTTACTGTATATGCTTTGCACTGGGTTAGCCACCCTGAGCTTGTGGTCTTGAACTACTGATGAAAAGGTGGTAGCAGACTTCAGTGGTAGGGCTATTCGGAGGGAGATCAGCCGCTGCAGGCAGCTACTGATGCTTTTCACAGGAGTAGAAAGAGGTCCAAAAGCTGCACACACCAGATAGACATATATAACTCAAAAATGTGTGAAATGATCTTCAAGTCCCTCCTGTATTCAATCATCCAGCCTGATACAGCACACAACCTCCCACCTGCCCTGACAGTGCCAACTCTTTAGTCATACCTCTGAGGTATCCTAAGAACTTCCATCCCAAATCACATGAACTGATAATCAGCACTCTGAATTTTTAAGCTAAGTAAAGAGGGGCAGAAAAAAGGGGCCTAAAAATGATAATGGTACTGAAGAGATGACGCATTAAAGAGAAAAGGAAGCAGGACTGAAAGAGTCCAAAGGAGGTGTGTAGAGTAGGTTAATGTTTCTTGGCATGTCCTCAAAACGTCTTTAAGACATCGCCAGTGTCTGCCCCCTGTTGAAGCCTGTGGGTGCCGAGGGAAGGGTGTTAATGGACCTATGTGAGGAACAGAGCAAAGCCTTGGAGAGGAGGGGGGAGGCATGAGCGCAGAGGAGCAGTTAAGTGATTCTCAGGTCAGGTCTAATTAAAATGAGGGCTTTTCCTCAGAGGCACCAAACTGTCTTATTGAGAGGGAAATAAAAAGGGAGGGAAAGAAAGAATTGTAGAAAGCAGAATGGGTTAGACAGAGAGCCTGTCCTCGGGGCTTGTTTGTGTATTTGTTTATATGTGTTTTTGTATTGCATGCCTGGTCTTATATCTGCCTCCCCATGTCTTGAATAATGCTTGGTACCAGAGATCAGAGAACAGCCAATGTTGAAAAGAACTTACATGGAGAGAGAACTGAACTGGGTCATCTAATATTTACTTCCATTAGCAGATCACAATGACGATACACAGGCTGAGAGTAAACTAAATACAAACAATAGGCTTACCAGCTGTCCTGAACCTATTAGAAACTTGTAAAAAAAATTCTTAGGTTCCACAATACAACTGCCTGTGATTCCTACAGCCGCCCTGGGAATCACAATCAGATGGGAATGGACCTTTGCAATAATATTCAAATTGAATAATTTATACTTCCTCCCTTGGCGCACAGCAGCCTCTGTCGCATTTTGGAATGAGGTGTGCTTATGGTTTGTGCGTGTATGAGAAAGAGAGAGAGAGCTGCAGGCCAGCCGGTGGCACGCGATCGGACCCCTCAGCAGAACAATATTCACAACATACATCAGATTTGCATCAATTATTAAACAGGATTTTATCTATTCTGCAAATGTGCATGTGTGTTTGAAAAGGCCCAGCTTGTAAGGTTTCTGAGCTTAGTCTCTGGTTTGTGTTGAGGAGGTGAAAGTGTGTTTTGTTTTGGTGGAGGTGGGGGCAGCTATGGAACCAGCATGATGCGACACAAGTAATTCAGAGTTCAAAGACTGATTTTTGTAAATCTAATCATTCAGGACGTCACACCAACCTTCCTAATTTGAAATTTCACAGAGTGTATTTTCTTGGCCTTTTGTGGATTTGGGTTCTATCTGAAGACTGGTGCTACACTGCTGTGCTAACCTAACTATGGATCACAGTCTGAATCAAGAGCCAGTCAGCCCGTGACTTGTGGGGCTTTCGCATTAAGGCCCTGTCCACATGGAGATGAAAACATTTTTTGTTTTCAAAACTTTTTTCATAAACATGTCATCGTTTCAAGAAATGTGTTTGCCGCATAAAGATACTGGAAACTCTGTAGTATATATGCCAGGCCTGTACGTGGGGCTGTAGACATAAACCAAAACCAGACAAGAAGACACGGAGCATGCACACAAAACATGTCCGATGTAAACAAACACTGGTGTATGCTGTTCTCTATGTCTGCTTGTTGCTAATTATGGTTGTAGAGGAGCAGAAGATCTTGCTGTAAAAGCCATAACAAGCTCAGTAGCTTCTGCAGCAGGAATGTGACACTGCACTCCGCCATTGTTTCTATTGTTGTTGGAGTTAGCGCAAGGGAGAGACGGGGCTATGAGATCATCATTTCTGAAAATGCATATTCATCGTACATACAGAGACACAAGGGCAGTGTTTTTAGATTATTCATTCAAAACACCCATACAATAAAAAACTTTTGCAGATATGTCTAAACTTGTTTCTGTGTTGATGGCCCCATAGGGTATTGGCTCATCTTCTCTTGACTCTGCTCTATTTTGGTACAAGGCGCTTAATTTTCCATCACAGCATATACTTTGTATTTGCTCAGTGAAGGGCAGGGCTATAATAGTGTTGGATATGAAACAGTCATGATGTCCAACACAGTGACAAAAGTGATACAGAGTTGTTAATGTAGTTGGCTCTCAATCGTTTGCTTTTTGTTGCAGCAAGGGGACCCTTGCAAACAGCAAAACAACAATATTTAAAGCAGTGGAGGGTTAAGGAAGTTTGACAGCATTACAAAGCTGACAACAGCAGGAGGAAAGTGCAATTTTTGGAAAACAAAAAATTAACTGAGTACAGGCAAGTGCAGCGGAGATGTCTGTCCATACTTGTTGCATAAAATGTAAAAGTGTTTGCCTGAGCTTCCCTCAATGATTACAAAGTTATCCGCTCTGTGGGAGTTTTTTACATGGGAATGATTACTGCTCAAGTATTACCTAGTAGTTGTTTGATCTATTGTGGTATTGTATTGTCAATCATGTATCTCCATATGCATTGTATTGCCAGATTATTGCCTGTATACACCCCTACTACCTGTTGTTAGCATCTGTCCCACACTCCACTCTCAACTGCACACAGGTATGACTTATAAGAGATACATGTCACACAACACCCCCCATTACATGATGTCAGTTTTGAACCTATTCCTATAAGCCCACCAACCATGTCAACCCCTTCAAGACACTAACCCCCAAATCATCTCCTGAAGCACTATCATAGTGTCAGAACATTGAGGGTGAGCCTGTCCTGGCAAAAAGAACAATGGTTAAAAATGATCTCCTTGGAGTTATGTCATTGTCTTTGCCCTAGGAAAAAAAGTATACTTGCTGAAGCCGGGTCAAAGCTCAGCAAGAGAGAATGTGGGACTTTGCCAAATGTCCTGCCCTCTATGCTATATCAACACAGTGCCGAAACATTTCTCGCAAACGGGCAGCATTAACAGCAAACAAAACAGGGCATATGTGCTCTTCCTGCCACACTGAGTAAGACTGCAGTCCGCCTGAACTCGCCCTGGAAGTGAAGCTGTTTCATCAGTGAGCAGTGAACCTTTAACATAGTCCATGCACCACTCAGCCCCCATCAGACTAGACGGACCACATTGGACTCAGACCTGATTAAAGTAGCCCTTGTTGTCTTCAGCTCCCATTAGAGTAGGAGAAGGGGCTGTAACTTGCATTCCATCCTACATCCATGGGGTCTTGTGGTACTATAGGGTCTGTGTAAGTGTTCAGAAAGGGTCACTATTAGCATAATGGTAGTGACTGGGGAACCATAGCCCCTCTGGTGCTTAGAAACTGGATCTTCACTGTATCCTTGTCTGTTGCCTTAATTTATCGTTATCTACAAGTCTTTAGAAAAAAAAGTGTCTAATTTTGCCTCAGGTCTTTGCACTTTTGTTCCAGTCTCAAGAACTGCTTCAAATAATTGTGACTATCTTCACTTAAGATCCTTTGAACAACCGTCTACTTTTTACAATTACACTGAAACATGATTCAACAACATTTTCTCTTGAATTTTGGTTGTATTCAGTTTATACTCAAACTCAGTTGTAAATGGAAACTATTGATGCAGCGTTAGACATGACCACTACACATAAGTAGAAAGTGTTAAAACCAATTGTGAAAGTAAATGGCTATGTTCTTTATTTAAAAAGAAAAACTAAGCTTCTCAGATTTTCTGTGAAAGATGAAGTTTTCCTTCTGTTTGGTTTTAGAGTCCGTTAAGACAGAACATAAACCCTTTTTTCCTTATATTTTCCTTTTAAACAATTTTCTCGTAGAAAAAAAGAGGAATCACCAAAAATTCTGAGAGTTGCCTATGGAAATACTCAATCATAATGTTTGGATGCATGATAAGGTTGATCTAGAACTTAACTTGATTATTAAACCTGACTTTTGTCTTTCTTGCAGAATAATCGCACCACAGGAGAATGAAAATATTATGAATGTCCACCATTGCTTTTGTGAGTTTGTGTGTGTCTTTCTAACAAGTTGTCAAGTGGTAAAGTTGTTTTTATGTTAAAAAGTGAAAACATGGCCAGACTTTACTGCTCTGTACATTTTTGGAAAGCTTATGCTTGAGTGCTATCCTCAAGCTCATGGTGAAATCTGAAGGCAGACAAAATGCAACCTCTGCTGTGCTGTGTTGCCCAAGGGAAACTGAGGTGCAAATGCACATTTGTCCAGTTTGGGGCTGATTGTCTCACCTTAACCTAGAAATATAAGTTGTAAATGAATATCAGTACATAGGAATTTCTAATAAATACACTGAGCATGTGGCTGTGCACTGTCTGGGAAGTTTTCTTTGGACACAGCTGTGAAAAAAACTGCATTCTTAGCTAATTTATTTCCCTCAGTTTATGAATAGAACAAAAACAGTTTGGTAATACTAATATCTTTGAACCTAGCAATAAAATAACTTTTTCAGCAAAAGAAACTGAATCTGTTATTATGCCTGACAAGAGTAGTTTTATTTATGCTCTCCCGAAATTTTCAATAAAATCTTAAAACACTAACAGAAATTAGAGTTGACCATGGTTACTGTTACAACAAAAGAACGTAAAAGATGCTTTAAGCTGCTCTCATGAGCAATCAGACATAATCAGTATTACCCCTTCCCTACTTGCATGTTTTGCGTTTACCTAAATATATAAATATAAGTATGGGTGGAAAATCTGTGTATTTTTGTTTACTAGCAGCTCACCCTAAAAATTTGGGGATTTTTTTAGGACTCTTTGTAGATTTATGAAAGGGCTTACCTGTGAATGAATGGTGTTTGAATATATAACTGAAGTACTGTGAAAATATCAAAGTTATTTTTCTTTTTGCTCTATGCGATGCATAGAATCTTAAAATGTTACCTTAGCTTTCCTGCATGTGAGCAAATACTTTCTCTTCTCCAGGGTTCGTGGGTGTGAATGGCTCACCACAACAAAGCTTTGGTTATTGGTGCAATCGCCGTTCTCCACACCCAGCATCTGTGGTCTGTCCAGGCTAGTCACACACTATTGGTGGTTGTTAGGTTAAGAGGGTGCAACATAAAACCTTGCAAGCAAGCAAACAAAAACAAGAAAAATTACACAAACTCAATGTCTTATATGTCTCCAGAGACATCATTTTTGGCTTCTTCTCCTGTGGTGTCTGTTTCACACCAGTATCTCCTTTATGTATGAAAGCTGAATCAGTCAGACATCTTAACCTGATATGTGACGTCAGTTTTCTGGCCTTGCGTCTAAGCCTAATATCAACACAGCTACAAGAGAGTCAGTATCCCCAAATGAGTCTATGCATTATCACAATTTTGAAATGCCCAAATACTTCCTCAACATCCTAACTACTTTAAATCAATTCTAAATACATACATGCTAAAGGATTAAGAGCTCTATGACATCACGTGCACTGCTTAGTCAACAGGAGGTTAAATTTAAAATGAGAATTTTAAAGACATTAAAATAGAAATAGGACAAAAACATTACAGGATTATAAGTTCTCATTTACCATCGTTTAGGCTTTTTAAAGGTTAAATAGTTCTTTTCACAAGTTACAAAACAATGCTACGGAGACTTGACCAAGTAGTAGTTGATAGTTTTGTCTGGGGTGACTCTCAATCTAAAGAAGCCTGAATGAAAGAGTCCCCTCCCTGCTGTTGGTCCACAGAGAAAGTTAAAATTGCCACCACAGGCACAAACAGCTCCACGGTCGGATTGGTTCAAAGGTGGAATGTTGATCCGGAGCAGGAGCATCAAACTCAGGAAGGCTCTCTGCTTGGGTCCTAAAAATAACTTTCCCACACTCTCACCGCCTGGTGTCCTGGGGGGTTTAGAATGAGGATTGTGTTTGTGTATGTTTCTCTCTTCTCTTTTGTCTTATTTATAATAAATGCTAATAATAATAATAATGATTGTTTGGATTTATAAAGCACATTAAAGGGACCCAAGGACACTTAACACAAGGAAAGAACAAGGACCACAAACAAAAGACAAACAAAATGGATGAATAAGTAAACATGACAAAGACTTATTGTGAAGTTTTCTGGAGATAACTGAGTTGAACATGATTATTTTTGCTGTGTTTTTCAAACCTTCATCAGCTTTAAACATAAATAACAGTTAGTAGCTACCAGCATAAATTTAATGTTGATCGTGTAATTGACAATTTCTCCAAACAGAAGTAGTGCTTCGCCATTTTGGCAGGCAGTAAAAAACATTTCAGAGGAATCAAACCAGGACTGGTGTCAGATCCATATTTGCTATTAGAAATAGAAACAATGAGATGCTGTTGTTATATATTTGGCCACCACTATCTCTCAGTAACTGTGTGTATTAAGCCCCCTTGTTAAAAGCAGTAATGAACAGGTAATAGGTGAGAACCAACAAGAACCTGTAAGAGTAGTTTTAAGTTAGAGCCTCTGGCATGGATCCAAATACACTTAAAGTCTGAATCATTTTTTAAGAGTATCTTCACATGTACCCAGGCATCTTGCCAGTGTCCATTTGTCAAGGTGGTCTCAGGCAATAGTCATGAGTACTAGGACATGGTATGTGATAGCCGGGAACACAACAGTGCTCTGTTATAGGGTACTCATCACCAAGTAAAGTTCTAAATGCAATTCAGAAAGTTTTCTGTCTCTTTGTATGTACACACCGCCATCAAATTGTTTCTCTTTTTAAGCTTTTTGATGGTCCATCTCCATTTTTCTGCTCTCAGCTTTACTGTTTTTTTTCTGTCTTTGAGCCACTGCTGTTGAATCAAGTAGTCCTGAGATGAGCTAACTGGCTTCTTTTTAGCAGAGGCATGATTTGTGAACTAGTGTTCTGAAGCCGCACTATACTCACAGAGAACTGCAGCATGCAGCCATAGTTGGATAGTGCCAAAAGCTAGCTACTAAGCACTCTGTAGAAATGGAGTGGATGCCATTCTTCCTATAGGAATAAAAGTTCCTTTAGATTAACTTTGAAACCTTATTATACAGTGTAGAACTTACACTCTGTTCCCTAAACGTAGAGGAGGCATCTTGGTCATGTAGCCACCTTGACTATAAAACGCTGTGGGAAACAGTGTAAAAGCAGATTGACAGGGGAGACAGTAGGGCTGAACAAAGGTGCTCAGGCACTGTGTGAAACAATCATACCCTGTGTAATATGCCCCTGAATGCTAATTATCCCAAACAAGACTGCAAATGTGTTAACAAAAGCAATATTAATATATTTATTTATACTTCTGAGAGATTTAAAGGCTCTTATCAAAACTGCGTATAAACCAGGCCAGTTCCAAAAAAATCATCTTAGTAATGAACCGTCAAAAAGTCCTTGCTGATAAGAGCCTTGATATGGAGTTATCCATCGATCCATCTTGCCAAACTCCACACAAAAAGATTGACTTTGATCTGCAGAGGCACTGCCCAATCAGCATCCTTTAAAGAAGAAAGAACCAGGAGCTCGATCAATCAATCAACCAATCAACCAATAATTATTTGTATAGCGCCAATTCATAACAAGTGCTATCTAAACACACAGGATCTATGAGTGTGACAGCAGCAAGAAGTGGCTGCGGGTACAGAGATTAGCATAAAAGCTAACAGCTTCAGTAGCAGTTTTATTCAGATCTGGATGTCATTTCTTCATTAAATGAAAAACAAACAGCACAGAAAGCATTTCTTGATAGAAGAGTTTTTTTGATAGAAGAGTTACTTTCACTCCACTTCAGACATGTTTTGGCAAGTGTCTGCTTTATGGAGTAGCTCACATGTTTTACTTTACACTGTGGTAGTAGTGCCCACCTAACACAACATCTGATTGGCCCTGAACAAAAGTGATGCAAAAGAGAGCAACTGTCCTATCAGCTTCCAGATGTGTTTTTAAAAGTTTTTTCCCTCATTAATCACTTCCTATGGGCTGTTACCCAGTTGGAGCAGTGAAATATATGCTGTATAATATATATTGGACTTCCAATCTATCATTTCAGGTTAGGTACAACATTGGTAATATTGCCCGTAGTGCATTTCACAAAAATAGTTCAAAGGCTGCAACGGAAGCAAAACTACATAATGCGGCACATATTTTTCATTTTAATTTTTTTCTTAGATCTCTGAGGACCTTAAGTTGAGCTGTCTTAAGATGTAGGACCCTGTAATCACTGTCCTTTCTGTTGTTTTTATTGAGATGAATAAAATATGTCAGCCACTCTGTAAAAGCTAGGTTAATGGTATATGTATCAAAACCTCTGTACCAGGATACAGCTCATATCCTGAGGTTGTGGGACATACCCGGCCCTGTTATATACCTTTTGTAAACATTTAGAAGATGTTAAAACATTACTTAGACTTTATAAGGGTTAATTGTATATTTCTTAGCAGATTTTCTATTAGTTTGTAAAACATTTGTAAGAACCTGTTAGAATTCTAAGGGCTTATAGACAGCTCATGAAAGTAATAAAATCTTCAGAAACATCAGTGAGACTGTAAACGTATTAAACTGAACCAGAACTAGCATTTTTATTTTTGCCATTAATCCTTCCATAGCACTAACTTGAAACTTATTAATTTAATCATTTCTTGTGGTATGAATATCACTCTGATCATAGAACCAATGTGAACAGAATGGCTCCATAGCTGCTTGTTAGGTGGTTGAAAAAGGTACATCTTTTGTTCATTTTTCGATCAGGGAATTTGGTGAATTCTGATTGTTTTATTGTTTTATCATACAGTTACATATCTGAAGGCAGCAAACAAGTGGATACATTCTTGCTGTGAAGAATTCATCCTCTCTAAACTTACTTCAGCATAATGTGTTCTAACTTTGCTTATCCATTTGCATAACAAAAAGTAGGTTTAAAGTAGATCAGTAGGACACTTATCCTTTTTCAGAAATCCCCCAGTGAGTCCTGGCTTGACAAAAACAAATTGCTTGTCTTGATCCTCTTTTCTTTCTCTTTATCTCCAAGCACACCATAAAGGCATTTGTTTCAGCTAATCATGGGAGCTACTTAACCCCTGCTACTGTGAATATGGTTGTATTTAAAGAGGATTCTCCCAACAGTCAACACAGAGTTGTTTAAAGTGGTGTTGGCCATTGAGAGAAGTCGGCTGGCCTCTGAATGTAGCCAGGCTCATGAATTTTATGAGGGCAAGTGTCCTCATCCTTCAGAGTTCACAGGTGGCTATTGAAAGGCCCCAGCCAGATGATGGAGGATAGTTAGGACACATATAGAGCTCTGAATAGACTTTAATTACACTTAGCAGATCAGTCAGAGGGCCACTGGAAGGACAAGCCTGCACTTTAAAAGGCAAGTTAGAGGGCAAGGTGACAGCGCCTTAATGAACGGGTTGCAACACCAACATTAAATCCAGTGGCCTTGTGTTAATTCAGCAAAAAATAGAATTATTTTCTTTGTGTGCTTGTCAATGTGTGTATGCGTGCCACCTAACACACGTACGTTACTGTGTTGAAGGTGGGGGGTGGCAGTGTGTGGGAGAATACTCCAGTGTGTGGCTTAACCAAACTTTCCTTTTGTCCCTAACAATGATGAGTGATGATGAGTGACAGGGGTGTTAGGAGTGGGATCTGGGGAACAGAATGCGACTAAGCAGCGTTCACCCAGACTCACACAAAAGGCAGCAAAAGGTCAAATCTAAGGCGACCTCCTTATCCATTGACAGATAGCAATGCAGCATGTTCTGTGTCACATAATTAGCTAAACATGTCATGTTTGGCTTGGCAGTATGGACAAATAAAAAATTATATCTTATTATTTTCCGAATGGCAGTTCGTGCTATATACTGCAAAGTTTTCTTTTCATCACGAAAAAAAACTAACAAAAGGTTGTCACATCACTCAAGTTTTAAACTTCAACATGATTCAAGGAATCAAAACATTTTAAACCTGTTAAATTTCACAGGAACAAAATCACAGGTAATAGACACCTAAGACAATTATTGAATTGTAACGACTAGAAATTACTGACAAACTCCCAAACACTTTCCTAATTACTTAAATGCAATGGCAACATTTGCATATACTGATGTGAAGTCCAACTCTAGATGGAGTTACAAAGTCAATCTAACTCTAACTTTTGACAGGAAAAAAAAAAGTTTTTTCATTTCTACAGAGTTCTCAGGTCACCTGCTGTCAGCACAGTTCAATTCTGATGATAGTTATTTTATGAGAAATATGTTCAGCCATCAGCCTCCAGCTAAGAAGGAACCATGTAGCTCATCTCGTTGTTTTAATACAATGCCTGAAACTAAAGTCTGATTTATACCTCTGCTTTTAAGCTGCAGTATAGCCTAAGGTCTCGGTTTTGGTAGCCCTGGAGTGACTGCATTGAAGCTATAGCAGAGCCTATGCTTTCAATTCTGGTAGCTCTTAACTGACATATAGACGGCTGCACTTGTGGCCTCCCCAAATACCTAACTCCATATCAAAATGATGTGGACCACACCCCCTTGCAACTAGCCTGCTGCACGGTACAGTGTGACTGCTAGTCCCCGTGTTCATCTAAGGGGTTATTCTGAGAATAATAATGTAACGAAAAAGCTGCAAAAGGCAAACACTTTTTTTTTTATTTTTATTTTTTATACAATTTATCAGAAGTGTCTTCTTCACTCATGTATCACTATGACAGAAAGATGTTTCTGTTCCTCTGAGGTCTCTTGTTAATCTTTTTTTTTTTTTTTTTTGGCAAAAATTACATTATATTCAACCCCTGCTCATACTACCTTTACCTGACATAAAATGCTCTGTTTTAGTCGCCATGGTTTGTTGTACATTGGAATATCAAACTAAATGTAATGATCTTAACATGAAATTAAAGCCAATAAATTTCCTTCTCCAGTAAACTAGATGTATATATTAGATTAATTATTTAACATGTATCTGACCCATTAGGTCCCATTTAGAATAAAAAAATGTGACAAAAACAAAAGTAACCTGGTCAAGGTAGCAGTTTAAGTTGATCATACTAACTCTTGCTGATGCATTTTTCCAAATGCATTAAAAATTCATTATGAAAGATTCTTTCTGTAACCAATAAAGCAAATTATATCATAAAATACATCTAAAAGAATAAAACAAAAAAAGCTTTTGAAAACTATTTTAGAAAAAAATGTAAATTTTTTATGCTGGAATGTATTTTGTCTTTGTACATGACGCTGTGGCACATCACACTAAAATACATTTTCTGAAATAGTTTTTCGGAAGTTAAGGAAAATCTGCCAGTTTCCCCTTATATCCCCTCAGTCTTTGGTAACTTTAAGTAGATATTTGCCCAATATTGTTTGTTTAGGACTAGATAATAGGTATATCATTTGTTTTTTTGCTACTGTGCTCCCTTGATAAGATAAAATAGATTAAGCAATTCCCTTTTAAGACCAAACATTTAAAAAATTATCTGATGGTCAGTAAGCCCTTTAGTTTAAGTGGCTTTACTGTAAAAAAAAAGAACTTTACTTAGCATAGTTAGATATTCTTTACAGATTAAAACAACCTGTAGTAATAAAAAATTATGCTGTCTTACGCCACGTCTCATTAGAAATAAAACTTTTGTTTCTTAAACCCTAATTTCATGCCTGTTAAATTATGCTCATGGTAACAACAGTGAGTTTTGATCAGTTATGCTGCAGCCCTGGACTTTGTGGTGATTTGTTAAATATTCAGAATTTGTCTTCTCTATCTCAGATTCCCATCACGTTGAGTCCTAATATGCCCCTCCGATCTTCTTCGCTCTCATTTGAACTTTTCTTCCTCTCTGCATCACTTCCTTTCATTAATCCCACCAAAGTGCATATCAGTTTATCCCCTCACTCCGAGGCAAGTAAGAAAACATGCACAGTTGTCCTTTTGTTGCTCAAAATCCATACATTCTGCTTACACAGCCCAACTACACCCACAGCAACCCCTCCCTCAACCCTCCCCACCCCTCCACCTCAACCACACACACATTATGCTCTACCACTAGCTAGGGATGAGGCGGACTTGCGTGCAAGTGTTTCCCAGGAGGCAGTTGTAGACTGAGGGTTCTGAGGCCTGAGGATGGCTCTAGATGGCGGTTAGTGAAGAACCAGTATTTCTTTTTTTTTTTTTTTGCCTGCACTCCTCTTACCCCTCCCCCTTTCTGAGCGCAGGCGGTGATCTTAATGGGGGGTGACAGCTCACCTCTCCCTAGCGTGCCTACGGTCCTCGGAGCGTTAGACCCCCCCGCGTAACCCCACCGCAACCCCCCCAAGTCCCGGAAGGCCACAAAGGTTACTCCATATGTTAGTCTGAGGATTCTTATGAGTCTTTTCCCTTTTTTCTTCCTCAGACAAGTGTATTTTCTGTTAAGTCTAGAAAGATATATGAATCAGGTCAGTCCTCATAAATATATTACCTTGGTATGGATTCTGCTTCGGTGTCATTTTTTGCTTTGTCATCCTTTGCCTCCTCCTCCTCTTTATGAGTGAAGACTCAGTGGTGTGAAAAGATCCAGCGCCTGGAGTTTCACATTTATGAAAGGCTCCATGTTTGAAGAAGGAAGCAATCTGATTGCCTGATGTTGTACGCTCACTTACACACACTGTTTGTATGGAAACGTCATTTATGCTTGCTTAATCACACAGGCATTTGGGCATATTAGCATGCCTTTGTTTAACATACTTATAAGCCATGATTGTCCATACAAGAGCTAAGAACTCCATGGTAGCTTATGATACAATGCTCAGTACACATTAAATGGCCCAAATATGGTTGGATAAATATATTTACCCTACAGTTTGTGTCATTTTTGCAACTGAGATGAAGCAAAGTTTCAATTTTATTTTGTAAATAAAATTTACAGAACCGTACAACTGTAAAAACATATGTGTTCAAACACTTATCTTGATAAAGACAATAAATATACAAGTACTAAAGGCATAATCAATTAGAGTACTCCCTAGATTGTCAGTAACTTCTAAATATACTATATCTTTAATTGTTATTGATTGAGATGTGCTAAATAGCACCTCTGTGTACATTTGTACATGCACAAGGCAGCATATAACACATTCCCCTCACAGTGCAAATGGAGTGTGTAGAGGTGTCATATAAACTGAGATATAGCAAGTTTTTTTGAAAATATTGATATGTTTTAAAGCAAGATTTAAGTTTAGTCAGTTTTGTTTATGTGTTGTTTTGGTGATGTGCTAAAAAAAGCCATAATTTGGTTAATTCTGTTGACTGTGTGTTTGGCTTTTCCCACCTTCTGCACTCCACTAAAGAAAAATTAACTAAACAGCCCACCCCATCCCCTGCTCACTTCCAACAACAGCCCTGTCATCAGGATGGAGAAAAAAAAAGATGAGAGTAACACTGCTGATGAGGAGGAGTCTAGATGATACAAAAAAGGAAAAAAGAGTTGCTCAGTGTTCAAGATCTCAGTTGGTAGGCAAAATTATGTCTTTTCTGAGAGTGCCAAAACATCTGGGAAAAAAAAGCCTGAGCATGATGAATCTTTTTCACATTTCACATTAGTGCCAAGAAGTTCAATATGACGATTAAAAGGATGATAAATGGTGTTAAAACCTAAAGCTTCTGCAGCTCTCTGCATATGAACAACCCTACTTTAAACTTCATTAACCTGTTTTTAAAAATTACTTATCGGGGGGGGTCCAATTACCCAACCTTAACTGGGAACAGAAATACTGAGAGCTTTTGCCATCTTAGGGTAACAGTATGCGTTTTTCTGACCATATTCATTTCCTAGTAGCTGTTGCCCCTGTCATGAAAGCACCAGTTAAAGTCTTGTGCACCAATAGCGAAATGCATTTCCCTCTCCAAAAATGAAACGGGCAGTCTGAGAAGTGGTCTTTTCAACACAACACGATGAGTTTAACCGGGGACTTTTTCTGAGTCCGTGTCCATTGCATCCCAGCTGAGAGGCAGTTTGTGACTATGCCCGCAGTCTGGCAGCACTCACTGGCTGCTTTTTCTGTGTGGAGCAGGACCATTGGACAGCAGTTGACTATGGAAGATCCTGTGAAATTATACAGCGTATGGACTGTAAGAACAATAACAAACAAATGTGAGTTTATTGTTGCCAGTTTTAGAGGTTGAAGAAGGCAGAAGTTGCCTGAATTTGTCTCCTTTTTGAGATTTTTGTGCTTCTACTCTGGGTATGGGATATAGTCATAAATAAATAAGCTTAATTAATTAATTGTCTTTGCATGGAAAGTATGATGTTGAGAACTTCCCCAATTGTTGTTGCTGCTGTTGTCCTTGCAAATTGTTTGAATTTCCCTGATAATTCACTACAGCACTCATATTCGGACTTAACGTGGATAAAACACTAGGGGGGAAATTTTCTGGGTAAAGTCTGAGTGAAAAACTCAGCTGTTTGTGTTCAAACTAACGGCTCGCACAGATAATGTCCAGATAATTTTAGGGGTTTTTACAAATGTGAATGGGGTTACTGAATATGGTCGAGGGACTTTGACGAGGGAAACTGGTTTCCCTCTTAGCCACTAGCCCTTTGTCATCTAAAATGCACTTTTTCATCTACTTGTTCTGTGGCTTCTTCACTTCACTCCTCATCTCATAGGTGTTGCACAAGGAGTCATGAGGTATTGCTTTTCTGAGTCAAATTTTGGAGAAATCTGATTACAGCACTGTGCCATTTAAATAGAGATACTGATATTTTAAGAGCAGCATACTGATAATTGGATTACATATGCTAGCAAGATGGCTGTCGCCAAATCAGTGTTTTGTCCCACCCCTAGTCTGTACATGTTTTCCCAGTTTATCTCTTATGTTTCTTGTCAGTGTCCTCAGTGTAGTTCCATTTCTTTACCTTCACTGTTGAAAAAGTTTCTTTCAGATCTGCTTGTTTAGTCAAAGCTCTGTCTGGATTTTTTATGCCTCACTTCAAAATATCACAGTTTTTACTTATTGAGTGAGTTAATTTACTCATTTAAAAAAAAAATACCTGTTTACCTCAACTAAAGGAAAGATCCTGCTGAGTGTCGTTCTCTGGCTGAATCTCATAGGACATGAAAGTTAACAACCCTCCTTTGATGAACATCCGTAAAAACACTCAACAGCCATCGTTTGAGCTTTCTGCATCAGCAGAAGTCTTCTAAGGAGACGGAGGATGTAATGCACAAAATTATAATTAAATCAGCACACTGAATTTCTCACAACTCACATCTTAGTGTTTGTGTGCGCCTACAAGAACGTTAATGCTTGTGCGAGTCTCGGATAACCAGCTAGTGAAATTGTATAATGAGTTATGTGTGTATTGAGCGCAGGGTTTGCGTGCTTGGATGGGTGAGGAATATTGCACAGAAGCATGTGTAGTGGTGAATATTAGAGCAGGCTGAGCGTTAGCAAGGTCACTCTGAGTACAGAAAGAAGTGCTTTCCCATTTCAAACTCGCCTGCTCTCCCTCTTTAAGTCTGTCTCACTCTCTCTTTTGTCTCCCTCCCACTTCTCGTCTTTTTTTAATCACAGTGAGCTTTTTAAGAGAGTCCCCCCCTCCTACAAGCAGAGCCCTTATCCCAACTTAGCAGCCTTCACATTCACCCTTTCACCTCATTTGCTAGCAGACACAAAGTCAGCTTGGCATCTTATAAGCTGGTGCCTGTTTAGGACGTTGTAATCATGATGAACATTCAAGCTAAACTCAATTGCCAAACCTCATTTGCCCCACCTCTGCAAAAAAATAGAAAAGATAAGCAATCTCATTTGGATGGTCGGACAGAAGTGCACAGACACAGCAGCACTGCAGTGAGAATCAATCTGCAGCGTTAGAATATGTGAGATAAGTGCTGAAAGAGGGTGTGTGCTGTTTCTCCACATCCTCTCCAAACACCCTGCAGGCTGAAGTGGAACCCCGGACACGCCCCACATATCACCCCATGTGATATTAAGTGATGCATTCGGCACATATTCAAGACACGCAACATTTTTCAGATGCTTTTTTTTTTTTTTTAATCCACATGAGCCCCCTGTACATTTCTCAGTTTTGGGTAAAAGTGGATCACCTCCTCTGGCCTTAATGGCAGCCTACATATCAGAGAGGAGGCTGTGGCCTGGTGTAATCTGACTTGTCTTAATTACAGGCAGTATCCAGTAATAGGCTGCTTCCATAGATATCAGCCATTAGAGCAGTGTCTCCGACGGTGGAGGCCTGATTGGCTACGAGGCAGGTGATAAAGAAGCCATGCCTCATTTACCTCCAATTTTTTGTTCACACGTCCCTGTATTAAAGTCAAGCGTGAAGATGGCAAAAAGACTGTGTTAAACTGATTTATTACGTGCCCTGCCATGTGATGCTAGCTAATCTGCTCCCCCTGATTGCATTGTCAGCAATCAGTGCCGCTTTACAAGTTAATGATTTCAGTGGATGGAAGTCGTTTCAGCAAAATTTTAAGCACTGGAGTTTTCTTCAAATGTCCAATTTTAAGGACTTAATAAAATTGATATTAAAAGGGCATTCTGACTTATACTTTCACCATGGGAGAGTATACTCCAAAAGGAAACCTCTCAGGCTTGTCAAGAGTTGTTACACCAAAACCTCAACCCTGTGTCTTCTGTTTGCTAATTGAACTAAACCACAACAAGTGTCCTCAAATAGCTTCACAAACTTTGCCAAGATTTTCTTCTCAACTTGACTTCCTCTGTTTCCTGTTCTCACTGCCTGCCTTTTCCCTCTACAAGTTTGCACTTGTCCCCTGAAAAAAGCAGCAGTGAGATTCTTTAGGCTAAACTTGGATGCTACAGTATTTTCACACACACTTGATTTCTGGACAAAATGCCCCAAAAATCATTTTTAGTTGCCTGTTCTGATATGTACTTCACAACTGAAAATGTTTTAAATCAGAAGTGAGGGGTGGAGGATCTCAGATACCAGTAATAATGTCAAAATAATACCAAAAACGGCATGAAAAGCAACAGCTTCCAACATTTAGTATGTTCACACAAATTCAGTAACCTGACGTACCAGATGGACAGCTCCATATATCTGCCACAGAAATACTTCACTAGCCCATCTGGAGAAGATCCCGTAGAAAATGTTTTCAGATGGGAGAACCTTCAAAAACAACTGCAGCTTGTGATTGGACGATCGTTCTGTCAGTCACACTCATCGCAGACAAATCATATCAAGCCACAGTACGATGTAGCAGCTAGACCCTGTTGTTAGCCGTTAGCTTAAAGTACGTTTCAGTCCTTAGACTATCGTCTTACATTAAATTAAACCACACAGATGCATCATTTACCACTTATGTGACATGAACCTTATCAACGACAACCCCCACCAAGTTCTCTGGTAAACTTCTGAGGAGACCTGAGTAACCATGACTACCATAGACTAACCAGCTTTGTCCGCAGAGGAATTCTGCGTTCTCTCCCAGTTTCCCAGCAGTGATCCCCAGCCAGGAGAAGAGCAAAAACATGATTTCCCTAAAAAAAAGTTTTAAGTCACACAAGGACACTCTTTGCTCCTGTTTTAAAGAAAAAACTGAGTCCATTTCTTATAAAACTGCAGATATTGCCGCTTCAGAAGCCACCATTGTTTTCAAACATGCGGTCATTTCCCACTGTCATCATGTCTTCAGTTTCCGCCTCTCTTCCCTGATTGAGCCGTCCAGCTTTTGGCCGTGAAGTCTTGGAGAGTGGAGCTTGGCAACATGGATCTGCTTGATTTCAGACAATGAATCAGGCAGGTCCATCTGCACTGCAAGGTTATGAGATCAGAAAAGTGTTAATTATTCTGGTAGTCCAACTAAATCTGGACTTGAAAATACATGTAAATTCGTTATTCTACATGAAAATGTTCAAAATTACGTTTCACACCTTCAGACTAACACACCCAGACATCTGACTTGTGCATTTGTGTGCTATAATCAAACTCAAACTTGAATAAACACTCTGTGCATGTTCCCCAGTTTCCATGACGGGCTTTGACCCACTTGGCAATAAACAAAAATGCAATGGGCTAGACAATATCGGGGGGGAGCTTTGTGATATTTTTTCCTTTTGCATTACAAAATATGTTTTTTTTGATTGAATGGGGAGGGGGGAGGGCTGTGTGTGTGTGTGTGTGTGTGTGTGGGGGGGGGGGGGGGGGGGGGGGGGGTTATAAAGGAAATCACCAGATAAATGTAGTTTACATTTGTAAATAAAAAAATAAAAAATTGAACAATTATATTTTACTTATTTTGGGCGCTCTTTGGGCCTTAAGTTTCTTCATATTTCAAATCTAAATTCTCTTCCTCTCTTATCCTGCATGGTGTTTTGCTCTAACAGTCCCATAGACACACACGCCTACACACAGAGAAGAATATGTGAATAGAGAGAGAAAAGGTGTAGTGGTACACGTCTTTAAAGGTTAAACTTTTCAATGAACCTCTGCTTGTAGTTGTGTCACTTGAACCCCATCAACTAAGGTATTTCTAGCATGACAGTATCCTGAAATGGTAGCTGACCATGTTGGGCTGCCTGTGACTCACACACACACTAGTGTGCAGCTCCAGCTGTATAAAGACATTGTGGTTTCCCTCATTTTCGGTGTCTTCGAGATCACAGACATTATATGAAAAATAAGCAAGCACAAGCACAATCAATCAATCGCAACAGCAAAGGAATAAATTAAACCAGTTACAAACAGAGGAAAGTCGCAGTAGCATGTCCTTGCCATAAACAAACTGTGTTTTTGGTCCCAGCATTGACAAGCAGCAGGAAAAGGTGCTGATGACAGCAGGCAAACACTCAGTATAGATCCATATCGCCTAACTAAGCTTTTGCCCTGTACATCATGTCAGTGTGTGTGTGAGATGCCGTGTTGTCTGCATACAGGGGATACACAGCATCTGTATGCACAATGCTTTGTTGTCTAACTACTGAGGCTGAAATTTGACAAATTTTCTTTAAAGAGGGTATATTTTGCCTTGAATCAGGTTCAAATATTCCTTTTTGATGACTGCTTTGTTCACAATCACTAATGTTCAAAAAACATATTTTTTTATATACAGACAACCCGTGATAGTGCTGTATTTTCTATCTGAGATGCTCTGTTAGAGCTCCTGCCACTTTAAGGCTCTCTCCTCCATGTGGGCCTGATCCACTCTGATTGGTTTACAGGTATACTCTGTGGTAATTGGTTAGTTAACCACTGCTCGGCACCATGTTGTCATTGATCCTGCATTCACTTTAACATCCATTGTCTACAATGGGTGTGCAACTCAAGCAAACTGGCTTACACTGACGACAAAACATAGCATGACTGCTTTGGTAGCAGTTTTATCAGCAGTGGACAACATCTCTCCATCTACAGTAATGAAAAACAAAGAACACTGAAAACATTTCTCCATGATAAAGGTAATTTTACTGCTCACCCTGCAGGTTTTGGCGAGAGTTTGTTTTACGAACTGGCTTGAATTATGAATTTTACTCTTCAGCAGCAACGTCCACCCACTACATCATCTTACTGGCCCATAAAGAATGTGATTAATAAAGTGATCATCCAGTAAACTTCAGGGTATTTTGTTAAGGTTCTTTCATCCCCAAACACTGTTTGTCTTTTGGCTGTTTCCAAGATGCACGTGTGAATAGGGATGTAACAGTTACGGGTAAAATGATAAACTACGATAAAATTTCTGACAGTTAGTAAACCGTGTTTGATTTCCATACTGTGTCAATAACTCACGGTGATGGTGCTCATTACCTGGAAATGCTGGAACTATGTGTCTGCTCCTTGGTAAAGCAGCTGCGGTCCCTCACAGACGGGGTCGCGCATGTACAGTTTGCAATGTTTGGCCTCTGAAAGTGAAAGTATGTTGTAAATAATAGCATTGGTATCATTCTGGAGTCTGTTCTTGCCATTTATTTGCTGTGTTTTGCCGTATTTCGTAATTGATCGTCTTTTTCCACCATAGTTTGTGTTTTATGGATTTTTATCAATAGCAATTTGGAAATATTGGAGGATGAAATGTCGAGGAGATCTGCCAGGGAGAGGGGAGACCAGAGGAGAGTCATGAAGGCGGCTAACTGGACAGCATTGCTTCAGGGACTATCGTCATTAAAAAAATTTAAAAAAAAGACACCTGGACATGGTCTAATATAACGAGCTGTAACATGGACACTAATGCTGTAGGCAAACAAAAATGTGTGGGTGTATATAAGATAGGTTAAGTTTATATTTGGCCATCTCAAAACTTTGAACATGTTCATATACAATTGTTTATGAAGAGAATCCTGTTTAAAGTTCAAAAACATTTCTTTTCTTTTCTTTTCTCGTAATTACACAATGTTTAAGCATTTATAACACAATAATGAAAAATACTTGCCAGAATTGTTTACTTTTTTTTCTCATGAAAAAAGTTTTTTGAAAATGTACTCAAAGGGCATTTCCTGACACATTTATTGACAAAAAAGACAAAAATACCTGTTATAATTATAATATTAAAGGGGTTAAATGATTTCAAGTGTGTGTAAAAGTACTTTTTGAACATTTTGAGCACACTGCAACAATACCGCGATCGTAATGATAACCGTGATAATTTTGGTCACAATAACCATAATATGAAATTTTCATACCGTTACATCCCTACTTGTGAATTATATCCTATACTAGATACAGTTGTGTTCAAAATAATAGCAGTCCCACATCACTAGCAAGGTAAATCACTGTTTTTGTTAGAATTTCAACTTCTACACTGCAAGTAAGTTTCTAGAAGGTTTAGTAAAGGTATAGAAAACCAACAGACCCAACAGGCATGACGTGCATGCTGCTGATTCTGTGAAACTGAATCATTAACTGAAAGGGGCGTGTTAAAAAAAATAGCAGTGCTGAGTTCAATTAGTGAGGTAATTGATTGTGTGAAAAAAATAGGGGTTAAACAGGTGGCCCTTATTTAAGGATCAAGGCAAATGACGCTGCATATGCTGGCTGTGCATTTGTCCTTGAAAAACAGAGTAAAATGGGTCGTTCAAGACATTGTTCAGAAGAAGAGCGTTCTTTGATTAAGAAGTTAATAAAAGAGGGGAAAACCTATAAAGAAGTTCAGAAAATGATATGCTGTTCAGCTAAAATGATATCAAATGCTTTAAAGTGGCAGCCAAAACCAGAAAGGCGAGGAAGACAAAGAAAAACGACTATTCAAATGGATTGGAAATTAACCAAAATGGCAAAGGCTCAGCCAATGATCAGCTCCAGGAGGATCAGAGATCTGAGGTTGCCTGTGAGTACTGTAACAATCAGACGACGTCTATGTGAAGCCAAGCTACCAGCAAGAAGCCCCCGCAAAGTCTTATTTGAAAAAAAAAAAAAGGCATGTGCTGAAGCGGCTACAATTTGCCAAAGAACACATTGACTGGCCTAAAAAGAAATGGCACAATATTTTGTGGACTGATGAGAGTAAGATTGTTCTTTTTGGGTCTAAGGGCCACCGACAGTTTGTCAGACGACCTGAAAACACTGAATTCAAGCCACAGTACACAGTAAAGACAGTGAAGCATGGTGGTGCAAGCATCATGATATGGGGATGTTTCTCGTACTATGGTGTTGGTCCTATTTATGGCATACCAGGGATCATGGATCAGTTTGAGTACATCAGAATACTGGAAGAAGTCATGTTGCCTTATGCTGAAGAGGAAATGCCCTTGAAATGGGATGTTTCAACAAGACAATGACCCCAAACACACCAGCAAGTGAGCAAAATCATGGTTCCAGACAAACAAAATTCAAGTAATGGAGTGGCCAGCACAATCCCCAGACCTTAATCCCATTGAAAACTTGTGAGCTGACATAAAAAATGCTTTTCATGAGGCAAAACCAAGAAATGCAGAGCAATTGTGGAACGTAGTACAATTGTCCTGGGCTTCAATACCTGTTGACTGGTGCCAGAAGTTGGTAGGCTCCATGCACCACAGATGTGAAGCAGTTATCAGAAACCGTGGTTATGCAACTAAATATTAGTTTATGATTCTCAGGAAAGTTGAATCATCAAGCAGTTCTTAGTTTATACACTACATTTTTGAGTTTGTAAATAAAGATGTCAACACTGCTATTTTTTTTTAACATTATATTTCTTGACTTTCTGTAAAATATTATCAAATTCAATTACTTTTCCTTTTTTTTTTGCTTTGAAATAGAATGTGCAGTGTCCCCAGTGCATTTGTGTGCATTAAAATAGAATTTATCTGAAGAATTTTGAGGTTTACTCACCTTTTTAAACACACTGCTATTATTATGAACATAACTGTAAATTTAACTGTCTTTCTGGTGTGTTTGGTAAATTAAGAATAACTTTTGAGCAGAAAACTCAATACAGCAGCTTCACTTAATGCACAAAGATCAAATCGTTCATTCACCAACTTTATGATGTAAATGCATCATCCCAACTTCACGATCATTGTTAATTTTCCCGAGAATTACATGACGCATTCACTCACAGGCTAAATACCCACCTAATAGAAATTTTACTGGTACAGGAAAAGAAAGAAATTGGCCAAATAAAATAGTCTTTTTTTACGTCACACTACTGCTATCTTTAAAATTTCTATTTATTCTGGAGTTTTGTATACTATGTTTAGCTTCTTCATATGATTTATATCAATACAGTGGATAAAGAGAATGACTGTCACATTCACAATCTTTCCATCTTGGTCATTCACTTTGCCTTTGTTAGCAGTGAATCAGCCGGAGCTCTGATGACATGATATGTTTGAGTAATTCCACAGACGGCTTCACCATCTATTTCAAATGCCATAAAACAAAGTCAACCCATTAAAGGTAATATACCCATTATTAGTATGGAAATTAGGGATGGCATGTCGTCGAATAGTGAAAGCTTGTCAGATGAGTGACAGTCAAAGACACTCCTGGTTCAGTGCACTGTATTTAAGAAATGTTTGATGTTTTTCAAACTCCATATTTGGCATATTATACTCGGGTGGCAGCCCACACCTTGTTGGTATTTAAGACAAATTTGAGCGGATATTACAGGATTGGCGTGGCGGTCGCATTTAAGAGTGCGGCTCCCTCATAACAGGGAGGTGTCGTCTGCTGACAGATCACTGTCTGGATGAGAGAGCACAGCAGCATCCCACCTCATTACCGTAGCAACACACTAACCGAGGGACCGACACACTGCTCTCTGTGATTAAGATGTAAATTTCCTCTAATTGGAATGTAAATTCATACATTTATATGAAGACGTCAGCTGTCAGATTGCAATATTGTGTCCTTTTTTCTCCGTCTCCCCTGTTCCCAGAGCAGGGACTAGGTGCCTGTAATCTGTATCATACTTCGGCAGCCCATCCTGGGATTTGCCGTTTGTTTAATGTCGGGCCCATTGTCCTGCATCCAGCCCGTCATTGTAATGCTTCCCATTCATGTTTCTGTGTTTTGTTGCGGTTTGATTTGCTCTCACTACCTGTGTTTGTTCCTCCATGCATGGCTGAGCCGTCAGGGCTTTGGGGACGGGGAGGGACTTTGAGACGGGGCTGGGGTCATTGGGTGGCCGTATTTTGTGTGTGCATCGATTACTTCTGCTGAATGTTCCTCAATGCAAATAAGTCTGCCACTTTGAGAGGAAGCACATGTATCTGAAGTAATTAATTTTACCCTTGAATAACAGCTGTGGTGTTGGTGTGACATGTTCCAAATTAAGCTTTCTCACCAAAAAGGTGTTAATTTAGGGCTTTGGCTCATGAAGTAAGCATGTATGCCAATATATATGGCCCATAAAACTGAGATGCAGTCATTTTTACTCATTCTCTGTCCTCGCTATCAATGTGGGATATGACAATACATTGTATTATGGGGCACTGAGGTTCAATTACTTTTGAATGTAATTTAAAAATCTGCTTTCTTTAATGGTGTGACAACTGCAAGTTTTCTCACTTGTTAGCCTACAGTAACTTTGTTTTTGATTACTCCAGCAATGGTGTGTTATTCCATTTTGACTGAAAAGCAGCCAAATGACATGCCTTTCAAATACACTGCCTGGCCAAAAAAAAAGTCGCCACCAAAAAACACACACACACTCCAATATTTTGTTGGACTGCCTTTAGCTTTGATTACAGCAAGCATTGGCTGTGGCATTGTTTCGATAAGCTTCTGCAATATCACAAGATCATAGCACTGCCCCCACAGGCTTGTACAGTAGGCACAAGGCATGATGGGTGCATCACTTCACCTGCCTCTCTTCTTACCCTGATGGGCCCATCACTCTGGAACAGGGTAAATCTGGACTCATCAGACCACATGACCTTCTTCCAGTCCTCCAGAGTCCAATCTTTATGCTCCCTAGAAAACTGAAGCCTTTTTTTCCAGTTAGCCTTACTGATTGGTGGTTTTCTTAAGGCTACACAGCTGTTCAGTCCCAATCCCTTGAGTTCCCTACACATTGTGCATGTGGAAATGCTCTTACTTTCACTATTAAACATACCCCTGAGTTCTGCTGTTTTTTTTTTTTTTAATTTGATTTGGCCAAATGTTTAAGTGATTGCCGATCGTTATCATTCAGGATTTTTTCCGACCACATTTCTTCCTCGAAGACGATGGTTCCCAACTATCCTTCCAGTTTTTAATAATGCGTTGGACAGTTTTAAACCCAGTTTTAGTAGTTTCTGCAATCTCCATAGACGTTTTCTCTGCTTGATGCATGCCAATGATTTGACCCTTCTTAAACAGACGAACATCTTTTCACGACCACAGGATGTGTCTTTCGACATGGTTGTTTAAGAAATGAGAAGATACTCATTACATCAGCTGGGGTTAAATAACTTGTTTCCAGCTGAAAGATAATCGCCCATGCAGTAATTATCCAATAGGAGGCTCGTACCTATTTGCTTACTTAAATCCAGGTGGCGACTTTTTTTTTGGCCAGGCAGTGTATTTTCCCCAACCATTAAAGAGAAGGAGAAAACTAAGTTTAGGCACTAGTATTGTGGGTTATCATATACTTGATGTAGAAGTAGGCAATTCATTGACTTTCCTTTTTATTCACATGTACTTCTTTCCACAGTTATGAAAACTGAATATACGAGATTACAATATTCCTTTGCCACATGACAGGATGCACTTATTTCATCTTTTTCCATCTACCGTGATTTTAAGATAATAGTGTCTTTTCACATATTTTCATTCATCACTTGTTCTTTAATGCTAGAATGATAAGTGTGTTTAAGTTCAGTGATTGCATAAGGCGTGTGCTTTAAATTCAGTAAATAATTGTGTTTTACAATTTTGATCTCAATATCCACCAAAATAATTGCAATTATGATTTTTACCATTATTGAGCAGTGCTAGCACAACGCCTTATTTGCATTTGCTTTTCCTGACACTCTGTACGTTTACATGTACAGATAAATTTAGCAACAGTTACAGCTCAATAAGGCGATTAACTACACAGCTGCCCTTGTCCTACCATGCAAGCGCCAGGGTAGAATTTATTTATTTGTGGAGTCTTGTTGCCTTTTATATGAGTTGGCAAGCACCAAACTTTTATTATGTCAAATGGCAAAAATGCGAGAAACTCTACAGCTCAATACATTTCATAAACACTTAATGCATCACTCCAAGAGTAGATCAGTCTGCAGCCACATAATTTAGGTGTAGGTTTGTCTCAAAATTAATTTGGCATATTTCTAGTTGGGTGAGCACATTAAAACACACTTCAGAAGTCCAGTTTTAGACTAATACAGAAATTCAGTTGTGGAACTGCATGTTGATAAATAAGTTTAAATGCTCAGGGCTTCAGACAGAATACTGCTGCTGTTTTACACAATGAGCTGTAACAATACTTGTCTCAACATGTCAGGCTTGTGACATGATCAGCCTGTACTGAAAATAAAGCCTCAACTGCTTTATTCACACAAAAGTCAGCAAACATGAATTTGCATGTGATTGTTATGAAACAACAAAAGACTTTGCTTATAATCAGAGTTCAGCATCCTTGGCTCTGAGAGTTGGTGAATAGTTTCGAAATGAAGCACCTCTATACATGTTGGAACTTATTTTGACACCTATCCCTGACACATCAACTTACTTTGGAGATTGATCAGAATCCATTTAATGTGTATTAGTTAATGTAAACAGAACACAGTAAAAATGCTCTAACAAACAAAAGGAAAAGAAATAGGATGCACAATATTGGAGTTGTTAATATCCTGTTCATACTGACTATTCTCCAAACATTTCTATCTGATATCAGTACCCATAAATACACATTTTAGTGCCAAGTCTCTCCCACCTGTGAGGACCTGTTTCTTGTAGTGCAACAATCTCTTTTGTTGCTGTTTGGCACAAACCTGTCTCCAAAATTGCTATATGTAAATGCTTTGCTTTTAAATGAATGAAAATTGTATTGTCCTGATTACAGAATATTTGTTTGTACTTTATTAGGGTAAAAGTTTCTCGAACAAATGAGCATGATGAAGGTTTTCCTGACTTTACACTAACTCAGCAAAATGCAATATACTTTCTTATATCTACATAAACGGGTGAGCTGCAGCCCCAAACCTCAAGCTTTTGCAGCCCTCTGCATCAAAACAATTCTATGGTAGGCTTTATTAGCCCCTATTTTTAAGATATTTATCTAGAATATATTGAGATATACAGTATACTGTATATATGCTGAATATCGTCATTCAGTTTAAAACATCAAGATATATCATATCACCTAGCACCAGTCTGTAGTATGAAATATGTATTTTAAAGTTTTCTTTTCAAAGCAAGTATGGCAAGTAATGGTATTCCTCCATTGTTCTGCTATTACTGCCAATATATGAAATATATAGGGTCAGTATGTATGGTGGAGATCTTTTCATGCCTGTTGATATTGATAATTGACACTTAAAGCTATTTTTGCTGATACTAATAATAATGTACAGATATCACAGTGCAAAATGCTCAGTTGTATTAAAAATTGTTGTTAATGTGCAAATGTTATGATTTAGCATAATGGCATGTAATTTTGGTAAAGATCAAGAACTTTCAGATCCTGAGTTTTTCATAAATGTCTCAAATTATTTTCAGTGAAGTATGACTGACCTGGATGGCTTACAAGATTCTCTCACCTGGAAATGTTTTAATGAACACAAACAAAAGCAGGAATACTTTTCTTTTGTGTTTATAACTCATACAGATTGTCATGAACCTTTGGGTGTGCTCTTGAGGATTCTGCATTTCTCATGAACATTCCTCTCAGGTACAGGTAGCACGTGAAATGTCAGCTCACGCATGCTCTTTTCAAAGGAGGGCAAGTTCCCTGAATGTCTGGGCCCTCCGCTTCCCTTTTTTTCTCACGCTGACTGAACTGTTCTCCTGGTAGCTTCAAATTTGTAAATGTGTTCACAGAGTCTTTAAGTCAAATTAAGACTAAAAGCAAAAGATATTGTGGTGTGTTCACAGTGTATCAGTGTGTGGCAGGTGCTGCAGGGTTTGACAAGAGAGTATCAATGTATTGTAGGGTGCAGGAAATTAAAAACACTGAAGCTCGTGGGATGGGCCTCCGGGCCTCGTCAGACAAGGAACAAATAGGTAGTAAAAGTGATAGGACCCTTCTATTTTGGTTCCAGCTGCAGGTCACAGTGGCTGAACCTGTGAGAGACACAGTGATTGGTTCAAGGCCAGTTGGACTTCACAGGCGTTGCTTGTTGTGTTGCATGCGACAGAGGCTAGGATTCCCATTCTCAGGGTTGAGCTGTACACAAAGAATCCTGACTATGCTGCCACAGCTTGTCAATGACTGCTCCACCCACCTGTGGCACCAAACCTATGTGACAAGCCCTCTTTCAATTAGTCCTCCATCAGGAAGAAATCCTAATAAACCTGATCCTTTCACTTCCACTCCATCCATCAGCTTCTGTTTATTACATCGAATCAACAGCGTGGAAAGCTGACACGCTCTGAGCCGTTGTTTTCGGTAGCCAGGAATCTGCCTCTGGTCTGGTGAACCGGTTGACCGTATTTACTTCCTAGTGACTGGAGAGCAGCCTATCAGGTATTACATCCTGACCCCCGCCTCCATGCATCATTGTACAGCACCCTCAGTGACTAATGGCTCCTCCTAACACCTGACTGTTCAGGTGTTGGAGGAGGATGTGAATCATCTTTGAAGCCTTAAGGGTATGAGATACCAGAGGTTTAATAGCTGTTGAAGTTGCTCCAACATTTAAATGTTAGATATTAATCACAAAACTTTGCAAAACTCTAAAGCCAGTTATATTTAATGTTAAGGATTTTTTTTAGAATTTAGCTAGCTCCACTACAAGACTCATAACACAATGGCTTCTGCAGCAGTAAAAATCCTCTTCATCTGCTCAAAACAGCCATTAAAAGCACACCTAAACTTTGTCGAAAGTCCAGTTGGTTCAAAAATGTGATCTATTATTGAGTTGGCAGAGTGACTGTTAAAGATAAGCATAAGCCTCAAGGACCCTTATTGATTGGACAGCAATGGTTATGTTTTGATGGATTCAGAGTAAGCCCTGCAAAATCACAATTAGATAAATATATAATATGTCATCATGAAGTGTTTGTAATTTCATGAAAAGTTGATGTTGCATCCCTGATGCTTGTTTTGAAAGTCATAAAGTTGTGAGCTTGCCTTGGCCTGCATCAGCCACACACATCCAGTGTGAAACTGATGTAAGGAATGGGGGCAAGATTGAGACCAGCCAAAGGGATACCAGCCCCTGGCCTTGGATTATTTTCTTTGAATCACTTTGAATTTGGACTTCCAGTGGCCGTTGTCCTCATCCAGGACTTACCTGGTCCATAGTTGTTCAGATGAGGATGTACAACAGAAACTAGCAGCTTACTGATCTCCTAAACACCAAATAATGAGCCTCCAGTAGGGATGAGCAATATGCCATTTAAATAATGCAAGTGCAATGTGTGCATGTGCAGTAGTCACAATGGAGGATGTGCAATGCCCACCACATGACCCAAAGCACATCATGCTGCTGTTTTTGTTTTGTTTGATGCAAACCAAAACCTCCAATTTTCCATTTCCCTTGACTTTCTACTATTAAAGTCCATCTGTCGTCCCCATCAGTGGACTTCTCCAGAGAATGGACACGGTGAATGCAGAGTTTGTCTGTTATCAGCGGGTAGCTTTGACATCATAAACCATGCATCACATGTAGTATCAAATCATGAGCAACTAGTTAGAAATGGTTAACAAAATTTACTTTGTCAAACACATTTGCAAGCCTTGGGTTTATTTGTAAAGTCAATGCAGAAACGTGCATAAAATTATTTTTAGAGGACTTCGGTAAACATTGAAGAATGAGTGGGTGTATAAAAAATGGGGCCAAAGATCTGATATGAATTGTTTCATGTAAAAAGACAACATTCAGATGGAAAGTGTCTTTTAAAAAATGGCAATACATTTAGCATGGAGAAAATCTATCACAGTCCCATTTTCCCAATATTGTTTAGCTCTAGTCTCCAGTGGCTTCTGTCTTTTGGGGGCCTTCGCCACACCATGTCTCTTTACACTGCAAGCCAATTTTATTTATTTTATTTTTTTTAACCTTTAATTAACCAGATAAATCCCACTGAGATCGGGATCTCATTTACAAGGGCGACCTGGCCAAGGGGTCAGCAGCACACGTCAAATATCAATACAAAATTAAAAAAGGTTTAGGCAATATATTACAACCAATAAATATGTTAAAATTAACAACTTGGCAATGGAAGAGTGATAATTTGTTAGGGCAGTAACAATTAAAAACACAGGCATTGTTCATCGGATTCTCGCTGCCTGGTGAGTAAAATGGAACACAAAGCTTTGAGTGAAACCAGTTCAGCCATTTTTAGTTTAGTCTGTAGGCTATAGTGATCCAAGCGGTGGGGGCAGCATAACGAAAAGCTCTTTTCCCAAAATCAGTTTGGACTTTGGGCACGTTTAAGTGATAGACTGCACAAGAACGTAAGGCGTAGGTGCTCCTCGATATCTGCAGTAATTAACATAGATAGGACGGTACTAACCCCAGAAGAGACTTATAAATCAACAGCATCCAGTGGGTATACAGTTACGTTCATAATAATAGCAGTGTGTTTAAAAAGGTGAGTAAACCTCAAAATTCTTCAAATAAATTTTATTTTAATGCACACAAATGCTCTGGGGACACTGCACATTTTATTTCAAAGCAAGAAAATTGGAAAATGTTATTGAATTTGATAATATTTTACAGAAAGTCAAGAAATATAATGTTCAAAAAAATAGCAGTGTTGACATCTTTATTTACAAACTCAAAAATGTAGTGTATAAACTAAGAATTGCTTGATGATTCAAGTTTCCTGAGAATCATAAACTAATATTTAGTTGCATAACCACGGTTTCTGATAACTGCTTCACATCTGTGGTGCATGGAGCCTACCAACTTCTGGCACCAGTCAACAGGTATTGAAGCCCAGGACAATTGTACTACGTTCCACAATTGCTCTGCATTTCTTGGTTTTGCCTCATGAAGAGCATTTTTTATGTCAGCTCACAAGTTTTCTATGGGATTAAGGTCTGGGGATTGTGCTGGCCACTCCATTACTTGAATTTTGTTTGTCTGGAATCATAATTTTGCTCACTTCCTGGTGTGTTTGGGGTCATTGTCTTGTTGAAACATCCATTTCAAGGGCATTTCCTCTCCAGCATACGGCAACATGACTTCTTCCAGTATTCTGATGTACTCAAACTGATCCATGATCCCTGGTATGCCATAAATAGGACCAACACCATAGTACGAGAAACATCCCCATATCATGATACTTGCACCACCATGCTTCACTGTCTTCACTGTGTACTGTGGCTTGAATTCAGTGTTTCCAGGTCGTCTGACAAACTGTCTGTGGCCCTTAGACCCAAAAAGAACAATCTTACTCTCATCAGTCCACAAAATATTGTGCCATTTCTTTTTAGGCCAGTCAATGTGTTATTTGGCAAATTGTAGCCGCTTCAGCACATGCCTTTTTTTTTTTTTTTCAAATAAGACTTTGCGGGGGCTTCTTGCTGGTAGCTTGGCTTCACATAGACGTCGTCTGATTGTTACAGTACTCACAGGCAACCTCAGATCTCTGATCCTCCTGGAGCTGATCATTGGCTGAGCCTTTGCCATTTTGGTTATTCTCCGATCCATTCGAATAGTCGTTTTTCTTTGTCTTCCTTGCCTTTCTGGTTTTGGCTGCCACTTTAAAGCATTTGATATCATTTTAGCTGAACAGCCTATCATTTTCTGAACTTCTTTATAGGTTTTCCCCTCTTTTATTAACTTCTTAATCAAAGAATGCTCTTCTTCTGAACATGTCTTGAACGACCCATTTTACTCTGTTTTTCAAGGACAAATGCACAGCCAGCATATGCAGCGTCATTTGCCTTGATCCTTAAATAAGGGCCACCTGTTTAACACCTATTTTTTTCACACAATCAATTACCTCACTAATTGAACTCAACACTGCTATTTTTTTGAACACGCCCCTTTCGGTTAATGATTCAGTTTCACAGAATCAGCAGCATGCACGTCATGCCTGTTGGGTCTGTTGGTTTTCTATACCTTTACTAAACCTTCTAGAAACTTACTTGCAGTGTAGAAGTTGAAATTCTAACAAAAACAGTGATTTACCTTGCTAGTGATGTGGGACTGCTATTATTTTGAACACAACTGTACCTCCAGGAGCTCAAGGGGGCCACTCAGCTTTGGCATAAAGCTTGCAGTGATAAGTGAGACGTCCACAACCAGTCACAAAACGCAGTCCACAGTGATAAGCAGTGAATCAAACACCAGGCCCCCAATGTATAACATCAGTACTTGCCCTATGTCTCACTAACTACCACATGTACCACTACAAGACTGCCAAATTAATTTGTCAATGAAACAAATGCATTGTTATAAAAGGTGGTATTTTGACACTCCAGTCGCACAGCACTGTACATAAGGAGTGGTTTTAAAGCATTTTATGATGCTCTTTTGCAAGGGCCTGTGAAAAGCCAAAACGGCTGTTGAGGGGATGACAGTAAAATGGATCTTAGCCACTTTAGAAAGCCCCACATACCAAAATCAATATGAGTTCAAGTGAACACTTTATCTTCAATATTTTCACAGCTTCACTTCGCAATCTGACAGCCACTTCTTTGACAAAGTCCATATTTCTCCACATGCTGCGTACATGCGAGAGCAGAGGTAGGAAGGAACTGGGTGAGGGAGAGACAGACAGGAAAAGTGAGAGAGAGAGACCATTATGTCCCCCAGGTATGACAGAGGCACTCATGCAGAAAGATCCCACATGGAGGGAGGTGTATGTGTGTGTTTGTGTGTGTGTGGGTGCATGAAGGAACTCTTGGCTTCCTCTCCTCGTTTGTACCCCCCTTCCCCTGCAAACACATCTGTCTCCCTTTCTCTGCCACACACCTTTCCTGCATCCTTTGCTCACCTTCTCACTCCAGCACCACAGACTTTTCACAGCTCAAAATGTTTTTCTCATATTTTTAGCCTCTAAGTGTGTGTTTCCTCTGAGTGTTTCTTGTCACGCTGTTTGCACACCTGCCATATTTTGTCAAACTTTTAAAAGATCACTCTCTTTGAGTTCTTTTGCCTCCGGACTTAACGCTAACTACCCTAAGCGGTCCGCCTTACATGCAAATATGTCTTGGCCTCAGCAGTGATCACCATTTTAGTCCGCGGCATAGCTATCTCATGGCTCCATGCATTAAAACAATTAAACTTTGCCCCTCCCCCCCGCCACAACAATAATTGCGGATGTGTTGGGTGAAATTTAGCAAGAAATTATCATTTTCTGAATCACTTCACTCCACTTGCTCGGTATTTGTTTCATTCTTTTTCTTTTCTCCGTCTCCTCTTTGAGCGCTTTTAAAGACTTGGAGCCCCCTACATGTTCTTCCCTTTGCTTCCTTTCTCTCCACTTTTTTTTTCATCATTATCCAACAGCACTTTTCTGTGCGTGCAAATGCTTTCTGAACGGCGTCCTTTCTTCCCTTTCAGGCTGGATGTCATTGTTGCTGCCTGTGGGCTGGGTGTATTTATTTAGGGGTAATTGGTGTGTGGATGAGTGAGGTAATGAGGTGCATCCACACTTGGCTGCTCCCCTCCCTGAGAGCCAGAGACAGACGTAGCCTAGCTGGGCTCCGGCTTGAGCTGCACCACACTGCTGTCTCCTGCACACACGGGCCAGAATGGCTCTTTCATACCCAGGTGGACAAACACAATCACCGGGGCTGATACCTCAATGAAGCGTCTGCAGCTTGAAGTGGTGTGTGTGTGCGTGCATGTGCAAACATCCTCTTGTGTTTGTGTGCGTGTGAGCATGCGTTTATGGGTGAAAAGGGAAAAACTGCACTTGTAGTTGCCTCTGTCTGGAGCCGTTGTTTGTCTTGCGGCTTGTGTTTGTATAAGTGATTTCCCCTCTGTGTTTGTAAGTGCATGTATATCAGGCTGAGTGGGTGTTCAATGGAGCTCAAGGAGGACCTCTGGCTCTCTTAGCCCCCTGCCAACCTCAAACTAGCCCTGACGTCCTGCAGAGTTACCTAATGATTTCACTTACACCTCCCTTATCTGTCTGGCCCGTGTGGCAGCGACCGTCTGACGCTTCAGCCTTTACATGCCATTTGCTGCCTCATATCCTGTGAAATTCAATTGCACAGCTCACACTGTAGCCAGAGTACGGGGATCTCCCTCTCTCCCTTCTGCACTCTCCCTCTCTCTCTCATATTTTGTTGCTAAAAACATGAACAGCTCTTCTATGACAGTGTTTTACAAATTATTAGGAATGCAAGACAATGTTGATGAAAAGGGCAGATAATAGCTAAAAAAGTTGATTGTTCGTTTTTCCAAGGATAAACATTTTAGATGATATTAAGAGCTGATTAAATGACCATAAATAGCAGAATTTACAAGCAACTTTGTGCAGTCAAAGACCTGCCTCAGCTGAAGTTTGTTTTGTCCTCATTCTGCATACCTTAAAGTGTGCTTAAGGGGCTAGAGTTTTAGGTCTGCACAGGGGCTTTTTAGCTAAAATGTGATCAGGACTTTTATCCATGAGTGTTGAGATAATAATAAATCTATTACAAGATTCTTTTTTCACAGCAGGAGAAAATAGCCCAGATATGTCATTTTAAATTCAACATGCTGGATTTGAACTTCAAAATCGCCCTATTGAAACTGCATGGGTTTTTTATCTTATTTTTTTCACTTAAAGAGAACAGTTTAAATGATGTGAATCTTGTGTTTAGTTGCTGCTCTTCTAGATTTGATCCAAGTAAGAAAGAGAGAAATTGTTAGCAAAATTAATCGTTGTTTGGATCAGTCTATCAGTTAGTTTCCCATACACAGATAGCACTCATGTAGGTGGCCCATGTATACAAACTCTCTCTCTCTTAATTTGTAAGGATAAGTTTGGTTTTTTGACACCTGGACCTTATTTTCAGGATTAAATACGCTCGTAGACTCACCCAGACAATTTTGGCGGTGCTCGGAGCCGTTTTCGAGCAATTTAGATCCATCCGACAGCGTTTTTTTCTCATGCCATAGTAGCAGGCGGGGCCAGAAATTGAAGCCCCTAAATTAGACATTATCTGCTGCGAAACTCACTCCTCCTCTGTTGCCATTGCCGTGCAATGTCCACAACAACACCACCAGTTAGCCTCCATTTGTGGACGTGCAGTGGTTGCTTGTTCTCTGGCCAGCTGTTCGGCTCTTTCCCTCTGCATCCTCCTATCAAATAGCTCCTCGTCTGTATATTCTGGCTCAAAACGATACGGGCATCCATTATACTCAAAGTCGTCATCAGACACTTCTACATTGGATAAATATTCCGCCATGTTGCACAAAAATAGCCGTGTAGCCGTGTAGCCGTGTAGCTGTGTAGCCTAGCAACAACAGCGGCTCTACTCAGTTGCGCTCTTGCGGTGCATGTCTATGACTTCACCAAAAGTTACCCATCCTTGTAAAGCCCCAGATGACCATAACAACGAAGTTGAGCTGACATGGTGATAACACTGGCCATTCGTTTATAAAATGTAGCTGAAATGAGCGAGTTTCGCAGCAGATAATGTCTAATTTAGGGACTTCAATTTCTGGCCCCATCTGCTACTATGGCATGAGAAAAAAACGCCGTCGGATGGATCTAAATTGCTCGAAAACGGCTCCAAGCTCCGCCAAAATTGTCTGGGTGAGTCTACAAGCGTATTTAATCCTAAAAATAAGGTCGAGGTGTCAAAAAAACAAACTTATCCTTTAACACCCCATGCACATGTGAGAGAGGTGGAGAGAGCAGACAGCAGTCTGCTGGTGTGTCTCAGCTCCACCAACTGAGGTGGAGACAGAAGTGTGCGTGTGCAAGTGTGTGTGGATTTTGTGGGGATAATTTGGGGGTAGTTAGAAAGATCTGGGCATCACCTTGGGGTGCCATGAGAATGCCAGAGCATTGCTTGCAAACTTGAAGTCCTTGTTCGTCATCAGGTTTACCCCTCAAAAAAAAACAATTCCACATGCTTTTCATGGAAGTTTAAGGAGCCTGTTGACTTCATTTGTTTGGACACATATGAACATAACAACTGGACCCTGTTTTTGAACTGGTGCTGCTTGATAGAGGTGGTCTCTATAGACCTAGGGGTCTACTTGAAGTATACTTCCAGTAGACCCCTTGAACAGTTTGTTTACAGTGAGAGTGCACTCGAACCCCTCAACCACAACAGACAGGATGATGAATTAATTCTATAGCCTACTTCTGTAATAGTATAAGCAGCCGTGGTAGTAATAATAACATCAGGAGTTTCAAGAACTTGTTTGGTTCACAGAATTTTGTCCAGCTCAATGAAGCAGGAGAAGCGATGGTTTTCATCACTTGAACCCCCACTTTGCCAAAGCTGCTCTCTACTTTTTTAAATCACTGACAGACACCGTGTTATCTGGTGTACTCTATGATCTGTGTGAACTTTCATGAGGTACCTTCTCTCTTCAGCAAGTTTAGTGACTCATTTTGTTGTTTGCTTGGCTCGCTAACTAAATATCCACAATGCAAAGCAAGTCAAGTAGTTACATACACAGTAAGACTGTGCTTTAATGAGAAAAGGACAGCCCTGTCTGTTTATGTTTTTTTCTGTTTTACATTTTTTGCAGCATGCACATGAAATGACGCTGTGGTAAAGATTAAAATTGTATCTATTTTCCAACTGAGATGGAGCAAAGCAACCAAGCAGAAGGTGTGAAATCCACCTAATATCACTTTGACTGTTTCCACTGCGTTTTTTCCTAGTCACCACCTTAATCTTTCCTATGAAAACTTTGGCTATAACTCGTCTGTTTTCTTCCTGCTTGTCTTCATGTTAGCTGCTGGTCCATATGTGGATACTCTGGTAATGCTGAGTGACAGTGGAGCGGTGTATATGATGAAGATAAATGAGAGAATTGTTTCAGTTTAAATACAGAAGCTTATGGTCTGATTAATGAATTTGATTTGTGTTTTACTTAACATTTTGTGACAGTGCCTAATGTAACAGCTGGGAAATGTTTTGAAGTAAATTAGCAAGCGTGAATGTTATGAATGTAAAGGGGGCTGAACCCACACCACCTTTTTTGTTGTAGCTGCAACTAAATAGTCAAACAACCCCCTGAATGACTTGAGCAGATGCTAAAAGCTCAGTAAATTGAATGTCTTCCAAAAAAGAAAACAGACTCAGAGTAGAAAGACAATGGGCAAATTCTGCCTTGGTAATGTATTGGCTTTTATGAGTTTGGAAATATTTGAGTATCAGATAAATGCAAAATCCAGTTATTATGAATCCCAATATATATCACTGTATTGTTGCATTCTTTAGGTTTTCACAACCTGAAGTTGACATTTATTTTTACCACAGTGTTGCTGACAGACTTTGAATGAGATGTTAAAGTTTTACAACTAGAAAGCCTGCATGTGTGAGTCGGCCCACAGGTGTTCAGGAGATAATATTATGCATCGATTGTTTTGTTGTTATCAGGGTAATTGGTGTAGACCTGCCAGCCTTTGATAGACACACAATTACTGTATGTGATGCATAAGTGGACTCATTTTAGGGCAGGATTTTGAGTTGCTAATGGTGTATTATTCAGCTTTTGGTCCGTCCCCAAAAGTGCCGGGCCAAATCAAACACGCCGCTCCAGGGTAATTGAGGCCCACTCCGCACCCCCTGCGGTGAGCAAGGCAGAACTGTAATCCCCTGACAACTCTGACTTGGCCCCAATCTGGCAGGCCGCCCATTTCCCAGCAAAACGCCTAACTCGACATTGAAGAGAAAGACGGAGCTGATGGTCACATTTGGAACGCTTTCCAATTTTGTGATTCTTTTCATCTCAGCAGCCTCCTTTTTAGTCATCTCTGTACTTGCCTTAACTTTTTTATTTTAAATTATACCACCTAGAACTTGATTGTGCTCTAATTACACACCATCAAACTAATATTCTCACTGATTAGTCTCCTGAATCTTTTGTGGTTTTATGATCAAAGCTTTTTGGCAAATAGGTGGAAACCACCCTCTCTTCAGAGCAGCTTTTACTTTTGTTTTAAAATGTTTCCTTCAAAAAAACTAGTCCAGCGAGTCTTCCACAATATGGAAAGGACTCAGAAATTACAAAAAATTTGAAGTTGGAGTAGTCAAAAGTAAGTTTCAAATGATCTTGTCAGCAGCAGTTTTGTAAAATTTTTCTGGCTTTATTTTCATTAGCAACAATCTATTTACAGATGCATTTCTGTCTGGTACAACACACTTTAAACCTACCTTTAAGGGGTGGTAATGTTTCATTGACTGATAAATCAACTCACAATAGTCCTTTAATACCTCTAAAGCAAGCACATTTGGCACAAACTATGAAATCTCAAAGACTTAAGACCATTCAGAGGTTTCATCTTTCATTTTTTCCATGAACATTTCCTGTGAATAAAATTAGATAAAATCCGAAATTGCCCTTAACAACAGGCTTTGATGGGGTTCTTATATCCTTAAAACCTCTTGAATTTTACCTGTGTTTTTCCAAAGTTGATAAATGCATGGATTTCAGATAAGGTGCCAAAGTGCTGAAACTGTTTTTGTCTTTACATTTTGAAAAAAACTAACAATTTGCTTATTAGAAAAAGAAATAGAATAAATCACAGGGTATTAAACATTTGCAACTTTTAAAGAATGGAAAAATTCCAGTTTGTCTCTCGAAGACAATCAGGAAGTATCCAAGTAATCTAAAATGATTTTATAGCTGACCTTGTTCAAGGTCATGTTCAAGGTTCAATCAAGAGAAAGTGAAGAATTTTTTGGTACTTTATTTGTATTGGCTTTCTAATGTTTTCATTAAATTTGAAACTCTCCTGTAGACTGCAATTATGAAAGAAAATGTGGGCTGTTTCTACTAACTTTGACAGATTAGATAATAAAAGAAAGTGTTTCATTATGTATGATTTTGTCTGGGTATGTAGCTTAACACGAGGCTAGTTACTCAGGAATTATAATAAGTTACTCGTTACTCCTTTAAAAAGTTATTAAATTATTTGACTTCTGACTTAGTATCAAAATCAGTTAAATACACCCCTCTTTAAAAGCATTTTGTTGCACAAAGATCCTAAGACAAAATGTGCTTCACATATTTGGCCCAAAGTATGCCAATAATCCCCCCTTTATGTGGAAGACAGCCTATGCTTCCTCAGTGAAGCAAGGGCCAGGAACCAGTCTTCTTGGAGTGTTGTGTTCCTGGGATGCCCACTTGGCGGTCTGTCTTTTGATTTCACCAGTCCCATAAAACTGGTACCAGGTACCAGGAAATGGTACCAGGGCTGACACCAGATAATGCTGCCACTCTGCATACAGGAAAACATTTTTGAATGCATGATCCTTACAAGATGTATTTGTGTAAAGGTGACTAATTATTTTTCCTACGATGTAGAAGAGAGTGCCAATTTGTATTATCAAAGGGGAGAAAAAAATCAACTAAAATAACGCTTCCAAACTTTTTTTTGAGGAATGTGGTAGGTGGAAAAGGATTTTTAAATCACACTGTTTTAATTGACCATTACTCAATGTCCCAACTTTTTTGAAATTTGTACAACTGATAAATCATTCGTATTGTACAGCAAACTGAAGCAAACTGAATCAGTGCACAAGCTTATTCACAAGCATACTGTAAATTAAGATTGCCATCTTTTTTCTCAGATACTCCGTTCTTACATTTTTAGACATGTTTTTTGCATCATTACTTCAAAACCCAGACTTTCCCTACAGTGCCACTGCTTGAAGGGGTCTTTTGCAGAGAGGGTATCACATGCGTTTAGCACTTTATCTGTGATTTTTAACTTTAGCAGGCTCCCTCCCCGGGCCCTGGCTCACTCTTTTAATGGCTTTAGTAATGCTTCACAATTAACACTAAGCCAGCGCTTTAGGTCAGACAAAGGCTGCTGTGTTTCAGGCAAAATTAGAAAACACAAAACAAGCATTCACCCGTCACCCACAGTGCTTTCATGACCCAGAGGTTATGGGGGAAATGGAAGGTGGTGAATTTTTTGACAGGGCAGCCGAGGTGATGTCTCATTCCCTCTGACATCTCAAACACCCTAAAGGTGGCTTTGCCAACAGTCCACCCAGGAAGCACTTCACCTAGCTGTGGCTAAATTTACACAACCACCTGCCCACAGGGAGCGCACTGCAGAGGAGAACAGAGGTGGAGGTGGGATGGGGGGTAGACGGGTGGAGGGCAAACAGGGAAAGAGTGAGTGTATAGAAGATAGAAGGGTGCCAAAGATGTAATCCCTAATAAATTAGAGAAACAAAATCATCAAATGCAATTTGCTCTTTTCAACTCAAATTTAAATGTTTTACTTTTTTTTTTTTCGTTTTTAACTTTTTTTGTCCCTTTTCTACTTTCTGTGTTTATATCCTTTTGTGTTTGCCCCTTAAGGTTCAGTCTTTCCTTTCCGGATGTTTGTTTAAGAGCAGATAACGAAAAAGTAGCAAATTTGGGTTGACAAGAGTGCAGTCAGGGGTTTCGAAAATAAGTGAGACAACAGTTTGAGTTGAGCCACAGCTAAGAGAGGGACCCTCAGAGGAGCTGAATTAGAAGTGGTAAAGGGATTACCTGAATTTTACTCGAACAAAGCCTTTCCAAATAAATGTCAGCTGATGCTTCAGAGCTCATGCCTGTCATAACATAAACATCATCAACCCTACCCATTGGCTGGCTGATTATTCCTAAATGTTCCTGCAGGATTTCCATATTTTACACTTTTATTGTGTAAAAGTGTAAAATATGGTAAATTTAGTTTGAAAAATCCTGACATGAAATTTTAAGGACTTCTGTGCATGTGTGAAAAAACTAAGTTTTATTTACCAGCAGTATATCTGTACCTGTATTATGTGAAATGGTGTCATGTGCTTGTAATTGATGTTTTATAACTGCATTTTAATATATGATTTATTGGGGTTTTATGAAATAAAGAGTCATATAACATGATATATGAAATTGTTTTACATATAAAACGATAGTAGAACTTAACTTGATCATTCACCAGCTAAGATCAAATTCAAACAGTGGCCGTTGTGAAGCCAACAGATGTTTGCTTTTGATTACTCTCGATTGTTACAGCAAATGGCACGGCCAAAACAAGTTAACACTGCAGAATATGGAGAAGTAAATATCAAGAATTATTACTAAACAAGGCACCTAAGATGCTAACCTGCTTTTGTTTTAGCAAGTGAAAATGGTTGTTGAAACTTAGATTCTTTGGGACTAAAGATTATACATTTCTTATTTTATTTGATGTCTAAAATGATAAAAAGTAAAAGAAAAATCTATTTCATTAAATATTACATCTCTTTTCTAAACATGAATATATATATGCAGTGTTGCATCTCAGCCTTTAAAACTGTGTGTCCATATTTTAATGGATTACATCAGAGGGTGCTTGTTTTAAAGCTCTTAAGATGAACAGTCAAATAGAATAGTAACAATTCTGGATGCTCTGCAGTGGCAGAGTTCAGGCTGTTTGCCTGTGGGGCTGATGTGCAGTGAATGGCCTTAGAGGCTCTAGGCTGGTCTATGTGTGGCCCGGCTGGTCCAAGTCAGCAGTAATGACTGGCTTTGGCCAGCATGCCTGTTAATGTGAATGGGGTTACTCTGGGCAACACCTTTTCAGCTGGGTCCTATGAAGTCCCCAGTATGGTGGTCTTTGTCCACACAAGGGCTGTCCTCTCAGCAAAAAGGGCTCCTTTTTGTGAGGACTATCAACCAGTGATGGATTATACCCACCCCCCTTTATTCATCCGGGGCAGACGAACAGACACGGATGCATGCAGATAGACAAATGTACATCTTACACATATAAGCTCAATGATATCTTAAGTATCACCAACACACTGACAAGTCATCTGTAATATTTGTTCTAGGGAGAGGTAAAACAATGAACATTATACCCTCAACAGGTGATTATCAAAACTTAACCAGCCCTCATTTACTGTCATATTCTCTTCTGTTCTGCTACATGTGCTCTTTTTAATTTTAAAAGCTATTTTGTTGTCACTGAACACCCACATAACTAGAGTTTCAAGCTTAAAAGTAAGATTTTTCATAAAGCCGATTCAGTTGTTATGAATTGTATTGTGTGAATGCGACAGCAGAGCCTTTTGAAAATGTTAACCCCGGCAGTACTCTTATATGTAGATGCTGTGATTACTGCAGTTCTCATGAAATATTTGTGTCATGTTTCCCCCTCTTTCAGTTGAAAACAAAAACACATGGGAGTATATATATATATGTATATGCTGCTGATGTATGTATATATATGTATATACAGTTCTTGTTTGGAATAACAAAAAGTTATGTAGTTTTATTCAAATTATTTCTACCATGATTTTCTTTTTACTGTCATCTTTGTGCCTTTGCTTTGAGATGATGCAGAAATTTGTGGGGACATTAGCTTTATGAAAATAACTAACCTTGCAAAGCAGCAGATTCCTTGGCAGTCATTTGGTAAATTCATCTTGCAAAACCTCAAGATGATATACTCAGAAAAAAGAGTACTTCGAGGAGAAATAGAGAGTAGTGGTAAGTTTTGCTAAACACTGTCTATGGGATGTTTCCAGATTGATGTGAAATACTGAATATCACATGGATGTGTCTAACAATCTATCTGGTCTGTTAGGAGAGAAAAAAAGCCACGTAATTAGATCAGATGCACTGATGCACCGGTTATCACTGGTATCAGCATTTATACAGCACTGTGCAAAGGTGTAAGGCACGTGTGAACAAATGTGTAGTTTATTTTTACCAAATACAAATGTAAAGTGAGAGGACAGAAGAAAAATCTAAATCAAGTTGATATTTGTGTGACTTCCCTTTGCCTCCAGACTAGCGTCAATTTTAAACGGTACATTTTCACAAAGTTGGGGATTTTGTAGGATCATAGTCAGGTGTGTGATTAACCAACAATATCAAACAGGGGCCAATGATCATATTCATGTGCAAGTTGAACATAGTCATTCTCTGAAAAAGAGTCCTTTTTCACAAATCCAACCCTGAAATTTTCCCTAAAAAATACCAGGTTAACTGTTTGTTGTCACACATGTAACTCACTGAAGGGAAGTTCAGGTAATTTTCTGGGTTTTCCTGCAAGTGTGAATGTGGTTAGAAACAGCTTTGTAGGAGGCTTTAAACTAGGGCTGCAGCTAAAAAAAAATGTTGTAATCGAGTATTCGATAGATTATTTTGGCGAGTAATCGGATAAGAGCTAAGTTGCATATGCTGCAATTTTTTTTACATTGAATCACTTTGGCTTTATTGAAAAGCATCAGCAGCATACAAAACAGAAAACAAGCCAGGTCTCCTAAATGAACAATTAATTATTTCCTTTTTTGAACATTTTGAGCATAAATGGATCCCAAAATCAAAATATATATTTGTACCTTTGGAAAAACTAGTTCCTACATAAAACTGCTCACAACAAGGTCTGCAGATTATTTTGAGCAACCAGGTCATGATTATCAGACTGAGACACTGGTTTTGAGTTTTTCAAATGTATTTTTGGTGCTTTGAGCTCACAGGACTTTTGCCACTTAGTCCAATTATACGAGATAGAAGGCAGACGTCTCTACAGCTGGTACCTCAAAAATGTACAACTCATACATACAGTAAAAACCTAAATGGATAAACAGGCCCTTTCAGTTATAATGATAACTGTCTCTGTGGTGAGCACTAAACCAGTACAGCAAATCACATGATGCTGATATTTACTTATGTGCAATGGTATAAATACTTTTGAACTTTTAAATTTGTTTTGTTTATGTCGTTCTTGCAGTTTTATTTTTGCTCTTGGTCATAGCTTGCCCTTTTTTAGTACTTTTTTTAGTTTGATTATTTTTATATTATTATTATCATTGGTATTTGTTTTTATTTATGGATATCTCTTATTGCTATATTTTTGCCTTTACTGCTGTAAAGATGCTAATGTCCATATTGAGGTTCTAATTTATCATATTTTATTACTAGGCCCAAATAATATACTTAGATACTAAGATAATTCATCTAGCTAATGCGCATTTTTTGAATATATGAAAGGATTCCTACACCTGCTTAATCTACTCACTGTCAGTATTTTCTGTTCTACTCACTGCAATCAAATTATTATTATTATTATTATTATTATTATTATTATTATTATTATTATTATTGGATGTAAAAAGTATGTGCACATAATACACATCATACAAGGCAGTAGCCAAGGCATTGATTTACGTTAATCTTAATTATTGATCACATTGATTTCTGTTAACTGCTACTGCTAATGTATTGTGAGCGTTATCTCATTGTGTCCGGTCCGCTCTGCGGACTTGATGCGGAGACCAGATGTGTACTGTTGTGCTGCATTGACGAAGTACTATTATGCTAAGCTAACTCAGTTTAGACACACTGCACTTTGTTTTCTTTTCGTTTCAACTTGTAGTGATTCCACACTTGGGATACTTTCTGTTGTTTCTTCTGCGGACTACCTTCTTTCTGCCCTTCTCTTCTTTATGATTTTGCAATCTCCGCCTCACATCTACATTACAGTGACATATCATCTGCGGAGGCAGCAACCGCGTCGCACAGCAGAAATGACCATTCATGTCAAACACAGTGCCCTCTATAGTGATCCAAATTTAAACAAAGCCTCGAGGCAAATAATTTGCGTGAAAGCTTTTTTGTAATCGAATAACTGCAATTACTCGAGGAATCGTTTCAGCCCTACTTTAAACTGATATAGGAACAACCACACTCTGCTACCAAGATGATGTTGTGGAGGACAGTTTCAGGTAATCAGTTATACACCAAGGCCAGACTTAGCAGGACATACTATATACTACATCAGTAAGGTCTCCTCCAGGCAAAGGTTACAAAACAAACTAGAGTTTCATGATGTTTTGATCAAGTTTTCTTGAAGAAGTACAAAGAAACAGACAATGCAGAGGTCTGAGTTGCAGTGTTAGTTTATGGAAACTTAAAGCAGCAATTGAGACAAAAAAGACACATCATACTTATGCCTCTTCAACATCAGTAGGCTGTCCAGCAGTGCAATCATTTTCAGAACAAGCAGAAACAAGTGGTGTACCCTTCAACTGTCGAGAGAAGCCTGGCCATAAGTGGTCCTCATCAAAGAATTGGGCCATAGGAGCCATATTTCTGACTTGGGAACAGGTCCAAGCAACTCAACTATGCCAGAAGGTGCTACAGCAGGTGCTCTGGAAGAAGGAGTCCTGGAAGTGATGGTATGGTCCCCACAGAGCCCCGATCTCAACATCATTGAGTGTGTCTGGGATTACATATAAAGAAAGATCCACACAAGAACTACGGTTAGTTCTCCAAGATGTTTTGAACAACTTACCTGCCGAGTTCCTTCACAAACTGTGTGCTATTGTAGCATTAAGAATCAATGCAATTTGGAGGGCAAAAGGTAGTCACACCAAATATTAATTTGATTTACATTTCTCTTCTGTTCGTCCCCATTTGCTTTGGGGTTTTGTTTTGTTTGCTTTCACAAAACTCTACAAAACATTTTCAAGTAAATAGGAGATCACTGTGTTGATATTGAAAATATTTTCCAAGAAAACTTAGTATGAAAATAAGTTCAAGCTCAGGTTGTTCCATGTAAATTGGCACAACAGAAATTTGGCAAAGCACAATACACCATTAAACAAGTTATTGAAAGATTGGCTGAGCGTCATATCAGCTGTGATCAAGTGTTTTTTCTGACTCTGTTGACAAATGTTCTGTCTTTCTCTCAGGGAAAATTTTCAGGTCCCTAATCATTTATGAGGCAGATTTAAAAACATCAAAATATGCCATCATCTCCTGCCGTATGTTCATGTAGATGTACATACATCTGATGTTTCCAGTTCCATCCTGAGCTTGTTCTAACTCAACAGCAGACTATCCCTCTGCCAGTGTGGTCGTCCCCGCCCCTCCCAAGGGGTCATCCACTTACCCAGGCTGACACAGTAACCTCCAGACGACCTTTTGCTTTGCCAAATGTTATGCCTGTAAACTGCCTGAACTCCATCAGAGTGCAAAGGACGAGGCAGAAATAGGGTGCTCTGTTGGGTAGGCTGGGCTCAGGAAACCTTAGTGGTCCTGGCCTGCTTTGTGTGCTTGTGTTGTAAATACCTCTGTGTGGCACATGCATAGCCAAGTGGCTGTGTGTCTGTCTGTCCATCTGTTTTTGTACATGGCTGTGTGCACTTGTCGACTGGATGCAACAAGGAAAAGATAATGAATAATACATGGCAAAATATCCTTGGTGATGCTTGGGCTTTTGTTTTTGGTGTCTGGGTTACTGACAGTGTTAGCAAAGTTATCGTGAAGTATTCACTTTGAAAAATTTGCTTTTTTTGCTTTTCATCGTGTTTTAGATAGGCATATGTAAAGACTCAAGAGTGTCCATTATGAATGGGAATTTCATTATAACACAATGTGATCTGGTTCAGTGTGATGGGAGATGCTTAGAGGTATTACAGTTGATATAAAGCTGACCATTATCAACTGATTGTCATAATTATATAGGACTGTTTGACTTGAATACTATTTGATTCCACAATAAATTACTTCCTCTCAAAAATACACCAACATTCAATAGGTAAGAACTGAGAATGAATTTTAGGGGTATAAGAAAATATCCATACACCGATGTGTTGTGATAATTTGTTGCACAATACTGTATAGATATTTAAAGAACAGTAGCAATATGTCATTGATTTAAATTAATAGGGACTTTAGTAGTAGTTCAGCCTCTGGCCACTATTTGCAGAGAGGATTCGGCCATTTGACTCTGTTTCTCTCATTTATTGTTATTATTTCTGTCGCTGCAAGTTTATCTATGCAGCAGGGACCATGTTTATGTAAACAATAAGATTTGTTTACGTATAGAATAGTATGGATCCTTGAAAGAAAAAAAAAGTTTAAAAAACTGACTGTTTTGTTAAAAAAAAATTGTAATATTTCTCCCTGCTTGTAGTATGCTGGCATATTGTGATGTATCACATTGACACAATGTATGCAAACAGTAAGGACCCGGTCACAGTTTTCAGCGCATACTGTCCTGAGCAGATAAACACAACCAGCAGCAGCTGTTTTTTTTAAAACCATGTTCACAGCGCTCTCATCTGTAAACAGCTTAATTTTTGAAAACATCACTGCACTTGTTACTGTCCCTTCACCTTCATTAACAAATTCAAATTTAGAGTGGACTACCGATTTTTCGACAATATGGCAGAGGAGAAAGTGATCTGACTCATTTTTACAGTGGGACAATTTCTAGGTCCGCAGCTTTCACTTAAATCAGGACATGATTCCTTTGCTTTGTCGTTTTATGGTCTATCAGTAATATTTATTTGATTAAAAGCAAATTTTAGGACTGATCTATTTATTTATACATTGTTCATTTATTTAGCCTTTATTTAGCCAGGTTTGTTCCATTGAGATCAGCAATATCGTTATCAAGAGAGACCTGACCAATAATAACCGTAACTCAGTTTCGATTTTTCTTTTCTTTTATTTAAAAATACCATAAAGATACTGCCAAAAGATTTTCATAGCTTAACAACTATAATCCTACTGAGAGACTCCCTGAAATGAGGGTGTAGGCATTGCCAGTGCAAAACAGTTGCAGCTCGGTGAGAAATAGGTCCTTAAACCAAGATTCATCTGCCTTTTTGAGTGCTACAAACTGCTCTGTAACAATCTGCTAACAGATAGCTCTGTAGAGCCCCAAATAAAAACACGACCCTTTTTATGGAGCTCATATTTTCAAGTTAAAACAAACTCTTACTGTCAAACAACAGGTTTGCTCAAACCTAATGCCGATATGTATGGCAGACTTAGTTATTCTCAGCCAGTTCTGTCATACTGATGACAATGTGCATCTCTACTGTTTTTTTACAGAACATCAGTTCTATAAGAAGAAGAACTGAATCATGAACCAGTTGTCCCACAACAGGGAAATGTTTAAAAAGGCATTATGCTATGGCCAAGTGCAGGAGTTTTCATATGTGTGATTATACCAGAGGGGCATCTGTAGAACACTTCGGAACCTGCTTTCACCAAACGTGTCAGTGGTATTTTAACCTGAGGATGTACATATCAGCGTCATGGTTCCTGGGGTAAAATGTGTTTGAGGGGTGGAGGGCACAAGAGGTCCCCCAGATATGCTGTCATAACCCATGCAGCCATGCTCTTTGCTATGGGCCTATCTGTACTGAAGGCAGCACTTAGACATGTTTGTACTCTACGCCCTATATTCCTCTCCCTTTTCTCCCCAGGCACCATGTCACTCCAGGGGCAAACCAGCTCTGTGCCAAAGTCCATAACACCAACTAACCCCCCCACCCCACCCCCCACCCTTACTACCCACCACCACCGGGGTCAATGTGCCCTCGCCCCTCACCCTACAACGCCCACGGTCCATACCAACACTGCCCTCCAAAGAGAAACAAAACCAAACTGAAAAGAGACAAAATGGCCCCACGCTGCTTCCCCTGTCAAAGCACTTGACAGGCCCGAGCAGAGGCCCCCAGAGGAGGGTTCAGTTGAAGATGATGACGACTGAGATAACAAGTCAAGTTGTTGTTTTACAGCACAGTTACACTTTGGCCCTTGTTTGTCCATTTGGTTATTCAGATGCATGGCAGAGCTAACTGATTCCCATGCATGTCATGTTTAGTAACATGACAGATACTATCATCTGCTGTTTTAGATCAGTCCGTGGAGCGTGAAGGGTAAGTGAGGAGCTGACTATTCAACAGAACAGCAATAAACATTCCATTAGGTATTAAAAAAGCTTGAAATATTGTCAGCTAATCAATTTCCTGTTTGGACACGCTCACTTTTAATGGAAATTCACTCAGTTATCAGACCCTTCCCATTCTTCCAGTGTTTGGGAATATAATTAAACTCAAAATGCTTACTCATCCTCCTGTCTGCCTGCTGCCTACTCTGTCAAAAGCATTAGCCATGAAGCAGAAGAGATGAGAAGCCTGTGTGTGTATCTGCCTTTCTGTCATTCCACCTGAACGTCTTTTTGCCTGCCACTCACATTATTCTAGATCAGGCTGCAGCTGACGTGGCGAACAGGTGACCATCACCCAATCACCAACAAGAAACTCAAGTTAGCTTCTGTTGGTTTCTTTCCTTGCCTTCTTGTCTCATCTCTCGTTATGCAACTATTTTACTGAGAGGTCCTATATAAAACAAAATACACTTTTCAGTGTTTTTATACCCTCCTTCTGTTGCTGCCTCTAATGTCTGATTGGAAATTCCTCCCAAATGTTGTTATTAGGGTATATGCCACCTCCCCAGATAGTAGATGGACTTTGGCTTACATGGTACATTTCTAGCCTCTTCACACCCTTTCATTCCCAATTACACACCATTGACGTGGGACGTGGGAGAAACTTGGCATAGTGTCTTGCCCAAGGACACATCACCATGTGACAGCCAGAGCTGGTGTGGAACCTTCAACCTTCCAATTACTGACAGAGCATACTGTCAGACTGAGTCACTGGCAACAGGTGAAATGCACTCCCTGAACCAAGTGTTTGCCCTGCTCACATTCAGCTCCAATAGAAGGTACACAGCTATCAACATGTTTGCAGCCTCAGTAAATACTGAAGTACAGTTTTGTGATGGCTGAAGCAGAGGGGTTCATGGGCATGCCATAATCTACTATTTGGGTGGATATTTGGGCAATGAACTTCAAAATATGCTCTAGTTGCATCTGGGACCAGTCTGAACTAGTTGAAAGGAGGAAAAGATGTGACCTTTAAATCAAAGACATTTTAGTGTTTCTGCAAACCATGTATGACCCCAGTGGAGGCCCTAATAATTGACCAATCTATGCCTTTTAATTCTATATCATATACCTGCTCAAGTGATAATCAAACGAATGATTCACATTAAGTTTAACAAATACTGAATGATGGAAGGATGTGGTTCACACATGGACTGACTAATCTTTCGGGCAAAGTCCAAGAGAAATTAGCCACCTGGTTTTTGAAGCCATCTTTTGAAATCAATCCATGGTGGTAGCCATATTCAAAAACATTGGCTCAAACTAACTTTCAGTCAACCTGATTTTGGATGGAGTCAGAAAAGGGGCAAGAGAGCAGGGAAACATGCATGGGAAATAGGCAGCTGACTGGAATCTAACCCAGGCCGCCTGAATGAACCGCAATGCCTCAACAAATGGCAAGCGTGCAGATGTAACCCTATCAGAAATCAGCACCCCCACAACAAATAAAAAAAATGAGATTTTTTGAGTGTTTCTGGTAAAGTGATGCTTTACTTGCGAGGAAGAGCTACCAATTGTTTTTGTTTTGACTTTGTTCAACATATTAACTTGTTCTGTGTGTTTCTGCACTTTTAACTTTATTCATCAGCAGTACATTCTGTAAAGACCCTCGAATAATAAGTCTTAACTCTATATTCACAGCAGCTGAGATATGTATGGGCATGATTGTGCCTGAATTTGACAAATGAACCAGTTCATTTAATGCACTAATATTTTTGGTTAACTATGACCTGAGCACTCATATTTTCAATCCATGAGCGAAACATAAGCAAAGCGCTCATTTTTTTTCCAACAGCAGCAGGAGTTTCGAGCTTCCTCTACCAAGTTTAACTGATGAGCTGTTTTGTTGATCTTCACCTCCCAAGACAAACAGAGAAATGCGTGCTGTTTTTTAAAATAACAGCTTGACCGTTATTTTTCCATGGTTGGACTACCTGCATTTCCCCAAAGTGCAGTTAGTCTGAGAGCATTTCCTGTATAGAGAATGATGGTACCAGCAAGGCCTTTTGCCCTGTATCCTAAGTTTATTTCTTTATTTTTTTTTTTAAGTGAGCTATTTCAATTTTTTCACAGTGAACATAGTTTATAGTTTGAAATCATGCATTATGAACCATGAACGTGAACTGAACTTTGAGCTGGCTCATTTAAGGAGGAAATTGGTATAACACTCTGTATGGGAATGCTTGTTGTTGATAACTTTGTGTTGTAACAGTCCTCATAAAATGAAGGACATTAGGATAATGTTGATGGCAAGAAACTGCAGAAATACAAGGGGCAACCTCCAGTGTTGAAAAATAAACCCAATGCAGAAGTGACAGAAGCTGCTGTTCCTCAAGTGTCTGCCTGAGGCTGGCTGCAGAAACACTAAAAGCTACATGATTGTGTGTGGGTGAAGACAATTTTAAAACCAAAATAAACATGTTCACAGCCTGTTTAAAGAATGGATAGATTTTGTCCAGATAGATCCTGTTTTTTTTAAAGCATGAAACATGCAAGTTGTATTTTAACACGAGACCCTGTGCCTTAATCTGTGCATTTACAAGAGAGATAGTAGTCTCTCAAACTTAATAGATGGCTGTTGTGTGCCAATTTTGAAGAACCAAAAACTGTTTGGCAAAAATATTTAAGTGGAAGTTAATATACTTGGATGGCCAGACCCATGTATGAAGAATATTTACTTAACCTCAAATGATAATTTAAATCAAAATAAGGTAGATGATTCAAATGACATGGGATTCTTGTAAAAGGAGTTATAAGGTATAAAACATCCCCAGTAATCAGGTTATTCTTCAGTCAGGGATCATGTTGCACTCTTTTTGACGACTGAAGAGGAGGAAGGAAGAGCTTCTTCTCGCTTTTGTTTGGCAGAGGGGAGCTTAAATTACTAAAGTGATGGGATTTATTTCTAGTATTATCTGCATTTTTTTCCTTTTGCAAGGCAAAGGAAGTATTTCCTAAATTTTCTAGAATAAATGGAATGATGTTTTTCATCCTCAGTGGAGAAGCACATTACCTCAATTTGTTGGCTTGGGGTGACAGAGTTCCTATGGGTCCAGCAAATCATTTCCCACACAATGCAGTGTAACTTTAGAGGAGTGAGGGATTACAACACTGGGAGGTGATTTAGCTTGGTTTAGTGACTGTATAGGCTGACAAGACTGGGAAATTTCTTGCAATTTTATTCTGCTACCGTTGTGACCCTTGACTGGTTGTAGAAATGGGGCTGGAAATGGAGGACATTGACCTGGTATCACGGACAGACGTACACATTAGTTTACAGTCACTGCACTGCAGCTGTGCCTCTCAGGGAAAGGGAATTGGCAAAAGGTATCACCTCTAATGTGACCACTGTCCATGAATCCTCGTCAAGTGGTGTATTAATTAATTCAACAATATGTTTAGAAATATTAAAGGGCACTTTTGCAGCTATAGAATAAGAGGCACTCTTGACTTGTTTGCAAGTTGCATAGTCAGTATTGTTTTATTGCAATAACACCAGCTCAGTTATGTAATGTTAAGTTTCTCTCATTTCACAGAATTAATAGAGCTTATAATATGCTGACTGAATCACAACAATAAGTGTGTTAAGTAGGTGTTTATGGTAAATATCCTGTCACTTCCATGAGCATGTTCCAGCATTGCCTAATCTGATTGGAACAGCCAGAGCAGGCGTCATGTGTTCCAACAAGGTGTAGGGCTTCCCATAGTCCTAAGCTGTACAGTGACACGGACTATTTGAAAGTGTGGCTAAAACCCTATGGAACAAATGACTCGTTAAATTAGCACCTAATACTCCAGTCATTAGCAAGCTGTTACCAGCAGAGGAATTCCTTTGATGGCACTGCTTTGTGCAAGTATGGGTCGTTTTTAAGCTGCACTTGGAAACACTCGGTGCTTTTGGACCGGTGAATTCTATAAGCTTACATAAGATGTTAATACTCACAACTAGGCTGAGATTTGGTGCCTTTTCTGACTCATAAAACAGTGATTTGATTCTAGTAACTTCACAAAATGTTTGAGGATATATTAAACAACCAGCATGAAATGCCGTATTCCTTAAGAAGTAAATCTTTGGAGTGTTTGATAAGCTAAAGGGAATTGTCCATTGTAGAGTGATATTAGTAACCCTCTTAGGCAAAGCTAGTCTGTGGGCCGCCCTGAGGGCTCATTTCAAGTGCTTAGCGCTCGTTTGGAGCTTTGTCACCCCTCGCCCTGTTGCCAGCATGGCCCCAGCCCCTCTGGCTGTGGAGCAGAGCTGAGCCACGGACCTTTACCCCTGCCCGCCACCAGGGAGGGAGCACAGACATCATAACACACACAGTTGTTCTTGCACTAACATTTGTGGCACACATCCATTTCAACCCCCCCCCCCCCCCCCCCCCCCCACTACACCACAGCCAATGGTCTACTTTCCCGCCATCCACTCCCATCCAACTACCCCCCTTTCTTATTTTTTCTTCTTCTCTCTCTGTCTCTCCACTCTCATGAAGGTTGCCAGGCAGCAGAGAAAGACTTCACACTCACATACACCCCACTATGCCTCTGAGTGTTTTCCGGATGTCCTTGTTTACATCATGGAGTGTGTAGGTCGTAGGGAAGCAGACTCTGAGTCTTCCTGGTTATGTCTGTCTGAGTCCTGCATTGACCTCCATTCATTTGAAGTCAATGCAGATGTTCATGGTTGTCCTGCAGTTGGCCTATTGCTACATTTTGTGTTTGCATTTCAAAACTAGGGTTTGCCTAATCCATTCTGCTTACACTGAGACTTATTTGAAAGTGTCAGTGGAACTAAAAATACAGTTGTCTTTATTTCTCCAATAGCCAATAAGTTATCAGGTCCTGGTTATTGGCTGTCGCTGATGTGCGGGAAGGTTGTTGACAGTAACCAGGCTCTATATTCCCTGTGTGTCAAACCGATCGATCGGTTTTGTCTGCTCCTCCCTCCAACTTTGATGTTAGCATTGATTGTTCTCATCTGCCCCTGAACTCAAAGGTTAGAGGAGCAGAGCTACACTTCTGGATTGCTTTGACCTTCGCTCTGCACATGCTCAGTGGGTTTCACAGAGCCCAGAGCCAAACAGACACGATGTAGCCAGGCCCGTGGGTGCGTGACAGCCAGACAACGGTGTGATGCTTCTTTTTTTTTTTTTAACTCACCCACTGTGGATGATGTATATGTGATTGATTTTCCTCCAAGGCCCCTCTCTACCGTGTTTCCGCTGCAGTGCACTAAGCAGGACTGAGTCCAGGCTTGATCAATGCATTGTTTTTCTTTTTCAATCACACTCGAGTGAGCTGAAGACATGAAAGGTTACACAGGTGAGGTTTGGCAGGGGTGGAAGCAGGGCAGAGCTTCTGCAGGCGCCCTCAAGGCCAATATATGAGTTTGAGTTGATATTTGTGTGTATGTGAGAGAGAGAGGCAGCCAGGGAAAAGGGTAGCAGAGGGAGTGAAGTTTACCAAATTCATCAACTTTGCACAAGTTTTTCATCCTTCTTGATGTGTCACAAGAGGTTACGCTCATTATATATCCTCCTGTCTTTTTTCTCACTGGGAATCTTCCACCTTTGCCTCCATTAGACCTTTGTAACCTTACCTTTACCATCTTACATTAAATTATAGGTCCCTCACAATGACTCTGCGCTCACCTGCCCCAGATAATCTGCAGGACTGGGGGAAGACTGCTCCTCTTGTTTCCTTTATTTACCTGACAAATGCTCCTCTGACACACACTGGCACATACACACACACACAAAGGCGATGTGTTCAACAGAGGGGAGAACACTTAAGCATGACGCACCTTCCAACACATGGCCCGAAAGAGACTTCATATCAGTGAAAGCACAAGGCTAAATTTACAAGACAACCATCCACAAAAAAACTAGGGATGTGCCTATGTAAGGTATCTAAATTCCACTAAATGCATATTAAAGTTATGATAAGTGAAAAAAAAGATGAACTGTTTATTGTGCAAATATTAAAGCATCAGTGTGAGAACAATTTGAAGATGGCTTGCAGTAGAGTGTGGCTAGGATTAGCAGTACTAGCATGGACTCCCTGCGGTTACTGTCTACATGCTCGTGCTGAATGTAGTTACTCTGTGCTTCAGTAGAGTGGTAGTATGTGAGAACAGCCTGACACAGCCTAACACAACTTAAAGGGGTAGTCCAGTAATTCTGAAGTGGGGTTTTATAAGGTAGATGTCAATAATAAAGATATTAGCCACAGTGATTGCACACAGCCCTGCCTCTGTGAGGAGAGACCTGGAAAGGAAGCTAGGCAATACAGTGATACTGTAATAGCTACATATAATTTAGTGATGTTACAGAGAAAACCAACTGTGATTCTGTACTGGACACATTGACATTGCTTTCCGATAGCAACAGCAGCAACTCCGTTTTAGCCTTGTATCGCTGATCTTGTTTGTGTTTCCACCGCCAGCTGTACCTTCATTTGAGGACAGGGATGTAAGCCAGGAGGAGAGGGTTACCTCAGCTACGTAATAGCGTGGCATACAGGAGTTTTCTGCTGTTGAAGCTGATTTGCTTGGGCTGGCAAGTCCAGTGCAGAGAGTGAATGCAGAGTCATTGACAACATGGTAACAAGCAGCCAATCAGAGCTGACTGGGCCTATGTGGAGAAGGGACTTTATTGGAGCATGAGTTCTAACAGAGCATTTCAGACAAAATAAGAATTAAATTACAATTACAAGGCAAAAATTACAATTAAAAACACTGTACAAGCATTTTTGTTGATGAATTATCAAACAGGGGTTTCTTATCTAAGGGACAGAGACTACAAAGTTGGTATATTTAAAGATAATTACTATTGGGCATCAGCAGCACAAACAAAACTGGACTGTCTGCCATTTTTGTTGTAGTTCATTCAAGTCTATTCAAGTATGCCACTGACTGGAACTTTAACATGGATGTGAGGAGAGCATGGCTATTGACTGTAAGGGTAATGCCATCAGCATAAGGTCTCCATTCAGTCAGCTACAGACACAGTGCCATTTTAAAAGTCTTATTTAAAACTTTCCATTGATGTAAACTGGCCAAAGTGATGTAAAACTATTTTCATCTCAGGTGCCCTAATGCTCTTAAAGACACAGTATTAAGACAGGAAGGAAGTAGTGTTCCCTAAAGGCGTGAAGAGCATCATGTTGTTCTGAATTATCTCTTAGTAATGACGCTGATAAACCCTGTACCAAAACACCTACTCATTAAGAAAAAGATAAGTATCAGTGGGAGTGGAAGGGCTCCCGCAAAGCTGCATGTCTGGAGGGGGTGAGGATTCAGCAACCAGGGAGGGTTTAGAGGGCCGGGGTGGGGTGGGAGCGCTGGCTTTGACCAGTAGGTTTCAGATGTCATGGCAGATTCTTTCAGTGCCAAATTACAGGGTTTAACTCCTCTTGTACACAGGATGCCTGTATTCAGATTCAACTCCCTCGCTAGGCACTCAAGCTGCACTCTACTCAACACTATTGTTGGGCGCACTCTTGACTTTGGAGATACTTCACATCCTCTCACACTCTCAGAAAATCTTCAGACTTTAGTGGTGGAGTGCAAAGTGGCGGTACTTGTTGCAGCTTCTGGAGAGAGTGGGAGAGTGTAGCCCCCTCTCAAGCTTTTATATTAGTTAGCGTGTTGGTGTTAAAGGGTTTTACATGAGTGGCCCTCATTAACCTCTCAGCTTCTTTGTGCTTTGAGTTGGCACAGGGCTGCTCCATAGATAAGCTGGACTATGAAACAGCTAAAAGGCTTGACTCTGGTATTAGCTGAACATAATCATCTGTGTTTCAAACACAGTAAACAAAGAATCAGAGCCAGATGTAGCACATACACTTATGTTTGAGCATGCTCTGTGTTGTGTTACCTCATAATACATGCTGGCCTGTCCCATACACAACTTCTCCCAACGCCCCTACCTCACACACACACATTTACACACACATGCGCATGCACACATATTCCCTGTGAGCTGTAACAGACCTAAAGCTCTCTGAAGCATTTAGCAGCACGCTAGCAGGTTTATTCCACGCTGCCAGTGCTGAGGGGAGTGCTGAAGCATCTAATGCAATTTCAACCCAACATGGCTCTCTGTGAATAAACACCACTGAAGTGAACCATCTACTGTATGTTGATCCACTGTGGTGCTTTCTTTTTTCTCCATACAGCTGATCTAATGCCCCCTGCTCTCTCTCTTTCTCTCTGTTTTTTTTTTTTTTTCTGCAGAGACTACATTTGCCTCCAGACCTGTCTGAGACGGTGAGTCGTGTGAGCAGGGGGGAGCTGGCAGGAGCGACCACTGTGGCTTCAGCCTGTGGCTCTGGAACTTCCGGCAACAAACACCTGGACTTCTAGAACTCCCACACATTTGCCACAGGCAGCTAACACCTGGAATGCTGCAACGTTGTCCTCTTAACCACGATGACCAGGTTGTTCCCTCGCCCACATGATGTCAACAGAGATATCCCTGCCAGCCTTTGCCACCTGCCAACTGTGCCATCCAGGGGTGAAGACCTAAACATCTCTTCCTTTAAGTTCATTTTTCACTTTAAGAAGCACAGAACACTCTATGGCCTTTGTCACCATCCTGGGTTTCAGGTGTCACGGCGGGTGTCAGCTCTGGGGTTGTCAGAATAAGATAAACACAGATTTACTCAAATGATAATAACACAATTCAGCCATACATCATTCAAGTCTTTTGAAAAGAATATGTGTATGGAAGCCCATTCTCTGGATTTTATCCATAAAACCAATTAAAAGTGACATTTAGTTTGTACAGCAGTGTGTCACATTTTAGATGTGTGGGTCTTGGGTGTTTGGACTGTACTTAGATACAACAAGGGGGACACCAAAGATGGAAGACTGGGAACTGCTCCTCTTTGGTGTTTATCCGGGACTCCTCCCTCCTCCTGCAAACAGTGTCCATAGCTGCCCGAATAAACCTACCACAGTGAAGTCTTACCACTATAACGTCATTGAAGGTGGCACCATACTGGGCTGTACTGACCAATTACCAAAGACTACATCTGTTAAATAATCAAAACAGACCGGGCCCATGAATTAAGGGGAGCTTTAAAGTGACAGGAGCTCAGTCATTGTCTCAGACAGACTGAGAATAGAGGTTGTTCAGGGGGAATTAATGTATGAAAACTTGTAGATTTTGAACCATGAACATGATGATGCTCTAGCAGACTGAGTGAGCCCAAGATATGGCAAAACCCAAGATAAAGCAAAAAAGTAAAAACTTGATACTTTGGTAGCATATCAAACAAATGAGACAAAAAGCTTTTAACAATGACTTTACTCACCTGGACTTGATGTTCTCGCCTTGTTAAAGTCTGTCCGCTGTTTCCTTAGGTCCAGCTTCTTGCTCAGTCACTTTCTTTTTCTTTTCCTAGCCTTATCCATCACTGCCCTCTTCGTTTTTTTAGCCTCAGCTTTTGAAGAACACAGTTTAGAGAGACGACCTACTTTTTTTCTTGGCTAATTGGCTTCCTGTAGCTGGGTGGAAACTTGCTCCATAAAGCAGTATGCACTTACCACAGGAAAACCATTGTTTGCTGCCAAACTTACATAGTGCTATATACAGGAGTCCTCCTACTGTAAGAGCAACTTTGAACTACTTTAGGGTGGAAAAATTACGCATTGTTGCTTTAATGGCTGGTAAGGAATTAAATAACCAGAAATCTGAGAAGTACAAAGCTACATGGTGCAGAAACTATTGATTAATCTTTATTTGGGTCATTTTTATGTTAGAAAATGTTCAGTCAACCAGAGATATATGATTCTGTAGGTGGTCATTTCACTCCAGTTAATACATTAGCTCGTGTCACTACAAGAGAATTTGAAAGGGTATCCTGGAGCATTTCTCAGTCGTTATAAGATCCCAGGCTTGGCAGACATTAAATAATTCAACTGCATTCTCCCATGCTCCTCATGCACTCTAAAAAACAACTACCCCCTGTCCAGCTCCATAATGTAGCAATGCGCAATGAAAATGCCTTTTTTTCAGTTAAAGGAAAATAAATACAAAATAAAAATGCTCTGTTCTTTGTATTCATTTGCATTCAAGTCACACTTTAAAGGGAAAGTTGCTTGTGTGTGTCTGAGTGAAGTGTGTGTTCTGAATGACTGATCTCTGGTCTGCCTCGCTGGTTTCAGGTTCGACCAGCTATGCCTCCGTCTGACCCTGAGCCTGTGCTGGTGAGTGACGTCTACCTCCAGTTAGCTGGAGAGCCGAGCAGGAATGTGGGCAGAGGGTAGGAGAGCTAGATTTGGGTGCAGGCTTCACACCTCATCAGGCATGTTTGCTGGATGAGCTGCTCCACCATGACAAGCCCAAAAGAACAAATTAGGTCAAATGGTGACATGGAGAAACAGAGGAAAAAAAACACAACATGAAAAATTAAATGTTTCATTTTTGTTTCCCTCAGTCTGCTGCTGATGCCACTTTGAATATTTTGGCCGGTGAAAAGTGGCAGTATTGGTAAACATCTGCAGCACGTGTTTGGAGAGTGTAGTGTTACCTGACAGTTTCATGCATGGATGGAGTGCTCTTATATGAAAGGGAGAGATGACGAACACAGGTCAGAGATACAGGTGAAAGAAAGCTTGAGTTGTCAAGATAAAAACTGTTTTTCAAAGTTACTCTTTTTGAAGAGCCGACATATTCAGGGTGCACTTTTAAAATAGATTAGAATAGGCAAAATTCCTCTTGGCATTTGTTTATGTTGCCATGCTGCGGGTATGTCTGTTTTTTTTTCCACTCTTGACTGTCAGTTTGGTGCTGATTCACTTGAGTTTGGAAAGTTTTATGTTAGTTTTAAAACCACCAACATATTTTACACCATACATTTTGCTATAGGTTAACAAATGACAAGGATTCTTTCTTTACATAGAAATCCAAATTCCATAAGAGTTTGGATGTTATATCAAATGTTAATGAAAACAGCATATAGTGATTTAAAAATGATCCTCAACCAATAATCAAGTAAGTACAGAAAAAAGACAAGATGTTTAAAATTTAAACTGATACAGTTCAATCAAATATTTTTTTTTGCATAGCAGCAAATCATAACAAATATCATCTCAAGACACTTAACAAAAGACTAGCTTGGTGTTAAAGTCATAATTTTATAAATATATTTTTTAATTTATTTCTTATCAATTAATTTCTTTAATTGTATTGTATTTATTTTTTATGTATTTCTTTTTTAATTATTTTATTTTTGTATAATTTTTAAAAAAATATTTTTTAATTTTTATTTTCTGTTTGGAAATATACAGACATTCTGGATTTGATGCTTCCACCTGTTCAAAAACAGGTAAGACACGTGCATAAATACTGAGAAAGACTTGGTGGATAAAATGGTAACAGTTGGTACCATTACTGGGTAAAATATGAGCCCATCAGAAAGTCTAAAGATCAACAAATGAGAAACCACGGGGGGCCAAGTCTTTAACCATTTTCAGTCCAAAACATGATCAAAAGATTAAAAGAATCAGTGGAAGCTAATTGCATCAAATAAAACATTTAAAGTCAAATGTTGTGCAAAATACACATTAAAATGTTATATAAAAAATGTCTGTTGCCCGTTCACTTTCCTCTACAACATCCAAATTATCCCTCCTGTCCCCCTGTCCTCTTCATCCTTTCAGAATATGTGTGCTCTAACAATCAGTAACAAATTTCCTCTTATGATGTCGTAGTAGAGCCATTTCCCTCAGATGGGAGACACTGCTTGAGCCAGGACTTGTTTTGTGTACAGTTCGCTCCATTGGGTGATAAATGTCGAGATATATCTAGCCACAGCAAACATTAGAGCACAGTGCCAGAAAGCTTAAGCCACATCCAGTCTTTTAGAGGAGCTTGTCAGGCACAGCGCTTGAGGATTATTCACCAAGGCCTGGTACGCACAACAAGACATATAAAGTAAGATTTATCTGCTTTGATTTTATAGTGTGTTGTGTGCAACATAGAGAGAGGCATGGCACGCCACACACCAACCTATTCATTCAGATAGTTCATTCACCAACAACCAACTACTCTCGCAGCTTTTAATCTCACATGATCAAATGTAAACAAACATGGCAGACAACGTTAGGAGGAACTGCTAAGCTAAATGCAGCTAGCAGTTAGCTCCCTTTAATATCCTTGGCGACTGTGATTTCCATCTAGCGCCTCTCCTTATCAGTTTGTGTCATACATAATTTGCATGTTATGGTTTTTAGATGTGGGTGTTTTACCACAAATCAACAAGTTGTTGCTTGATTTCTGACATCAGTCTAACTCTACTCTCATTGCCATGGGTATATTTGCCACCTGCTTCAGTCAGCTAGCTCTCTGATTGGCTTTGTTCTGTTTTATGTGACAAAACACATTAGGGTTTTAGGTAAATACTGAACATGTTTAATGTTTATGATTTCAACTTGGGTCATCCCCCCAGAAATCATTAGTGGCTCTTAGCACACCTCAACCCAACAGGATAATCAGACACTATAATCTCTTGGACCACCAGATAATCTGTCCATTGTTGACTTTGGTCAGGAGGGCGGATCTGAGCCAAAACTCAGGCCGCATATTGTGTAGTGTGTACCCCACTTTAAACAGGCTTTTCTGAGCAGGACTGAAACAGGGGAGTTTATAGACAGGTCATGATCTAATTTCTGAGTGGATTTTTAGGCAAGAAAGTTATAAAATACATTCAGGGCACATCTAGGACCAGTGGCAAGGTGTTGGAAGACACATGTCTTGTCTTTGAATTAGTGCCAGGAAATTAATTGAGTTTCAGTTGCAAGTACAGTTTTGGCTTCCAACAATCATGAAAGCCAGCTGATCAAGAGTAAGGATTACTGTGATATGAGTTGTGTTGAGCTGGTTTTACCCATAGGTTTGCCTATTGTGGTAAATGTTTGCTGCCATATTTTGGAAACAACAGTGTAATAATAAAAACCAAACCATTAGTCTACTTCCATATTTTTCACCATATTATTTACATTTGATTTCTCTTTTTTTCTTTTTGTTTTTAATGTCATAGTTTATAGATTTTTTTTCCCCAAGTTTTCAAAATAATCCAGATGGTGGTTTTGCCATCATCATGGAGCTCTATTGTACATAAAATATAGGTTGAAAAGAATTTACAATATCATAGTACTCTGTTTTCACATTTTACACCATGTCCCAACTTTTTTTTTTAAATATATTGCACCTTTGAAACTACTCTGCTTCTAAAAGTGCCTGTTTTTAGGCTAATCGAATACACCATTAGTTTGAATGTAGCTATGCATATTTCTTTTTTTCTTTCTTTTTTTTTTTTACCAAGTTTTTATTTATTTTGACAGCCTTTACAGGGCTACATCATCCAACACAATAATTTTGGGATGATACATAAATCCATTTGATTGTCATAAAAAAAATTAAAAAACACACAATGCAAAGAAATTAAAGAAGAAGGGGATGACAACACACCCTGCAAACCCTGAGTTTTCACACTCAGCCTTACAGGATCACAGTAAAGATCTGACAGCATGAAGTGCCTGTGTTCTATTTTCCAAAATTATCATCCATGCCCGATTCATTCAAGCCACGGAGAGCTCCAAAACCAGAATTTCAGTCCACAAGCTGATCCAGTGATTTATATAGAGAGTCTGAGAGGGTTTCCATCTTACTGCCAGCATCTTTTTGGCAGCAAAACGTGCCGAAAGCCACAATGCATATTTCTGAAACATAAAATTAACAGTATGTACAACTTAATGTGTATATGTCTAATACTTAATTATTTTTTTTATCAAATCTCTATTATGCTGGTAATGAAAAGTATCAAAAATTACTTGACCTTGAAAAGAATAAAATGACCAAAAGCTGTGAAAGAGCTTTCTTGAGATTTCACAAATAGGTTGATAACGTGGGTGGGACATTATCTGCTATAATTGGACATTAAGAATAAGAGATTTCCCATTAGTAAGATCTTAGGACTTAAATTCCTGTTACAGTGGTATTAAGATAGGTATTGATCTATTCTGAATTTTTACGCTCTGTGTTCAAAAATCTGGTATTGTTGAAACCTCATTTACTGTTTTACTTCTCAGATTTGATTAGTCATCACTGAGTCCCCTTTAACAAAGTTTGTTGTCCATGCTTCAACAATACAGTGGGTAGCAATCAGCCACAGTGAATTCTGCAGTGACTATGAATGAGTAATGAGTGCCGGAAAATGTCAAATCATTTAAACTCCTGAACACAATTACTGGAACTTAACAATCAGGTCAACACTTTGCTTTTGTGGAGCACATGTGGCTCATTAGATTCACCTCTGATGCTGTCATAGGATCATTTTTTGCACTTTGCAATTAATGCTGAACTTGGATTCTGTTTTGTAGTTGTTCCTTTAAGTAATTTAGTATTTGTAGTAAATGTTAATATTACATCTAAAACATTGACTTTTTAGTTATTAATTAAATTGCACATCTATTGTTTAGATTCTGCAACAGGTAACAAACTGAGACACACACACTAAACGCTCTGTTATATGCAAAATTTAAATGACCTATTTCTTAACCGGTTCATTTAAACAGAAAAAAAAGCATCTAGTGGATACACTTTTGGCATCCCAATCAAGGCTGTAGAAGTTTTCCAAGGTGAGCTTTAGCTGAGAAATTGGGAGTAGGGCTGCTCAATTTAGGCAAAAATCATAATCACTATTAACTGATTGATACTGAGATCTTGACCATTGGGCATTATTCATCGTTGATTGTAAAACACCTACACACATTTATGTATCAAACTTCTCAACTCAGTCTTTACACTTTATTTTCAAAACCCTTAAAAACACAATAAATTAAATGTACCTAAATTTATGTTCAGATAAAGCCTTTAACTATGATATGTCATAACAAAAAATCAGAAACTTAACATTGTCTTTAATGCAGTGGTGGAATACTCTTGGGGCCATTTTCTAAGAAAGAGTTTACCTCACCGTTAAGCGGGGTCAGGGGGAGCCACGGGCTTGAGTCTAAGCCCTAATAAAGACACATTTATGAGGATTCACTCTGTTTTTATCAGCTGATTAACAATGACATGAAAGAACATAATTGGCTGAAAGTCACCTGTTGACACGGTAACTATTATACTGCTAAACCTTTTCAGCGTGGCAGAAAATGCTGCTGCATTGGCACAGTGCGAATGGCGTGTATCATCCATCAGTCATCAATTCAAGTTGAGCTGATGTTTCTATTGATAATTGATGGATATTTTATTAGTTATTACCTCTAAACGGAATCCTTCCACTTCAGGAAGTGACATCTGACATTTGGCAAGAGATGGGTACACCCTGGACCAGCTGCCAGCCAATCATAGTGCCACATAGAGAGACAGATAATTATTCACACACTGTGCCACTCCTGTGCTCAAACAGGAAGTCTTAAAAAATCCCTAATGGTGTCATCGGGGCTCTGCCACCTCCCCTGGATTGGGAACACCCCCTGAGCCAGGTGTTTTTCAGCCTACAGCCGGCTCCAGTAGGAGGAACATGACTAGGCGTGTATGTCCAACCAAAGTAGTCATTAGGAGCACAGCACTGGGGGGCATGGTCAGACATAGTTTATGAGGATTTACACTGAAACGGCCTGTTCTGAGCAGGGCTGAAAACAGAGGGGTGTGCGGGCATGCCAAAATTTAATAGATGAGAGGATTTTCAAGCAAATAATTTTATGACCTGTGGACATCTGGACCGAATGTTAAGTTGTTGAAAAGGGGTTCAATATGTAACTGATATGTCAGTATTATTATGCATCTTTACAACAAACGATGAGTGTTGTTTGTAATATAAACCGCAATGAGGGGAGCAGTGCTTCATGAAGTTTTATATTTCTGGAATATCCCTGTTACATCATTAAAATACAAAACAAGGGGTAAAAAGTTCACAGAGACTTTTTAGAGAAACTTGTGCAGCCTGACTTTGTTCTGAGCGAGAGTTAAACCCAAACCTTTTTATCCTGATGCTGTGTATTATTTAGACTTCCACTAATTGCAGTCTTTCTTGCATTTTGAATCCCTCCTCTTCATTCTTCCTTTGCAATTATTCATGTTCCTCCTCTGTCTCAGCACAGTGGCCTAACCTGTTCTCTCAAAGCAGTATCCTCCATCTGTGTGATAAACTGGATTAAATGAACAGAGGTATTACATTAGCACCTGAAACTGAAAAAGATAAAGAAATCCTCTTTAAAAAATCTGATTAACCTGCAATCCTTTCTGTTCTGATTGAACTATTAATTATTGAGTGAGATGTGTAAATTCAATTAATCTCCTTTTTTTAGTGTGATATTTGGTGCTGTTACATGCTGTGTGAGTGTTACCTGACCTCAGTCTCCTGGACATCCTTTCTATCTCCTTCTAACACACCCCCTCACACACACACTGGACCCCCCCGCTGAGGCAGCAAGTGAAGCAAAATAACTCACTCTGCCACACAATCGCTCCTTTGCTTCGCTCTAGGCGCTGACTGCTTTATTCCATGACTTTTTTCTCTTTCTTCTTCTCTCCCTCCTCCCCCTCATTGGTTCAGTAATTTTTTTTTTCATACCATCGTAACTCTGCTGCAACAAGAGCCGGCAATGGTGAATTGCTTGACCTTTCTCATTGTGTGGTGGCGGCGGTGTGCTGTGTGGTCTGTGTCGACTTGGTTCAGCCCATACATCAGCCGAGGGTTTGTTATTGTGGACACCTTTGTTTGCTGGGAATTGGAGGTGTTGTGTGTGAAATAGGAGCTCTTGTTCTGGCATTTGTCAGCATTAGATTTGTTCAAATTTGCAGTTTGGTGCATTTATCAGGGGTGGGTGTAGCACACAAATATTGCACTTAAGTAAAAGTACAAATACTTTGATTAAATGTTACTCAAGTGCAAGTAAATTTTGTGCTTTATGAAACTAGTTGAGTAAAAAAAACTTAATGTAAAACACCAAGTATTTTGAGTACATCTTTCTGTGAAGTGCAAAAAATAGCTGGAGAGGGGTGAGTCAGCTCATTTTCTTTACACAGTAGTACAACATATAAGGACATTTGACCCAAATGATCCAAAAAAATCATAAAGCTGCAATCTAAGTTAAAGAGATAAAAACTATAATTTATGTTTCTGTTAATATTAGTGTTTGCTCAAATCCATCCATCCATTAATTATGCTGCTTATCTCTCTTAGGCCCCTTGCTATTTCAGCTGGCATTGGGTGACGAGCATGATACAGCCTGGACTGGCTTTCATCAAATCACAGGGCTTGAATGTAGAGACAGGTACACACTCACACCTACGGGCAATTCAAAATCAGCAGTTGACCTCATGAACATGTTTTTGGTCTGCAGGAGGAAACTGGTGTACCCTGCTAAAACCCACACATATACACAAGAACATGCAGTTGCTACAAAGAAAAACCCCAAAGAAAGACCCCAGAATCCAGCAGCTGTCTTACTTTGAGGCAACAGCAGTTACTGGATCACCATGTTCTCTCCATTATGCCAAAGTGAGTTTGGAAATATTGACTAATATGGAATATCAAAAGTTCATATATGGTATCCTTATAGCCAGCCCTTGTGGCCTCTCTGTTTCTTATCCATAAAGTACTGTGTATTAAAACAGCATCATCTATCATTGTGTTTCCAGTTTTGTTATATTGAACTTGGTGTTGTATCAAAACTAAAACTCTGACATCCTAATAACAGGATTAGTTAAAAAGTTTTGTCCAGTTAATTTTATGTTTTTTACTCAGTACTCAGCAGCTTTATGTGAAATGTCGTGAATTACAAAAGTTGTCACAGAAATTACTCAAACACTGATCCTTAAAACTACTCTAAAAAGTTAACCTGACGTGACAGACAGTTTCATATATCCGCCACAGAAATATTTCACTAGTCCATCTGAAGAATAGTTCATTGAAAATGTTTTCAGGGGCAGAACCTTCAAAAACAACTGCAGCTGGTAACTGGATGATCGGTCCACCAGTCACACTCATCACAGACCAATCATGTCAAGCCACAGTATGTAGCAGCTCGACCCTGTTGTTAGCCGTTAGCTTAAACTACATTTCAGTCCTTAGACTATCGTCTTACATTAAATTATACCACACAAATGTATCATTTACCATTTTTAACCTCGTCATCGACAATCCCCACCAAGTTTTCCGAGTAATTCTGAGGAGAGCATATTTCATTAGGTATCACTGAGTAACTACGACTACCATAGACTAACCGGCACCGTCCGCGGAGGATTTTCACATCCTCTCCCAGTTTCCCAGCAGTGATCCCGGGTCGGGAGAAGAGCAAAAACAGGATTTCCCGTAAGAAAAGCTTTAAGTGACGTTCTTTGCTCCTTTCTTAAAGAAGAAATTGAGTCCATTTCTGATTAAAACCTCAGATATTGCAGCATCCGCGGAGACCACTTCAGAAGCTGCCATTGTTTTCAAACATGCAGTCACTTCCTGCTGTCGTCACGTCTTCAGCTCCCACCTCTCTTCCCTGATTGGGCCGTCCTGCTTTTGGCCGTGAAGTCGTAGGCAATTGGAGCTTGGCAAGATGGCTCTGCGTGATTTCAGACAATGAATCAGGCAGGTCCATCTGCAATGCAAGGTTCCGAAAAAGTATGAGTAGACAAAAAACTGCTCAGTTGCAGTAATATTAGGGGATAATGCTTTAGAATATGATCCACAAATTATTCTGGATTTCTGCATAAATTCATGATGAAATATCAGTAATTCATGTTATCAACACTATTTCATGCCTGGTTTTATAGATTAGCAACTACATTTGTTTAGGTGTTTCAGTCATCATGATAGATAAAATATGAATGATGTTTAGAATGCCTCTGTATAAGTCTTTGGTTTAAGGGACAAGACAAAATAACAACCAATCAGCTGAATTATAAGTGTTGTTATCATTATGACACCTCATTGTTGCCTCATGGACCCTCAAATAATGTGGGAAAATGACCTGTCTGCTTAACATCATTGATCATTCATGAATCATGAGGACTGAAACACCTTAGTAGATGCATTAGTACATCTTTTTCAAACTGTTCGTTCAAAAGCCCAACAATGGACAAAAGTTGGAAATGACTAATGGCTGTAAACTGAATGTGCAGCACATCAGCTTCATGTCTTGTACTGAAACTATGTTAAACCGCATTGTCCCTATCAAATCAAATCAATTCAAATTAAATTCTTTAATTTATGTGTAAAGTCAGGCTTAATACATGTGTATAACTGATATTTTATCATGAATACACAAATTAATTCATCATAACTCATGGACTTTTTTCTAAAGCATCACCCATAAGTAAATGTATTTGGTTGACTTCACCTCTGGCAGCTATGTCCAGATTCTGACACTCAGCATGAATTGACCAGGCAAAAAAAGGCTTTCTTTAAGACACAATTTTTACTGTACAAAATGTTTTATAGTTTTCACAAAATACATTTAGAAAGCTCCATTTTAAATAAAATTAAATTGAAATATTTAAGAGACAGCGTGTAGACGTTTTTTTTTTTTTTTTTCTTTTTGTATCTCAGAAGCATTGCTCAGACGTAAACCCAGTGTGTGTCCATGATCTACGCATACACACTGAAATAAAAATGCAACAACTCAAAAGAGCATGACAGATGATGCTAGAAAAACCCTCCCATGGTCTTCAATTATAAATAAGGACTGTGTGGTCCGACTGCAGCCGCACGAACTCGAAGCCAATGTAATTGAAACAAAACGTGTTTACAAAAAAGTCTGCAACACAAGACTAATATCTTTAAAAAAACACTGTGTGCTAGATGAAATACAAAGGCTTTGGTCTGTTTTACAATCAACAATGATTAAATCTGATATGTACTTGTAAACAACTGCCAAACACTTAAGTTTAAAACTCTGTCAAGCAATGTTTAATCATAATTATAGGAATTAAATATTTCTAGTTGCACATTTTTTTGACCATAGGACACTATAATACAACTATACCTAAGAGACAAATTGTACCTGACCCTAAAGAAATGTATCTTATGATGCATGGAACATTTATAGAATATTCTCGGGGATATAAATGAAATCAACTTTTATTGGAGAAATCTTTCTGGAAGATTTCCGGGGAAGACAAGTACTTTACATTTTGACATAAACAAACTGGATTATATCGAAGACGCAGTCTACCATTTACAGACTACAGGTTTTCTTTTACACCTGTTTTTTCCACATTTAATGTTCTTCATGGGAATCTAGAGTCAATCCAACCACCGAAGCTCCAGGTCCAAGCTGTGTGGCATGTCGCATCGTCTCAGCACATGGAGCTGCTGATCCGTGTTTAATAAGTCAGAGAGGAGACCAGCCTCAGTGGGTGGATCGAGCTTTTTTTTTTTTAGTTTCCTCTGCTAAATATCCATCCGTACAAAATAAGACCAATAAATAGTTTATTTTCTGACACAGTAAGAGTCTTCCCTCCAGCTTTTTTGTCGTCTTTAATGATATGCAACAGCGTCCAGAGACCATGCAAAGGCTGGTAGAAAGTCTCGATATAAGCAGATTAAAAAAAGATAGTCATGGCAGAATCTCTCCTCTCGCAAACAAAACGCAAGACCATCATGGTTTTCTAGCAGTCCATCTATCAGTACTTGATCTTGGTTTTTCATATTAACATACAAATGGCCATTTACTAACACACCAGAGAAAAAAGGAAACAATGACTGAAGTTGGAAATAGAAAAAAAACAGATAAGTTTTTGTTCCATAAAAATTTTAACACCGGGCACTTTACAGAGGTCCATTTTTTTTAGTCGGTCTTCCCGTCCTTGTTCTCTCTCCCGAGTCCTCGTTTTGTTTGAATGTGCCTCGAGCTACAGAACAGCACACAGTCCCACTGGAAAAACAAAGCCCAGACGTCCCAAAGCTCTCCCAGAGTCTGTTTCTCTCCTCTCGTGTCCTTTCTGCCTCCTCTCAACCCTCCCTCGCCTTCTCTTCTCTCCTGTGCCGTGTTTATGTGTGAGGAGGAGCACTGCCTGGAGGGCCATGGTGGAGTGGGTGCTTACAGGGTGAAGTAGCTCTTCTCTCTACTGTAGTCTTGACCAGTACTGAGACATGTCAGGCTCGCTGCCTGGGACTTGGACAGGGACAGACACTCCAGGAGAGATGAGTCCTATGGAGAGAAGAGACGACAGGAAGACGTCAGTAAAAGACAAACAAAAATGAAACAGGCCCCTAACCCTTGTGTTGTCTTTATATTTGTACAGGTCCTTGAAAATACTTCATTTAATGTAGTATTTTTAAGGCTTGAAAAGTGCTTGGATTTTAGATTAAACTTGTAAAAGCCTCTTATGATAAAAAGAAATAGATATCTGACAGAACAATTAATTCAGATGGAAGCTAAAACGCAATTTCAATTACTCTGTATGTCATCTACGTACAAAGAATTAACAAATAAAAACCTTGAATCCGTGAATCATAATTTTAGGAAAAATACTTATTATCTTATGAGGTATATCAGGTAGAAACCAATTAAACAGGAGGCATCAATCATTTTTTATAGGTCATCAGATTCACAATTTCATAAAGAATTATGAAAATGGTGGATATTTGTTTGAGCAACGTTTAACATTGACTAACAATGAATTTCCTCGAAGTTTTCATTTTCTTGACTTCTATTACAAAATGAAAATGAACTGTTTTTGTATGACAAGGAAGTAAAAAAGCATTATGTAAGTGTTAGTATGAGGGCAGAATTGACTGCAGCTTATGAGCCTCTGAAGAGCTTTTAAAGGGCTTGAATTAGCCTTGTAATCGTTATATGAGCCATGTTTATACTCCATTTGTCCATGTGGTCAGAATTAATGTGCCCTTGCTTATCATGAAGATATATGCAGTTTTGTTATCTTTCATAGGCAAAAGCTGGGCTCCAAGGAAACTCATGATACAGTTATTTCTTTTTTAAAGTCTTAAAAAATCTTTAACATTGATTTTTGAAAATTAGAGGCCATAAAAAGTCTTAAAAAGACTTGTTTAACATGTGAGAGGTCTTAAAGTGTAATGGCATGTTGACTAAGATTGTCATAATCAAATCTCTTTAGCTCTGTCTTTAAGGGGCTGTTTCTAAATATACAGGAAAATGGTGGCAGCTACATTCTGCTTGTACAGAGAGTTTTCAAGGTTTCTGTGCGGTTGCATGTGCTCCCTCATCTCTGTCTTTTTACCTGAGAGAGTGATGGGACTCCATGTCCCATTATCAAACTAATATTCAGCACCCTGGCTTGTTACATTTTAATACAGTAAAAGTCTTGCTTTAACTGATCTTTTATGAGAATTTTAGCACATTATGGAAGAAAACGTTTCATGTACCGCACTTTTGTTGATTGTTGTTGCTCTGCAGCATAAAGGAATTGCACTAATTTCCTCAGTTTTGGTTTGGAAAAGGCAAACTGGTTTATAATTACTTTAAATGATCTTTTTAAATTGCACAAACTGGAAACTGGGTCCTCTCTTCACCCATTCTTTCAAACATTGCCAACTTATTTGTCCCACTTTGGCAGAGGAAACGTCCTGTTGAGGTGACCGCCTTAACTATGAATTACTGATGCAAATGGTGCTCATTCCTTTTGTCTCTCTCAATTCAATTAGAGGAGCTTTATTAGCACAGATGTTGTAGGGCATTAATACATAAGCATTTTACAAAAAATAAACAAAACTAAATTTATTTAAAATAAAGTGTACAAACAATCAGTCTCTTTCTGTCTCTCAACTGGTTAAAAATGTGAGTGAAGATTTTGAGTATCAATAAGGCCCTCGTAAAGCCTCAAACAATTTTTTTCACATGCTGTAATTGCTTTTAGCTAGAATTAGATTGGGCCTTTTATTGGTCCTTGCCCGGGGCCTTCAAATAACTGAAACAACCCCTGCAAAAAACAAATAAATAAATAAACAGCTTAATTTAATTTTTCATGTCATCACAGCCTCGGTTAATATCTGAATAGTTCCTCCATGTAGTGCAGAGAAACTGCACTCCTTTTTAATTACAACTCACCTCTCATGAGTTTTTTTATTACATTATTGTTGTTCCAGTTAATGCATCATCGTGAACAGGGTTTTTGGTGACTAAAAATACTTCTGTAATCTAAAAAGTATCAGAAATGTGCGTTCACTGAAGGAATCTTAAATGTTTTGGTGAATGGGGAAACCATGTACATCTGTGAAGCTGTTATATAAGGAAATCCATGTAAACTTTAGCCTCCTGACATTCTTAACCATCGCTTCCACCCACAATTTTATCAATGAATACTGAATAAGAGTTAATAAAATCATTGCAGCAAAACAAAATCAAAAGGATCATTGAGGCTGGAGCAGGTCTGTTTAGACAACACAAGGGTTAAGTTAACATGCTGACTTAAAGGAGTGGATGCACCATGCACAGTTACTCTCACAGCGCCGAGCATCGTGCTTTAAAAGCTTGCAAATAGGTAAACGAGTGGTGGAGCTGCAGTGAGTCACAATGCTCTGCACATGGTTGCACAGTAAAAGGCTTGTGAGCTCGATAAATTGAGGCTTTGGCAATGGCATTTAAACAGAGAGAGTACAACAGCAAATGAATCAAATTAATTAGCAATTTAGCACAGAGGAAATGTGGTTCTGCATGATTAACTCTTCATGACTATAACCGGTATATATGGCTCCCAGTAACAGCATCCTAATGGGGTGGAACTAAACTATGGGCCGGAGTAGCGGGAGTGACATGATGGTGTAGAGCTGGTGATGAAATGAGCGTGGTTCGTGCAGCCGCAGGAGAGAAAAAAAATTATGTGGGATGTAGAGATATCGATAAAGCATGAAGGAGGAAAGTTGCAGCATGAGTCAAAGATGGCTGTAAGGCCTTAGTACCCCCGAGTTAAAGGAAAAGGTGGCAGATACGTCTCAAAAAACAAAAAAGAATTTCCCCAAGCAAAATGAGCTTTTCTGCCTACCTGTTGAGGTGGTACCAGAAGTGGTCATTGATTGGCTGTTCATATGTGCCTGCATATGAGGGGGCGTGTATGTTTCGTAGCTCCGCCCGTTCACAGGCGGACTGGTAGGCAGCATGCAGGAATAAGAGGAGGTCTGGCTGGGCTATAGATGGGGAGAGAACGTTACATTAGCTTAGCCAACCATATTTGTAGTCTTTAACACTAACAGCCTTTGAATATCTATCAGTTTATTGATGTTTTTATGATCAGTTTAGTTTCATTTAAGTCAAACATAAGCGCTTTTCAGGTAGATTTTATTTCGGACAGGATATATTTTTTTTCTTATTCCACTCTTTAAATCATTAATTACTATGAAACAGTTTAAAGGTGTAGTCTGGTATTTTTCAAGTGGGATTGTTTGAGGCCCATGTTAAATGTAAACACATCAGCCACATCAATGGCAATCAGCTCTGCTCCTGTGAGGAGGGAACCAACACAGAAGCTGTGGTGCGTTCAGTTTGATCTCGGAAGTTGGATTGTCCAAGCTGAAAAATAGATGTGACTTTTGGGAATGCCTCCTTTTGTCAGAATTTTATGCTTGCAAAGTTGGACAGTCCTCAAATATCCCAACTTTACCAGTTCAAAGCTGGAACATGTTTAACTGGGATTTGATGAAATCCCCTCTTTCCTAGTTCGAGTACCAAGGTAAATGAAACGCACCAGTAAGCTACACATTATCGTGAATGGTTCCATGAGTTTAGAGTAATTTAGTGCATCTTAGGTGAAAACAAACTAAAAAACAGTGCTGGGATGATAGTTCACTGTACTTGACACATTTTTGATGCTTAACTTTTCACTAGCAAGCCCCTATACTTCGGAACTATTTTGTTTTACTCCAGGTGGAAGGATGCAAAGGCTATGCGGTGTAATTAAGAGGTATCAAAAGAAACTAGCAAAGTTCAGTTTTATAAATGTGCCCAGTACAGTGTACAGTCATCCCAATGTTTTTGTGTGTTGTCTCTTAAAATTCACTAAATGACTCTACGCTCTTGGCCCCTACAGCAGTAATGTATAACCCAGGCCTGCGTTAAATCTCCTTTCCAAAGCTAATCACTATCACTTTGGCTAATGCAGTTACTATTGACATGTACCCCATGCAATCCTTCTTCAAAAACACAGAACTGTCCCTTTAAATAGTTATGTTTCTAACACTTTTGACTCAGTATTTCAGTGACTGGCTTACTTGCATAGGTAGATTGTTTGCCATGGTGAAGCTGGGCATGGGGGGCAGCGCACTGTAGGTGTTTGTGAGTGCAGAGTCAGGTCTACCCAGCATTGACCCCGAGGTGAAGGACACTGTGGATAAAAATAAAGATAAAATTAAAAATGCATTAAAATGACACATCAGAGTCTTCTTTGGTGTAAGATGCCGCCCCGTTAGTGGTAGGTAGTGTGTGTGTAAAGGTGACGCCTCCCTGACAGGCTGATGGGCCCGGACAGATACTGTACACTGGGAGTCTCAGGTGATTGACTTGTGAGCATGAGCTGCAGCCCCTGTGTGCGCCCGCCTGTCTGATGCAGTAATTACGCACAGAGTCAGCTGAGAAGTTTTGCTCAATCATCCATCAAAAGGAAACCACCGCTGCTTCTTCATGTGAACTAGAGCGCACTGACACTGAGCGGCCTCTGCTCTTTTTTATATTCCTCTGCAGGCTTTCTCTTAATAATACTTAAAACTGTAAAATCTCCCTGAAGATGAAAAAGCCTAAAAGTTATGAATTTACACTAAGCAGAGCAATTAACTGCACTGAATCAGAATCTGATAAATTAATTCAAAATCTCTCATTTGGTCTTTCTTTGTTATACAAACCTGCTCCTCTGTTGGGGATAGAGGGAAAGACTTCTATTTATAAAATATCTGTCTGGCCTATGGGCCTCAATGTGGCCTCCACTTATTCATCAAAATGTGCAGCAACACGGGGCTAAAGGGCTGGGCCTTAAATGTTGATTAGGATGGGGTTGTAAGTGCCAAAAATTACTAATACCAAATTTGTAACAAAAGCAGGACTGTTTCCCTAAATTCTAGTAGAAATAAAAAGAAATTGATATCTTTTTGATACTACACCAAAAAAAAAAAAAAACATGTCACCAATACTGAGCATTTTTTGTTTTACTCGTCAAAAATTGCAGACAAAATTCTGCAAAATATCTATATGGCCTTTAATGTATCAAGGTTTCAAAAATGTCCTCACTCTGATATTTCTTACTGACCTTCACCGACATTTCAACCACCGGAGAAACACAATACTATGTTTCATAAATAAATTGGCACCTTGGAAAATGTTTTTTCTTTCTTCTTCCATCTATTTTATCAAACCTTGTCCACATTTTTGTACAACAAAGACATTGTGTGGGAGCATACCAGCAATTTCAGATCACTGAAGGCAATAAATAATGCAACTTTGGGTGTGAAGGATATCTCATTTGTTGTCATGATACCAAAAAGCTACAAATATAATGTTATTTTAGCTAATAATATGAATGCTACTGAAAGAAAGTAAAACAAAGAAATGTCATATTTTGACTTCACATTTTATAAAGATGATCTCTCTGCCTCTTCATGTAAATAGTGTTTATGATGTGACTTAGGCCTCACATCTTTTTATTCAGTCAGAGGTAAATTATTTTTTTTAATAATGCCACAAAAATTGTGACAAGATAAATGAACCTTTCTTAGTTCATGTCTCATTTGAAGGTAAATAATGTATCTTAATACTTAACATACTGACAGCCCTATTTTTATAAAATGATCATATTATTTTAAATGTGGTGGGCTTCCGAAGTGTTTCCTTGTCAGTGTAGCACATACCCGGTGTGGTGGGCTGTGGGATGGCCTGGTACACGCTGGTGCTAAAGCTGCTGCTGATGGGGATGTGACTGGAGGAGTTGTTGGCCTGCCGGCGCTGGTTCCTCAGCTTCTCCTCTCGCCTCCACTTCGCTCTTCTGTTTGAGAACCAGACCTGTGTCCCAAAGAGAGGCTGACATCAGTATCCACAGAGGACACTCAGGATTCAGACTTTGGGCTCATTTTTTCAAGCCTGTTGTGACTCACTTGTATTCTTGCTTCTGGCAGGTCGATTTTTGCTGCTAGTCTTTCTCGTGCAAACACATCTGGGTAGTGAGTTCTTTCAAATTCTGTAACGTAGAAAATACAGTAAAGAGCGTGTGAATTATTTTTGCATTAATGTACTGCATTTAATCATGTTTGACCCCTCAGACTTATGGTTAAAAAGATGCAGTGTAAAAGGCCTCAATCCAAAACTTCCTAAGTGGCTTATGAAGAAGCCATTAAATGACCATGGACCTGATTGATTTTAATTATTATATAAAAAGGATAAAATGATGAAAGGAAGCCCTGTAGAAATCATGATCTTTAATGTTGTGATGCAGAAAGCAGGCCATAAATACACAAGCAAGATACATTGTAGACCAAATCAAGCTCCTTTTATTTTTATGCTTTTTTGTTTGATATGATTTAATTTCATTTGATAAAATTATTTATCTTTTGCTTGAGCTTACAATTAAATGCATCATGTCAAAGTCCCAAATCTATTTTGTTGAGATGTTTAAAATCCTCAAAAATCTCTGATACTTATATTTCAAGTTTTAAGAGTGCCTGAACCACCAGTGAGATACTTTAAGTGCTTAAAATAGCACTTATATTTGTGCCACTCTGATGAATTATTACATATTGACAAATGGCTATAGATTCCTGACAGACATCTTTTTTTCTGTTTGTTTTTTCTGTTTGTATTTTCCTGTTATTCCACAGGCTGCTATTATGCAACACAATTTTAAGCAGATATCATCTGATATAACAAGCCAAAATGAAAATAGCATTTGAGTAATTTTTTTTCAATAACTCATTTAAATTAATAAATTCACAGCAGCTGTTAAGTGGTGTAAAACCTTGACAGGGGCTTGGATTTTATCCTTTAAAATACTCTGGAAGTCATTATCGACCATTTACATTTTAGTTATTAAAATTATAAGAAAAATATGGATATAAAATGACTCCTTTTTTTCACCTTTTTCCAGCGCTTCAATCTGCTCCTGTGTGAATGAGGTGCGATTTCTCTGGAGTTTCCTCTTGAGCTGCAGACGCATCTGTGTCTCCTCTGAGTCCTCTCCGTTCGAGCTGATGGAGTTTGTGTTTTCTCCTGCACCGTCTTGTTGTTGGCAACCATCTGCAGAAAAGGGTTATAATGGAAATATACATTCAATTAAACTAATTGAATAATTAATTCTGGGCCCCCGTGTTGTATCAGTCTTGGCTAATTGTACAGCGCGCGCAGTTACATCATTAATTAAAGGCCTAGTCATGCTTGATTGGACTCAAAATCAGAGGAATGATTGCGATTCCTTCTTAATGCAGCCAGATTACAGCCTGCCTGAAAAGACAGCATCTGAAGAAGGGCGAAAGTGTTTATAAAATATTGTGGGAAAACTCGTGTTGGCGGAGGGGAAAAGGCTGCGCGCACTTCTCCCTCCAAAACAATGCTTCTCAAAAGGTTAAGAGAAATGTGACAAGATGTGGCGAGCTCTCTTTCACAGCCTATGAAATGTATTAAAACCCCAAACTCTCTTACCCCCTCTCTTTTTTTCAGGGGCAGAGCGATGCCTCAATGGGTCGTTCCCATATGGGCGTTGGTATAGCCATTGAGGTGACCACCAACTTTTGAATAGGAGAAGACGCTTTTCAGACTGATACAATGCCTTCAGGAGTAAGGGAAACCATTAAACTATGGACACAGCCCGGGACGAGCAGTGAGTGAGCCCTCGGTGGGTGTAATATATGGGAGGGATGGGAGGGGGTGAGCCATTGGAGGAGATGACAAAAGGATCCTCTCTCTCTGGAGGCGCACAGGCTATAGTGCTTTGGCATTGTGCGCACGAGGATCCCAGTCAACAGAGCTTTGAGTCCAGTGTGTTAACCCTTATCCACTACCATCATTAATCACGTCCCCCGGCCAGCTCCACGCCAGTCAGGATTTCTGTCTTCAATTGGAAACAAATGAGTGAGGAGAGAGCATGCAACCCCCTGAACAACTCAAATCAGGCCAATCTATTCACTGGCCCTTCAGTTTGCAGGCCGAGGCTTATCGACTAATGTCTGTCTTGTTGTTGGACATCATTATCACACCGAGGAGTTAATGCGAAATTAAGCAGGCCAGCGTTTGGCTGCTTTATGGAATATCTCACTTATGTCTCCCTGCAGCCACGAAGCGGAATTTCTGCACGTTTTTTTCAGTTTTAGTTTGTGCTTTTAACCAAATACTTCCAGCATGAGTAAAAGGTGTCTGCAGGGGGAGTGGAGGATTTATGAGGGTGGAACAGGTGCATAGATAATGCACACAAACTCACTCAGAAGTGAAGCTGAGTTTGGAGACTCAATCCTCTAAAACAGTGGTTTTTCTTTGTAAGAGTCGTTGCCTTTATCATCACAGGTCGTTTTGCGCGGTTCTTTCGCGTTCATTAACCCACTAAAACATTTGTTAATGTATCTAAATGTAAAGGTTGTTTTTTTTTGCCATTTAACACACTAAAAATATGCAGGTTTCTCCTGTAGATAAATGTTGTATTCAAAATGTTTATAATGTTTCAAATTGTTGCTAGATAATGTACTTCATATTAAAGTACTTTCATGTAAAAGTTTTCTTCGTGAGCAATCAAGCCTGTTGACATTATTTCATGTTATTATTCATTCAAGGACTTTAAAGCGCTCAATAATGCACTATAAACATTTTTGTTGCATTTAGATGTCAAAATTTGAGGTGGTTTGCTAACAAAACCACTGCAACGCCAGACCTTTCTGATGGAAATTGTAGACTACCAAAGGAAGATGTTAATTAAAGGTGTTTGCAGGAATTTAACGCGCCCTTATGACGCACCAACACATATTTAGTGTGTCTAAAAACTTGGAAACTTAACTCTCGAACACACTAGTTTTGCCATATGGAAAAGTTAGTACGGAATCATAAAACAGTAGATAATATTTCACGTTGTTCTGTGGATCTTTAAGGCGCCCCATGACGCACCAAAATATATAGTTAGTGTATTTAAATGTCAAAGTATCAAGGTCTAGCTGACAGAAACTCTCAAACAACGGATGCTTCATGTGGAAATTGTACCACTCCAAAAGTAGACATTGTGTAACATTTTTACAGGACTTAAACGTATCATCTGACGCACTAAAATCACATTTGGTGTATTAAAGTGTAACAGTTTGGGGAAGGTTGCCGACAAAAACACTGAAATACAAGGTCTGTCTTGTGGAAAATGCATCCAAATGTAGACGTTGTTTGGCACTTTTACGCACATTGTTTGACGCACGAAAACATGTTTTGCTTGACCTCTTTGAGGTACTTATAACATGTTAGGTGAATCGTAATCAAGATTATTTGAGGTTTTGCTAAATTCGTTTTTTCCACATAGCAACAAGCATAAATGTAGTTTCACGTTGTTTTAGAGGACTTTTTGAGTGTCCCCAATAAAGCACAAAAAGTTATTTGCTAATTTAAACCACGAAACATATTTTTTGTTTGTAAAAGCTACAGCACTTTGATGAAGTTTCGTGTTCTTTGCAGGACTTTTCATGCACCCTCCATAACACACAAATATCCAGTGTATCTCTATATAAACGCTTTTGTCGGAGGGGTGGGGGGGGGGGGGGGGCATAGTTCTTTCAAACAGTATGTTTTTCCTTCATGAGCAAAGCAGCAAAACAACATTTAGATGGGCTATTACTCCACGGTCTCTTATGAGTTTTTACGCGCCGGCTCTGACGCACGAAACATATTTAGTGTATCTAAATGTAAAAGTTTTTGGTTCACTGGAGCCAACCTGATGCACATCTGATCTCGACAATCTCTCTCCCTGCAAAAACAGACAAAAGTATTTCTTCTATAGGCCAATAGTTTGTATCCACGCTATTTGTTTCTTCACTCCGGATAATCCATAAAAAGGAGTGAATGTGCCGCTATTATCCGTCTGCCAGACCCGCTGACGCTGGGATGGGATTTGTTTTCTTTATAAAAGCGCTGGGAAATAAACTCATTCTTTAGTATCACGATGTCTCAGCCAGTGAGGCGGAAAAGCAGCAAAAAAAAAAAAAAAAAAAAAAAAAAAAGAGGGAGAGAGAGATACCGAACCAATTGCGGCACCTTTCAGCTGCTGAGACCGGATCAAAACACTCTTGAGAAACCGCTTAGAAGTGAAAGAGAAAGTGAGAGACTAAATCCTATAGACGGGATTTGGAGCCATATAGCCAGCGAGTGAGAATGAGAAAGAGATGAAAGACGAAAATCGGTGCTGCGGAGGTTTTTTTCTTTATTATTATTCGTTGCTCTTTGGATAGAGTTGTCTTCTTTTGGGGCCCTGTCACTCTCCATGGAGCTTTGAAATCTGCGCACTGCATGGGCTGAAGGCTGGAAAACAGATTTTTATTCCCCAGAGACCACTGATTTACTTTAATACAGGGGGTGCATTTGACCACCAGAAAAAGGGCAACCAGGGCCTTTATGCACATGCATTTCCTATTATGTCTGTAATGTTTGATGCTGTAATTAATTTGATAATAAATAGGTCATAGCTACTTATAAGTTGACAACTGGGATTGAGTATTGGGTTTATTAAAAATCACTGGTGATCTACAAAATGGGTTTTGAACAGCTTAAAAACAGTAAGGCGGGTATTACAGTAATGCTAATAATAATAATAATCATAATCATAATGGTCGTGATAATTATAGACAACGTGTACCACTACCACTAATAATATTAATAAGAAGAAAAATACCAGAAAACGGCCTTGTATTTTACTTTAACGACAACTACTACAACTACTACTGATATTACAAAAATAATAATTATTATTATCATGGACAACGAATACTACTACTATCCCCACTACTACTACTGCGGCAATACTGCAACTGGTAATAATGATAATTATAAACAACAAATGCTATTTATTCTAATAATAAGATACTAATAAATATGAATTAAAATTACAATAATTATAGACAAAAACAACTGCAACCACTGTTTTTAAATGACAAAAATATTTAAATAATTATTACAATAATAATAAAACTAATGAAAAACTTTTACCACTAATAATGATTATAAGAAAAAAGATTAAAAACTAGATCATCTTCTACTACTTCTACTATTACTACAATTCCTACGACGACTGATTAAATTTATAATTCTCAAAGCAGAAAATGAAAACACCAACACTGCTTTTACCTCTAACGATATCATTGATAATAATAATAGGGAACAAATACTACGACTGCTTTGAGCTGTGATAATAGTTTTTACAATTATAATTACAATTGCAGAAATAAAAATAAGGATGATAATTATATTTGGCAACAGTTACCACTACTACTCCTGTTACTGCAACTTTAATACTACTACTACTACTACTACTACTACTAATAATAATAATAATAATAATAATAATAATAATATTGAAACGTTTGTAATGTTAATGCAATTGTTTCCGCATTACTGATTTTTAATGATAACCCCACGTGTCCAAATCAAACAAATGCAAATCATTATTTGCCATGCTTGAATTCCAGCACGCGCATTTCCGCCTCTCTGACGCGTAAAAATGGCGCTGCCCCCTTTTTCCCCTCTCACTCTCTGGATTTATATCTAAAGCAAACCAACCGCGTTTCTTGTGCTTAAACCTCAGTGTAGTGTGTCCGGCCTGCAGCGGGCCGACAGGAAACCCTGTGAGGTGGAATATTTCCACAGCAGCCCGACCATCTCCACACTCCTGCATGTTGCCATAATGAGAGACAAAGCCCTCTCTAATGAGCAATTACACGTAGTGCGGAGCGTTCCCATAACCAATCATTGCGTGTGAAGGAAAACATTCCTTTGTACTAAATATCCCCCCCACACACACACACTCACACACAGAGATAGAGGGAGAGGGAGAGCTCGGCCTCCCCATCAGGAGGGGAGGAAAACTCTCCGGCTGTTGGATGGACACCTCTGCTGAAAGGACAAGCCGCTGTCACGCACATCCATGTCTGGGACAGTGGAGGCATTCAGACTGCATGCACGGCCTGTGGCTTCCTCTAATCGACTAGTCGTAATTGGGGGTCTTGTTCAGGGCATCAAAGCATGCCAATACAATACCTTCCCGCAAACTGAGCCGTGGACCGGAACCCCTGGAAGAGTGAGCCGTAAAACTATTCAGATTCAAGCATGACGCTTCGGGCTGACCTCTGCGGAGTTCAAATCCACACTGCTGACGATATGTTCTTGACTGTTGATGACCCAAAACCAGATCTCCAGGGTCTAGGTTTGATCATGTGTCTGATAGAAGCAAGTGTGCGTGCGTGCGTGCGTGCAAGCGTGCGTCAAGGTGTCTCTTCGGCCGCCGTGTGATAATGAGGCTCACCTTGGTTGGGCTGCCCTGGCACTGATGTTCCGGGGTACCAGCCGGGCCGGGTCCCCCAAGTTCCTGTCTGACCGTTGAGCATTCTCAGCTTGTCATACATGCCATCTGCGCCCATCTGTTGCTTTTCACTAGCCAGGTTGCGGAGGACTCTGTTTATCGATGACACCTGAATGACAAATTACAGATGATGAGATCAGCTCGGAACTGTTGCCGTTTTTAACATGATAAGACACTGACTGATACTAAACTGTACCTCCAGTTTTAGATTCCATCACACTTTCACATCTGTCCTGTGGTTCAGCTGTGATTTCATTATAGAACCATCAGAGTGTCTTTACTAAGGACCAGACCCTGAAAACAGACACGGTCTCTGTTGCTCTTTGGATAGAGTTGTCTTCTTTTGGGGCCCTCCCTGTCCATGTAACTTTGAAATCTGCACTCTGAATGGACTGGAAACCCGATATTTATTCCTCAAACACCACCGATTCACTTAAATACAGAGGGGATATATGAGCACAACAACTAGGGGAATTAAACCTGATACTTAATGCCCTCTGGTTTTAGGTGCTGTCATTCTGTCACATCTTTCCTGTGGTTTAACAGATTGTGTCAGTCCCCAGAGTGCCTCCACTGTAAAATTATAGATTTAGAAAAGCAGAGATTATCACTGCTGCATTTTCAGTAAAATGAGTTATTAAGTTTCAGTACTGTTTCATTATTTACATGGAGTCCAAGCAAAGTTTTTAATTCACATGTTAAGACGTACTTCCCAATCAGCCTTTCTGCAAATATACAAAAGGAGGCTACAGAGCTGCCACAGGAGCACAAGATTTTAAGCGTTTATTCTGCAATTATGATCCATCACCTCTTTGTCAAAGGAGGAAAATCTGATCAGTGAAACTTCTTTCAAACTTTAAGGAAAGCCTCATACCCGCTGCAAACATGCACACATTCCTGATTTTTGTTGTAGCATTGTCACTGAAAATTGTGCTTTTAGTTTGTTATTCTGTACCCTATTAATCTCCCCCTTTCTCGTCTTAAATTAAGTTGTCATCCTCATTTTTGGGACACTTTGTGTCAAATTTGCTTTTATTATTGTAATGTTTGGGGTATACAAATTAACCAATGCAGAGATTTAAGAAGGCAAACCGCATGAACTTATACATGCATTTATGATGAAACATCAGTAATACACATGTTAAAGCCTGAGTCTTTGCACTGATTAAAGCATTAACTAAGGTCATAAGGTTGAATGATGTTTATAATATTTATCAGTGTTATGTAGAGATCATTAATTTAATTCAATGGTTTACAAATAAGATGAAGTCATGAAGCAGCAAAGTTGACGCTTTGGACTTGGCAGGTTGTTCATTTTGTGTCTGATTTCTTTAACTTGAGACTTATGAAGAATTAATGAACACGATCGATGTGTCATACTGAAACACCTTAATAAATTGTTTAATTAATTCATTCATTAATTAATTAAATAAGTCAGGTTAAGTACATGTTTATTACTGATATTTCATCATGTACATTTACTAATTCATGATTTCAGTGAATGTATTCATGGATGAATCCATTATAATTTGAGGACAGTAACCAATTGACTATAATCGATAAATAAATCAAATGATTTCTGTTTATAATTGTTCAGAGAGGTTGTTCCTGAAAAGCGCACTTCAGGACAGCACATGTCCTCCTCTGTATGTTTGGGTTTGTACGCTGCATTGCGCGCGCCACGCTCTCCAAAGCCACCGTGTTTAATAAGAGTGAACGGATGGCTGCTCATCTCCTCGTCCTCCACTGCATGAGAAAAAAGTCATTTCATGTGGCAAATTAAATCATGCACATAAGTTACAGTCAATGCACTTACGCTGGGTATGTTGTCGTTGGTGCAGATCCCCTCCGACAGGAGTCTGTCACGGATCTCCCACGCGAAGATAGACGGACACTCCCGCTTGTACTGCGCGATTTTTGCGACCACCTCCGGAGTGGCGACCCTGGGCTTGCTGCCGCCTATTGCTCTCGGTCTTATGGAGCCAGTCTCATAATACCTGCCCAGGATCTTGCTCACGCAGCCGTTGGATACCTGGATAGGAAACAAAAGACACAATTCACATACATTATTTACGACTATGAAGGGAATTTTCTAAGATGGCGTCAATTAAGTATCACCTTTTCACTGTCCAGCACTTGGACTTCATCATGGGTCTATAAACACAAAAAATATGCCTTGAATGGTACAGTAGGCATTTCTTATTCTTAATCAGAGCAGGCACATCATTTAGTTTCTGTGCTTTATTGGGCATTTTCAGTATGATGAAAAAGGGTAGCTTCTACATCACATTTTACTTGTTTTCAAAAGCAACATTTAAGCTACAGAAAACAGTAATTTGAAGTGGAAATCATACCATTATTTCGCCCATTATTGAATAAAAATTAGCTCTTTCTCATATAAAGAAAAGGGAGTTCTAAGCCGTTTGCTGTCTGTAAAATGAAGGGAGGTAAATATTCACCTGCAGTATCCTGGAGATGTCGCAGGGCCGAGCTCCACTGTGAGCAAGTTCAACTATTTTCTGCCTGGTGGAATCCGGCAGCGGTCTACCATTAACAAACACACCACCAAGCTGGTTTACGCCACTGTGACCTACATGGAGACAAAAGCATCGCAGTCATCACACCGCGTTATCCCTCACTGTAAAAACAAGGCTGACACAAAGTTTTATTGAATGGTTAAAGGAGGATGGGTCAAAACGAGTTAAAGATGGAAAATGGAGACAGGAGGACACAAGGTTTATTTTAGATAGCTTAGAAAATTGGAGTAACTTTTTTATGAGGCTGTAAAAATGTTTCAAAATTAACTGTGATGTTAAAGGATAGTAATAACAAGCTGTTACATCGCTGGGTACACTCTCCTCTGAGGAGAAACACTGCGTAAATGTCCAGTAATTCATGCGCAACAAGGATAAAACGACCAAAATCTGGCTACAAACAAACTTGATCATATCAGCATCTCATTTTCTGTATAAAAATAAACACAATTGGATTTATGCCCTAAGGAATCAGCAAACATTTGATCAAAACAGCAAACTTTGGCACTAAAACATCCGCACGTTTATCCATGCAGCTGCGCGTCACCATATCCAACATCCCTCTATCGAGCTGCCCTCAGATAAAAACCAGCAACAGCGACAACAGAAAACACAACACCTTAAATACTGTGTTAAATCAACCTTCACTCACATGCATCGCTTCCTAGAAAGTGCCTTTAAATTGACTTAACATCCTTTCCTCCAAAACGCACAATAATTACGCACCAATGAAGCAGCCAGCACACAGGATACATGCTCTAAAATAAGCCTTTGTATAATAGGTTATTGTCTTAAAAAGGCAGTTTTGTGCAAATTATTCCTAAATAGTTTTACAGTATCCCTCTAAAGTAAAGAATAATCCCGCAAACCTGCAGCCAAATGGGAGAGCTGACTCCCCGGAGTGCCTGCTCTGCTCTCTGTTGCTCCGCTGCCTCTCCCTGCGCTGCCGCCCGCTACATTGACTCCGGGAGCAGAGGCTCCTTAGCAATAAATAAGCTCCAAATATAGAAGAGGGGGAAAATATGATGAGCCTGCCTGACATTTGTCTTTAAAATAAAGCTAGCTGCACGTCAAGTTTGAGCTTAATTTCTGGAAATAGGCGGAAGTCGCCTCGGATCATGCATGGGAGGCTAATTGAAAAGATCAGTTGGAGCACTTGTGGCAGGCATGTCACTTTATGACACCGCTCTGCTTTTGAAAATCGCATCGTCACGACAAATAGTAGCATGATAAAACGACCCTTTCTGTCTGCATTTGGATATCACTCAGACAAAATTGGACGCTACTCGTTTACCCTCGGAGGGAGACTTCGTTTTAAGGTGGCCAGGGGCTACGCGCGGTCACACAAACGAGGGCGCGCCTGGATTCTTAACATATTAAAAGTGACATGCAGTTTTTTCTCCCCCCTTGTTTGTATTTGACAACAAATGCTCACAGCCACTGCAGCCCTGTTGTGTACAATCGGTGGGCGTCTTGACTCTGAAGCATGTCACAGTGCTGTGATTTAAAGTGCACGCTTTATTTTGCAGAAATTAAAGGAGAAAAGCCTGTGTGAGAATTAACCTGTTTAACAAGGCAACATATCCCTTTTGGCCGCTATGTGTAATAATCTCCAGCGTGGATCTGATTGATAGTAAATCCATTATCATCCCTCCTGCTCTTTGGTAATTCCAGGATTAAGTGGAATTAATAGACTTCTTACGCTGAAATTGGCCTGTGCACATTAAGCTGCAGCCGCTGCTCTCTCTGCGGGCTCTGCTCCATGTTTCCACTTCTGATTTATACCTATGGTATAAATCCACCAGATCGATAAAGCCGTCAGATAAGGACATCACATAAAAATCAAGCTCTCCTAAAAGGTTAAGTCTTAATCATGGCGACAATTCCCTCAAGTGCGCGGAGTCGATCTCGCCCGCTGGCGCTGATTATGCGCCTTGTATTCTATTGCGAGTGGACTAATAGGAAAACATATGGTGTCAATTTGGACGCTCCCCACCATATACACCCAGGAGTTATTAACACAAAAGCCACCGAGGCCGCCGCGACCTTTAGACAACCCAAAGGGCCGGGCCCAATGATATCTGCTCGGCAATTCGCAGCAGACATCACACGCCAAAGCCAGGGGAGCATCCCATTATCATCAATCCGCAGCAAAGCAGGAGCGCTGGGTGTTGTACGCAGCTTTGATAAAAAGGCCCCATCAGCCCTATAATGGACAACTGGCAGGCGCTGCGGCCTTCAAAATAAAACTCTCTTACCCTTCTGATTATTTTACACTCATGGACCATCAAAGAAAATCCAAGTGCCAGCGTTGGAGTCAAACATATTTGGACTAAAATGCGCACAGATTACAGCACAGACACGTCATCGAGGTATATGGAGAATAATATAATAAAATTATTCCACACACCTTCATCACAGATGTCATACACCTCTTGTCCAGCAGCAAGAGAGAAAATGTTTCATGTTTAACCTTTTTTTGTTTCACACACTGACACATGCACACACACACCAGGCATTTAAGACAGAAATCAACTCATGGGCCGCTTTAATGAGCGGCTTCATGGAGCATGTTTTTTTATGATTGGCACCCACGACAATATGGTTGTTAATATTTATCTTCTACACTGAAACTAGTGAGGCCTGCGGCTTATAATACAAGCCTTTTCTCTCTGCTTCCTGCCGCCTGTCCGTGAAGAATATGGACTAATCTACATAAGACATTATTGCTATTCCTCATGTTTCATGCAGGGCTCTTCTTCACGCAGCCTCATCTTGTATGCAGCCTGGCAGCCAGCTCTAACGCTAATGCAGACGGCTGTGCAATTATTTAATACCAACTCAAGCAGAAACAACAAAAAAAATCTCCCTCTCAACCCTGCACCCCGCCCCCGACTCTGCCTCCCCCTCTCTTGACGTGTGATTAACTTGTTCAATAATAACTTTGCCTACCTATCATTGCAAAGAGAGAAAAAAAAAAATTAACAAGCCATCAAATAACTGCATATTCCTGCCTCTGCAGCCTCAAAGTCATGCAAATTTACGCCCGGGATATTTCCCTTAAAGTGCTCCGCAGAAAGAAACTTACTGCGGCATAATAACAACCAGTGCATGTCAGTGGGTGTCGCTCCCATGCAACCACATTAAAACTTGCGGTTGTAATTACAAGTTTTTCAAAATAAAATAAAATAAAAAACACAACTTACTGTTCTGCATCATTGAGGCTACTCCAGACTCCCACGTTGCTTGGTTGTGGTATTCTGAGCGTTACAGGGGAAAAAATAAGAAGAGTCAAAATCACATTAAACACCTGCTGTATGCACATCTGTAGCTGTTGGTGATTTACATTTTATTTTGAAATACATAATCTCATCTCATCGTTTGATTTGTATTGTTTCGGTTCTTTTTTAGTGCTTAAACATTACTGATGCACAATGAATTTTGACATCCTCAGTGTATAATGTAGTTTAATTAAACTTGCCTGGAAACAGAGTTGACTGTCCACTCTATAACAATTTAGTCAATCATCTGCCGTTTTCACTACTTAATGTCTCCCTATAGGACAAAGCAAAACAACACATTAGCACAGCCACCAAAGCTATACTGATGCACTACTGCTTTAAACAGTGCCCTACATTTTTACAGCTGCTGCCAAGCTAATCACTCCTTACAGGCACGGGGGGACATTATTTGAACATCCCTGTTATGAACTTGTCAACAAATATTTACACTAACAACCCAGACGAGACAAATGGATTATTAAGACTACTACAAATCAATGGTTCTCAACCGGTGGGTCGGGACCCTAAAGTGGGTCACAGAGAGGATTTCAGAGGGTCCAGGGAAAAAATAGAGGGAACAAGTCCATGATGTATGGAAAATCTGAGAGGACATAAATCTTTAGGCTTAGATTTCATTTTATCCCAATACTGTGACAGTTGATTTATTATTATTATTATTATTATTATTATTATTATTATTATTATTATTATTATTATATTAATGAATGTATGCCTTGAAAAAAATGTGTAAAAAAAAGTCTGCTCTATGGAGGCCTTAAACAGATACATCTTGAAACCTCAATGTTATTTTATTCAGTTTCCCGTGATAATCAACTGATTTGATTGACAGTTGAAAAAAATAAATAAATAAACATGTCAAATGTCTGTTATGTACGAAAGCCCAGAATGGATGTATAGACATATATAGTATTTTACTCCATTTAGCCATTGAGACAAGTGATTTTGTTGTTGTTGTTTCTCCACATTCAATTAACTTCTTTCCTTTTTCCAGAATAGCGGGATGGTTTAACCATGCAAATCCTTGATATTATTGAAAATTGCCAAGTTAATGTGGTATAGTTTAATGAGATTAAATGTTTCATGCATATCTACATTACAGTACCTCTGCTTTAGCTAATGCTTTTTGTATGTCCCTTCTTAAGAGAAAATTGCAAAAAATAAACATATTTGCATGGGAAAACTTTTTTTTTTTTTTTTTTAATATACATGCTTCTCTAAGCTACAACACTTTGTGTGCACTTTTTCCTCTGTCTCTTATTTTTCTTATCTAAACTTTGCAAAAATGTACACATGGGGATAACTTAGAAAAATAAAATATATACTTGCATGTGTGCATCACAGACCTGATTAAAATGCATTTTTTTTTCTCCTTGTCACTTTTTCAGTAATTTTTCTTGGCTTGTTTCTATTTTCAGTCCCTGGTCAGCAGCTAAAATTTACATAAACAGGAAAAGTGTGTGTAATAAAATATAACCATGCATGTCCACACTTTTTGCAATAATGCACTTACCTATCTTTTTACAGTCCTGTCTCTTTTTCAGTCACTGGATTTTTGTTAATTATACACTAACATGATAAAATGAATTAAGATAAAATGTATGCACTAAAGCACGTTTTCTGTCCTCTCTCATTCTTTTTTGTCATCTCTTTAATTCTCTGTCTGGTTAGATGTTAAGATGGGCAAATTGAGTGACTGTATCAATATCACAGTACTTTTGCCATTAAGTGCTTTTTTCTCTCTTTTCTGTCATCTTTCTTCCAGCTTATGCACATATACATAAACATGGGAAATGGAAAAATAAAATTGTCCATGCATGACTACATTACAGTACTACTAGTGGACTTCTTTGTCTTTTTCAGTCTGAAAAATTGCAATAAAAATAAATCTACCTGCGCTTCTCCACATTGCAGTCAAAACTGCAACAATCATAATAATTATATTACATACACAAATTAGCATGGGATAGTTGAGTTGAATGTAATGTATTCATACATGTCTTTATTATAGTACTCGTGGTGCGATATTCCGTCCTGTTCTTTCCCCATCTCTTTCTCCAGTCTCTGGGAAATTACAAAATATATATATATGCATATTATTGTGAGAAAAGTCAAAGTTAAGTCAAATGGAAGGTCCCCAATGCAATGCAGCCATAATGTATTTTTTGCCCCTGTCTCTTTTTCAGTCTCCAGAAAACTGCAAAAAAATAAAAATAATAATAATAAAAAATTTTTAAAAAATACATATTTGCATGATACATTAAGGATGATAAAATGTATATGTAGGCCTAAACCACGGTGCTTATGTGCTCTTTTATGTTCTGTCTTTTTTCCCTGCCTGTTTTTTATGTCTCTGGAAAATTGCTAAATTTCGTAAGTTAAACTGAGAAACCGAGAAAAATATTTTAAATTCCAACATATTTATTTTTTTGTTTTCCAATTATTGCTTTGAATTTCTGGAAATACAAAAACTGTTCATGCCTTCATAAAAGTGTTTTTGATTAAAAAAAAAAAATTATATTGGTCATTTTTTTAGTCACGTTGCCATTTAGGATCCAATTATTATTTTAATTATTTTTATTTATTTATTTATTTTCTATCCAATGTAATAATAAAAAACTGGGTCACAATTTTTAATGAGGTGGTCGTGGGTCCTGAGGCCAGACCAGTTGAGAACCACTGTTTTTTTTCCTTTATTCCAGTCCAAGAGCCTCTTTTTACAATAAAACAATCAGCCCTCAGCATCTCAGTGAGACGCCTTTATTAAAAAAAAAAAAAAACTTGATATCCCTCCGCCGGTGGGGTCTATATCGTGGAAAGTGTACAGTGACACACGTTGTCTACCTCGCCTCACTGCCCTGCAAAAGTCCAGACCAGGAGGGGGTACAAAGCTGGTGTACAAAGCCTGCTGGACTCCCAACAATACTAAAACTCCCCCCACCCCTCTTTTTCTTTTTTTTCCTGCCTCCGTGTACCTCAAACCCCGGGCGAAAACTCGGCCTCCGCGACTAGAAACACACAGCTTCCCCTCACTAAACACACCAACAAGTTCAGATTAATACAAAGGGCCGGAGGCATGCATCCACCCCCTCCGGGACCATTCACACACTCTCTCTCTCCCACATTTTAGCCTACACACGACCGTGACCCCTGCGCAGCCAGTGCGTGAATGTGGGTTTTGTTTTGCCCTGCGTTTATAGAGAGAAATTTTCAGGAGGTAATTTCTTGTTATAAATATTTGGTGGTTATTTTGTGCTGCTGGTGCGGGTTGTAAAGCGGGTTTAAAAGACACAACAGCGCAGTAGGGCGCTCAATTGGAAAAGACAAATGCATTAAAGAAGCTATTGACTGGGGAGGACAGATAAAAAGGGGGCCAGGCCAGGGAGAAGTCTGAAGTTTTCTCCTCGTCTTCTGTCCCCTCTGTGCTAACTTGTGTAGTGTGCTGAGTAAAATGGCCTAATAACGCCGGCTAACTACCAGGCTGTATGTGGAGTACGGGGGCTAGTTTGGCCGCCATTACACATGAAGGCTGCTGCGTCCTTTCATGTTTAACAAATGGGCTGAATTAATCAAATGCAGATTCCTTCACATGGATAAAACAGCCTGGGTTAGCCTCTTTAGCACGGCTTAAACTACCACAAACACAATATTACACCCTTAGTATTTTATGAACCTTCTGTGGTGATTTTAAACTAATAATAGGCAGAAAGTGTAAATTAAAAAGGCTCTAATTAAGCCTGTAAACGCGGTTCAGTCAGTCGCTAGCGTTTAGCCTCATAAGGTCCATGTGGTTAATCATTTATTTAGGGTCGAAAGCTCAAACGTTGTTGTTCCCGAGGTTAACTACGAACTAATCTGCATTTCTTTTCCTCTGTCGTAATCCGGCACAACAATGTCGTAATTCAACCTGCACTCACAACATTCAGATGCAGAAGTGGTTTATGAAGGCCTGGACTAAAGGCTTAATGGGGGATATATATTTATTTAGAGGCCTGTTTGTAGGCCTATTCAATACAAAAGGGCTGCTTTACGCGAAAATAGTCAACAATGCACATTTTACACGCAAGTAGCCAAATTGTTGTTCTTCGGGCTACTTGACAGGTAAAATGGCCCTTTCTTAAAATAACAGCATTTTGATGTGCTTTATAACTTGTTCTGTCCAAAATCAGGCAATGACACTTACAATAGGCTGTCAAAGTACTGTTTTTTTTCTGTATCTATTCATTTATGTCTAACCCATGAGTCTATTTTTTTATTGCTATTTTTGAAGTATTATTGCAATTGACGTGAACCTTTTGTGTGCAATTTTATATGAAACAAAACAAAAAATAAAACAAGCATCCTTTAGGCTGAGTTCTGACTTTATTTTAAAATACCAAAAATTGCATTACTTTATTTTCAGTCACTATTTATGACCTGATGGACACAACCACCCCTTTTACACTGTTGTTGCTTTTAGATAAATAGCCTATATTTAATTTTGTGGATTTAAAAATGCGGAAACATCCACAAAGTGATCCAATAGCTGTTCTCTCGTTTAACTCTTATTGTGGCTCTTAATTAATTTACAACTCTCAGATACTAGTTTAAAAGGTATCTGAATCTTTTAATAGAATAAATATATTTTTTGTAATTATTGTAAAAATTATCGTGGTAATTTTTTTAGACTATTTTATGCTGTGTGGCCTGTCAGTGTAGTGTTTGTGGCACCATGATGCTCCACAGCCATGACAAACAAGTTTTAACTGCATTTATTCCAAACTTAAATTATTCAGAACAGTTTTAAAGTTTATTTTTTTCCTGACACACTAACAAAATAAACGGGGCCTCTATCCCAACTTTTTTATTCTTTTCTATTAAAAAAAAAAAAAAAGAAAGAAAGAAAAGAAAAAAGAAAACAAGGCGCTTGGGTGCCTCGCCTGCATGAATCAATCTGACACCTTTCCTCAACGGGTCATTGCGCCCCATTCTCCACGATGATCACTGTCCTGGCCCAACGTGACTTTTTACTCTTTACTGTCATAAATAAGCGGTAAGGGCCTAAACGCACACATACACACACATGGGCTATGCTTTACTACAAAATGGAGCAAATAAAGCAGACAGAGGCGCAATAGGGCTGTCCGAGTCCAGAGAGTAAAACGTGCGTAAAACACCCACAACTTCTACAATAAACCTCAACCTGGACAACACAATCAGTCATTTATAATTAGAATTACTACAACATGAAGCAGACTCATAAAACATAGTTTTGAGCATAATAACATTTCTAAAAGTGATGATATTAATAATTTTTGCTCAAAGTTTTCTCACCTTTTTGGGGCATCCTGCTTTCTTGTCAAAGTCCTTGTCAAACTACACTCTCCAGCCCACTTCTCCACTCCACAGAAAAGTGTAAAAAAAAAAAAAAAGAAAGAAAAAAAAAGACGACCAGGATCAGTCTCTTTCTCTCTCGGGGAAGTTTAGAGCAGGGAAAAAAAATTAGTTTCCAGTGGGTCCTCACTCGGCGGAGACGGAGGGGATATCCCTGCGAAGTGGACAGAGATTGACAGTGAACTCAGATGTCAGGACGCACGGAGTTTGGCGAGGATGTGCGCTGGCGTGTGAGAGAGCGAATGAGAGAGTCGGAAAGAGAGAGAGTGGGGAAGAGAGAAAAGAGAGCGAGAGAGGGGAGGGAGCGAGGAGGGGGAGAATGGTGGTGGTAGAAGGAGGAGGAGAAGGAGGTGGGGGTAAAAAAAGAGAATGAACACACCTATGCTGATTGGTTTTGGAACAAGTGTATTAATGTATGTGTTCGTGGTCCGCTGTGCGCGCCTCGCCTCCCTTCTCGTCTCCTCGCCTCGCCTCCCTCCGCCGCTCTTCACTGGCCCATTAGCGCGACCCGACCTCTGTCATCATCCCCCGTATAAACACTTCCCCCCTGCACCACAGCCAACGCGGGAAAACGGGGCCGAGCCACAGCGAGAGAGAGAGAAAAGGGGGGAGAGAAAGAAAGAAAGAGAGAGTCTCGTCTTCCCAACCCACTAATCAGCCCACGCATGCAAATACCCTGCGCTCACTTGCTGAATATTGCCCCTATTGCAGAGCAACTGCCTCAGAAATGCCCATTGGACGGGGAGCTCTATTCTTCCAGGCTGAATTGGGTCTGCGCAGGGAAGCTGAGGCTCCAACCTGAGGCTAACTAGAGCTGCAAGCAAAAGGAGGACGGAGGGAAGCAGTGCGCGGAGCAGCGTGCGCGTCAGTGCCGGAGCTTGTAGCAGCAAATAAAAATGACACAGGGCAGCAGTTTCAAGCGTTTTGTGGTTTTACAAATAAGTTTTTCATCCTTTGTTTATGCTGAAAAAGTTTTAGGACATGTGGCAACATGGCGCGTGTGTTGTTTTTGTTGTGTATCCAAGTATCAGATTTGGACACTTTCAGGCGCTGAATTTATTTGGTATCACCTACTTATACTTCTTTATCTCTAAATGGGATTGAAGCTGCAGATTTAAATTAGCTTTATGCTCATTTAGGTTAATGCTGCTAAAAAGAAATGAAGAAAACAAAAATATGATGCTAGAAAATTCCCTTTAACGCATTAGTTCTCAGCTGGTGTAGCCTCAGAGCCCACAATCCATTTACCAGCATCTGCTTCTTCTTTTTTTCAAAACGTATTTACCTCATTTTTAAGTTCACTTATTTTTAAATGCAGTTCAAATGATGCTCCGTTTTCAGTGCTAACATGGAAAACTTGGTTGCTTTCCAGAGATGGAGGGAAATTGATTCTTGTCACGGTATAAGGGCTTTTTTAAATCACAACATATTCAAATACACAAGTTAAAGTCTGAAGAAAGGACGAAAATGTACTAATTTTGCTGGTAAAACAAATCAAATTCACGTGTTTATGTCCACTTGGGGCCTCTGTACATTATTGACTTTTCCCCATATTTTCTATGCATAGCCTATATCCCCAGTCCACTGATAATAGCTCCGCGACCCTTTTTGGGTTCTGACCCTCCAGTTGAAAACCACTGCCTTAAATGAGACCCCTTAGCAAAGTTTGAGAAAATGCCTCCCCAAACCAACCTCAATTTTTAAATAAGGAAACATTTTCAGTTTCAGCATCACAAGCCCCTTCCTTTACATCAACACAACCCCAAAAATCCCCACCACGTGCTTTTGTTGATTCTTTTGGGTATCACCTCTCCCCCTGAATAGCCTCACCCCTCCTGTCAACAAGAAGGCCATGCGTAAAGAGCGCAGCCTTTAGGCCAAGCTCCACTGCTCTTTATGGACACATTTTAAGCGAGGCGCGGCGGCCGGGCGACGTCACTCCTGCGACCTGACAGCAAATAGCACGCGTAAATAAAGCAAAGCAAATGACTGTGTAGCCATAGCCACACGCTTCTCTCCTCTCTCTCCCCCCTCTCCTCAACAAACTGCGCTTGGTTTGAATGACTGGCTATTAACGCACACCTCAACGCACCCAAAAGCAACCCCTCTGCGCCCGTGTTTGAGCGTCCACACGGAGCTCTGCTGCAGCACCAGTTCGAGCACTGAGGAGCCCTGCGGTTCGCTCCAAAAGGAGGAGAGACCAGAAAGGGGAGAGAATGAGGCTTGTATGGATGTGGAAGCAGAAAAGGGGGTGCATGAAAGGGTAAAGAGAGAGAGAGAGAGGGCTGAGCAGAAACAGGGGGAGGGGAGAGAAACTGCTTCATTTTTTTTTTTTTTTTTTTTTGGATGGGAGGCCATGAAATGAAGTCATGGAGGCCTACACTTGACTTTCTTTGACATGTGAAAAAGTAGGAGAAGTCAGAGCTCATCAATAAAACACTTTGGAGGTGAAAGAGGGCTCCCTAACAACCATCGCATTCCTGACTATGGGTTCAATGAGTAGACAAACGACGCTGCCACAGAGGGAGAGAGAGAGAGAGGGGAGGGAGGAAAGAGTGAGAGAGAGAGAGAGAGAGGGATAGAGAGAGGGGGACTGCCCGGTCTGAATGGGGCCCTCAGTGGGCCGGCGAGATAATGAGCCGAGAGGAGCGGCTCAAACTGTCACCGAGGGTCCTGCGGTGAGGAACAACACTTTGGCCAATACTCCTTCATCAAACAAGCCGTAAACTAAACGAGCACATTCATCTGTTTCTCCTTGCTGCATTGTTTCTACTCGCTCTGGCTGGTGGCTCAGCCTATAGGCCTGCTTATATCAGCTAAGAGAGGACAGGAGGGAGAGGAGGGGAGGGAGGGAGGGGTCCCCAAACATTTTCACGTCAAGGACCCCCCTTATTAGACATGCATTAGACCACAAACACACCCCCTCCACCTCTCTGCAGATCTGAAAACACTAACTGTGGTGCACTGTGAAAAAGCTTACTAAACTTTATTAAACAGGGAAACATTGACAGGAGATGTGGTGCTGAGCTGTGATTTGCTTTAATTCTCAGTTTTAAGTCAGTTTGTAACTCTGGAGAAGTAACAACAATTTGACAGGAGTCCAAACTTGTGCACTAAACTGTGCGTCCTCAAACATGTGGCACAGCTGCAGCCTCCGCTTTATGTCCTCATTTCAGCATCAAGATGCCATGAGCACAGCATACCACCACAAACATGTATCAAAACAAACTGATGGTGAAGGGAAATGCTGTTTTCTGTGCGTGAAAGGCTATACTAAGTTTGTTAAGCCCTGACTGCAGCTGCCAAAAACCATGTCAAACTTTATCAAAGGAGTCTAAACTTCTAATTTGTTTGCCAACCTGTGCGTTCAGACATATGGCACAGCTACAGCCAGCTGCTTTATGTGCGTTAAGATGCTGATGAAGAAATTATTTCCCACAGTAGACGGCTATTAAAAATGGACCCAAAGTGTGGTCTGTGTGAAGAAAATCGTTACTGTCTGTGCGTAAAGGCCACTTTCTTCTATAGTGCACATGTTATTAGCCCAGTTTTTAAATGTCAAGGTATCACAACACTTTTTTTTATTCTTTTCTGGTTTAAAGCTTCAGAAACGACAACAATGGTTTAAAAGGATGAACTGTGCTTCAGAATACAATAGTACAGTATTTTGTTTGCCAACCTGTGCGTCCTCAAACATATGGCACAGCCACAGCTTTGACTAAAAATCATTATTTCACCACAAGACAAAACCCCTCTCCAACTGAACACACATTACATAGTGGAGCTGATCTAAAATGTGATCTTTATTGCAACAAAATCTTTTTCTGTGCGCAAAAGGCAGTCTTTTTTGTTTGATTGTATTGGGACAGACTGCAGCTGTCAAAAATTCTCACCACTTATTTATTTTTATCCAAGATTATGGCTGAAGAGGGAGCAATAAATGGAGAATCAAAGAAACCTAAACTCTTGCCCTGTTTACTGAACTGTGCGTCCATGTGGCACAGCTGTAGCCTTAGCTTTATGTCATCATTTCAGCACAAAGCGTGCAGTGAGGTGCTAATAAACACATCATATTACCTATAAAATAACATCATCTACTTTTAAAATTAGTTTTTATGGTAAAAAAAAAAAAAAAAAAGTTCTGTATTTAAAACAAAACTTTTTGGTACTGCGAGGTATACTGGCCCTGGTTGCAGGTTTCATGAAACAAACTACTTTTTAAATCAGATTTGACCTGATTAGTCTAAAGCAATGTGTTTGATAAAAGGAAAAAGAAATAATAGTGGAGTCAAAAAATCTGCACTATTATTCAGACTTGCAAAGCGTCTCTAATCATGTGACTGTCGCTGCTTTATGTCGTTATTTTGGCACAAAATGTGCAACAAGATGCTATTACTGACACCCTAAGAACTGCCACAAAACACACCCTTATATAATATTTTAATTAAATAGAAATGTGAGCCACGTGGCAAAAAATAAAATAACCCTGTTTCGGAGCAAAGGTTTATCACAAAGAAGCCAGAACTTCTGAATTGTTTCCCAAACCAGTGCGTCCTCAGCCACGTGACATGGCTGTTTTGAGTCATATTTTCAGCACGAAGTGTGCAACGAAACGCAGATTTGCTCTTCATCTTTCCTTCAACAACATCTGCTATTTAAAAATCTAAAATGTTCTTTTTTGAAAATTCTTTGAAGGTTTTGCGAGTAAAAGTCTGGTTCCACTGAAGTGTCAATCTAAACAGGCAAAGTCAGGAGCTGTCAAAGATCCACATCCATAAAATGAGTTAACATCATGAACTCTAGAGCAACAATTCAAGTTTAAAGTAGCCAGAACTTTGGAATAATTACTAAACTGTGCATCCTCAGCCCTGTGGCACAGCTGCTGCCTCTGCTCTATGTCATCATTTTAACAGTTTTCAATAAGATGCTCATAAGCCCCTCATGTCACCAGAGAAGATGTCTTAACGACAAACTCTATCTTAAAGGTCTGATTTCTTTGTAGCGTAAATGTTATTGGCCCAGTCTGCAGCTGTCAAAATCTCACAGCACTAACCTGCCCTCAGCTGAAGGACAGATTCCCCGATGAGTGTGTCAAGTAGTTTTCTTAGGAAACAATACCTCCACTAGGTTATTGATTTCTCTGCTTAAGCTGTAAATCCGCTACAGGAGCTCCTCCAGTGTCCCCGCTCTCTGCAGATCCGCTTCATGTCTCCATATTTCCCTAATGCTGCCGGGTAGGCCTTCCTCTTTATCAAGAAGAATCATTTTAGGATACATGTTGCCCTTTTTCCTGTTTTGGTCTGGATAGCCATGGATGCTTTGAGAAGAAGAATACTCGGGATAGGCTGATGTTGGGAAAGCAATTAGCCCAATTCGGATTAGCAGCAACTAATGCCACAGGCCTTGAAAAGAAAAGCCTAATCTGGTCGCTATTTTCCCCTGAGGCGCTGTGGTGTTTGTGTCCATCTCGAAACTTTTCAAAACAAAACAAAAAAAGAAAAAGAAAAAAAAAGAGGAAGAGAGAGAGGAGAGGAGGGAGCAGCAGAGAAAACAGTGACATTGCTTTTAGACTGAATGAGAGGATGTCGCAGAGCACAGTCAGAGATCAGGTCAGATTAATTCTTCATATTCATGGAGGATAAAATGAAAATTTACAATTTTTCCTGATAATTGTTTTGTGATGCTGACACCCACCCCCTCCCGCCTACAGGAGGTCAGAGTTTACTCCCCTCTAAGAAATCAGGACATCTGCTGAGCTCTGTTACAAACGCTGACAAGACTGAAACAAGATGTTTTCAGAGGAGAAAAACGACTGAGGTGTGTTCACGGACCTGACCAGAGCTTCTTAGTTTCAAGCTAAAATCTATATTTAATTTATTTATTTTTTTCCATTTTTTTTTTGTTCGGTATCTTTTTTGACGTTACAATTGAACTTGTTAAAACCCTTTACATCTATTTATGTTTGAATATATATATTTATATTTTTAATATATATTGATATTTTTAATTGAGATAATGCTTTTAATCTGTAAAATTGACATCTTAAAATAGTTGCTGTTATCGTCATAAACTAATAAAGCACAAGATACATAATAAATAAATAAATGAATAATAAAATAATAATAATAACAACAATAATAATAATAATAAGAATTATCATTGTTACTACTGCTGTTGTTGTTTTTTTCATTATAACCAACACTACAAGTAAAACAATTTTTGTTTTTATTAATGTTTTCATCTTTATTATTATTTTTTTTTTTCTGTAGGTACGCTTACTGCGCAACTCTTACATTTTTCAATAACATAGCATAGAATTATATACATAAAAAATATTTAGTTATTATAATAATGATAATTTAAAAAATCAATAATAGTATGTTCTTTTAGTTATTTTTTTTTACATGTGTTGTTATTGTAATTTGTGTCGAACTGATGTTTTGTTAATTCTGCTATTATTTTATTAATACTGTCGAAAAATTTCGGATTTGAAATTCGTCAATAAGTTCATTATTATATTAACATACCTTTTTACTTCTTCTAATGGACCTTGAGTCTGTCAATAAAGTACCTGTCTTTTCGTCAAATTATTCTATATTTATTTTACCACATATGAAATGAACTAAAAACCGTTTTATGATTTTCGTAGTTTTTTAAAATGCAGAATTATAGATGTACAAAACATAATCAACCATCTATTTTCAACTTCTTTAACTAGAAATAACAAAGACACTTATTATTATTATTATTATTATTATTATTATTTCATGTGGTTAATCTAATAACCAGAGTGCTTTGTAGAAAATCTGTCCTGTCTGTGTAAGTTTCCCTCTCGGTTAGTTGACCTGTCATTCATCACGCTGTCTCTGTCTGTCACTTTTATTCTCTCTGAACACATTCATGAGCACATCACTGCTTCATTTGCATTAATTATTTGCATTTTACAATGTGTGGTTCCGTTTTTCATCAACAATAATTAAACAATCACATGCTTGTTTGACTCCGGCGCACACATTTCCTCAAACTCTATTTTACAGAGCGCGTCATGAGAAGCGACTCAGTTCGTGTCAGAAGATTTTGCCGATTTGAAGTTGCAGAAAAATCTCTTGTGGTGTAAAACTGTGGTAAATATTTGCGGAAGTAGTCATAATCCCAATCCCTCCCAAATCTTGGATTAAGTGTTTTAGACATCAGAATGAGAGTTTATCTGCTTGCGTAAACGATCTGTGTTTGCTAAAGGGAGCACTGCCTTTCTCCTCGAGGATGAGGCATCAGAAAATGATGCTTATTTGATTTTCTAATTTTTATCGTTTGATTACATTTTAAGGTGCGAGATCTGGGGCTTTGGAGTACCTCTGGATTCTTGGAGAGCACTTTCTTTTTTTTATGTGTCCCCACAGAAGGTGTATGCAGTCCACAGCAGCCCTCTCCTGGCAAAAGGCAGAAGGTTGGATGATAAACACCGGGGCTAATGGTGTCACAGCGCTGCTCGGCAAGCGTGACAGAAAGAAACACTCGGACCCAAACACAGCAGAGCCTGGACCTGAGGCGTTCAGTGTCCTCCAGCTGCTGAGGGGAGTCATCCTGCATCTTTATCTCTTGAGAGGTAAATAAAAATTACAAACTTGGGGTGGATCATAGGATATAAAGTGGACCTATATTTGATATTTTTGAGCGTAAGATAGAGTAAATACACGAGGAACATGCTTCTTTCTGTGGACCTAAATCAGAGTGAAAACCCTGAGGGCGCACGTCATTCCCCTGCATAATAAATTGGACCTGAAAATCTGACACACTTTCTCTTTTTTTTGCATTTTAAATCACTAAAAAATCTGAACGTTTGTGTGTTTTATGACTTGAAAAATCTCTCTGTATTTGGGGCAAAAATTTAGATAATTTGCCTAAAAATCAAGCGTGAATTTAAGCTGCGTAAAAAGCGAAATTTCCCTCTGACAGACAGCGTCACTCCGCCGCTCAGATTGATGGAGCAGAGCTGAGAGGAGACCTCATACATCCACTTTACAGTACAGGTCCGAGCCTCTAATTTCCCCTCCGCGTAAAGCTAATGGGAGTTTTTAAAGGGCTAACGTGCGCGTAATTCCTCCCTGAAGATCGCTAATTACACGCTGTACGTTTGTGTGATGGATGACAACAGAAAGGCTGTGTGTGGGTGCACACCTTCTGTAAGAAACACACTTAACCAATGATTTTTACTTCACTTTGCCAGTGCACGAGCTTTGTAATCTGTCTTCTCGCGCTCTACAGTTTGCTTTAGTTTGTTTTCTGCACGCGTGAAGTTGGACGCAAGGAAAAGTAGTGCGTAATGTGCTGCGTTTTCAATATAACGGATGCATTTTCTTGTTAGAGCTAAGTTAAATGTTGGAGAAATGATCGGTTTTGAAGTAATAATCGGTCCAAACTCACCGTATCAGAGTCTGCAGACGCGTGTATCCCGTGCGTTAAAGTCGTCTTGATTCCTCCGTGGATCTCTCCTCAGCGACAGAAAACTTATAGGTCCCGATTCAGAATCTATCTACCTTTGGATCCGTCGTGGAGTTGAAATGTCAATGAGAGTGGGAAAAAAAATCTGCGCCTCTTACCAGCAACTTTCCCTTCAGCATCAGCCCTCAAGTTGGCAGTGATTGGCTGGAGCGACGGGTCGACGTCATACCTTGGACAGGACGCGGAGCGGGGAATGGGGAAGTGCGCGGAGGTGGAGGAGGATACATGTGGAGCACACCGGCCTGTTTACTGTCCCACTGAGGGACAGTGTGTGTCTGTGTGTGTGCATGTGTGCAGAGAGTGACACAACAACAATACAAAAATACAAAAATCTGTGGATGAACATGTTCAACTTATTTGCATTGTTACATCTTTAATCCTTGTTTTAGTTCCTGTTCATTTCCATTTCTTTAATTTGGATTTCGTTTTTTTAGGAATTTCCCTCTTTTTACTGATTATTTACTTTTTGTCCAGGAATAAAAGCCTTCCGTGGTTTTCCAGAATTTTAACTTAAAAAAAGACATTTGGTGAGTTTTTGCAAGCTTATTCTTGAAATTCTGTAAAAAAAAAAATGATTATAGTGGATTTACAAGCTACATTATTGCACAAAACACGAGATATTAGCACTTTTTTATACACAGTCCACTTTCATTCTTAGGTTCTCTTTTTTTAAGCTGCCAAATGATGGCAGACATATATTTTCAAAAGTCAGACAGTGCCATATTTGAACATGTAAATTTATTCTGGCACATTTGTGTAGAAAATGAATGAGAGCACTATGCAGTGGATTTTAAGTCCTGCTCTATCCGTTTAATAACACAACACAAAGAGATTCAGCAAAGATGTATTTGTCTATCACATGGTGACAGGATATTAACTTTGATTAGAGTAAGGGAGGACAACTGGTGGCCTGAGTGCCACACATTGCCCTCCTCCTCACTCAATGGGTCCAATTCAAATTCACAAAAGTTGCAATCGTAAAGATGAAAAAAATTGTGTTTTGCTCTGACTTCACCTGTATGACACCATGTGTACCGGTCAAATGCAAAATAACGTGCAAAATAGAAAATATCAATCAATGATCCTATGAATCAGACTTAAGATCTTCTATGGATTTTTTATGGGTCTCTTATGAAGAATTATTGATGAATTTGAGACAAAAACAAGTCAAACAATCTTTCACCACTAACCAGGATTTTTTACAACTCCTTGACCAGGTTACTTCTGTCAACTTAGTTTTTACTCTCACTTACATGGCGAAAAACACCAATAATGATACAAGAAAAAACAATACATATAATTTCTTGTGGTGAAAAAGTGACTTTAATGACCTAAATTCTGTGTTTATCTCAGTTAATCTTGTGCTTCTGTTTGGCTTTTAGCTTGAAAATAGAGACATAGATTCTGATAAAGCCAAGTATATTCTTTGGTTAATTTACATGTGTTTTGGATTGTAACCTTTTATTTGTAACAATTTGGCTCTCTAAAATTAGGAGTAATGTTAATGTGGCACAAGTGAAAGTTGCCCATCTCTGTATTAGAGGCTCAAACAGCAAAGAAACATTCAGACCCATTAACTCATAAAATCACAACTACAACTACGGACAAAATGTTGATATTGATGGGAGTCACAGGAAATCATGTTGCAGCCTGATTGGTTATTTTCAAGTTTGCACACCCGCAGCACTGGACTTTGCAACCTTTGCAACGTACTGATCATCATTTTCATCAGTGGGTCTACCCCCTGGGACAAAGCACCACCTAAAAGAAATCCTCTCCCAGTTTTTAAAGTGTTATCTACCCAAATTTAATTAATGAAAAATGCTGCAGTTTGGACCCTAGATGAGGCAAAACATTACCGAGAAACGGGCAAGGCAAAACAAACATGTTAAAAATAATTGAGTCATTACTGAGGGCAGGCATACAATCACATTTCTTGTGATTATGTGCAAATTTGATAACTTAATTGGCACCTGTGGGAGTATTTCCTCTATGCTGAGTGAGCTGGCTTACTTTTACACAAATAATCAACCACTCAAGACAACACATAAAGCTCCACGCAGGAGCTTAAATAGTTAACCCTCACAGAAAGCAAGATAAGAGTAAGATGAAAAATACGACAGCTTGAATGCATGGATGAATAGATTTATTTCAAACATGTAAGAAAGAGAAAAAGAACACAAAAGAATAATCATATAACTACAGATTGACATAAATGCAGAGTACTATACCAAAAGGAAGCATGACATAAAAATGTTAAACAATTAGTGTTTTGTGTTACATATTAAAAAATGCTTGGATATTCAAAGAAATTATCATGAAGAAAATCTGCTTCATTGACCCAAGAAAATGAGAAAAGATGCTGACATCACATTCAGTTTATAAAGTATCTCAAAGCATGATGATACCATAATGGGTAAAATCTACCATTTAAAAAATACCACATTTTCTTGTCATTGAAAGGCATCCAGTGACACCCTCACAGTACAACCCTCCAGGGGGTCCTGACCCCCATTTTCAACTGCTTTAAAGATGAATTAGGTATTTATTTATGCTTTACTAATCTATCAAAAAGGCATTTTAAACTATAAATAAATGATTGATAAACAATAAACAATGGCTTCATAGGTCAAATTATTGCAATTTGTCGATCAGCATTACTCATGATTTAACAAAAGGGAAAATATATAAATACAGCTGTCATAAGAAGCTTTTTGTCAACATATACAAATATTTAAATCATAGTCATATAGCAATATACAACCTATTCAGCTAAACACTGTATCTAAGTCAGTTTCAGGAACTTTTTGATGAAAGGTAAAACATTTACTGGTTATTTAACTTTATCTTACAGATATTTTATTGATATATTAGCAAATGCATAAAATTGAGTTTTAAAGAAACAATCACAGCCAATTACATCTCAATTTCCTGGAAAAGTTGCAGTTCAATATGTTGTTGTTGTAGGATTTGCCAGTATTTTTATATGTGCATACATTTATTGATATTTTGAAACGGCCGGTGGACCACTTTGAGGGCGTAAGAGGGCCACATGTAGTCCCCTTGCCACAAGTTGCCCACCCCGATCTAGCGTAAGTTTTTCTTTTGATTTTATAAATGCAATATTAACTGAGAATAGTTTTAAGAGGTAAACAACACCCATCACTGAAGCGCAGGAAAGCAGAGTCTGCATATTTGTTGTTGTTGTTGTGTGTAAATTTAGAGCATGCGCAGTGTGCAACAGGTGTGGGCAGAACAGGTGCAGACAGGTCTCTGCATTGTTTCTCATCATGTCTTTGAGCAGGTATAAATATGTCTCATGCAGGCTCATTTCTGTGTCGTGTTTTTAAGCTCATAAACATAAATGTTGTTGCAGTGACTTCACCCTCCTCTGAAAACCTTTTTTATTTCCACAGCTCTATAAAGTTGTCATCCTCCGCTCGTAATGGGTGTTCAGCGTCTTTTTTTTACTCCCTCTAAAAGCCTCCGAGCCTCTTTCACAACCTCTGATGTTTGTGTCAATTTGAACAGTAACCTATGAGTAAATGGACAACCGCTCCGCCGCCTGTCTCCCAGGAAGAGACCTGGGGCGGAGGGGAGCAGGTAGGGCCCGGACAGGACTGGCTGTGTTTGGGGGCCATTTATTTGGAGGGAACAGCCATTAAGGGGCCTCGATACTGTGCAACGCAGCAGGGTGCTCGACATCCGCGCTGGAAACCGCACGGCTTGCTCCCTGCTTATCAGGCTGTCAATAAAACGAGATGGGATGCAGCGGTCGGGCCAGGTGCTCCCTTTCCCTTCCCACACAGCCACGGCTCTCCAGAAACAGATCAGGCGTGAACGCAAATCTGTCCAGCCGGTTTTTTTCCTCTGCCGTCACCACGCTGCTGCTGCTGCTGCTGCACAACGCCACCTCTCTCTCTCCCCCCACCCTGCCTCCCTCTCTCACCCACACACAGACTCTAAGCCACACTGACAGGAATTTTTATGCATATATGGAAACTATTTTGCAACTCAAATGCCGATGACAGTAAATATCTGACTGTATTTGCATTAAAACCCTGATTCTCAGCATTCATGCATATTTATCAGTCAGGACCACTTCATAAAAGTTATGTGGCATGATTCCCAGCTTCATCGTCGGGGAGACCGGGGTTGGTTGTCACCAGTGAAGTGATAAAGCAAAGCTTAACAGAGAAATCCATCATAGTAATACATCATAGTACGCTGATTGATATATATATATATATATATATATATATATATATATATATATGTACATATACATATATATAACTTTTAATCATTTGCATCACCTTTGGTGTGTAAAGGCCTTAATGCTGAAATATTTATTCCCCTAAGATGTTTTACCCTCACTGTCAGCATCAAAGATGTGGAAGGAGGATGAAGTTGTTCCTCTCTTTATCCCATCTTCTGAGATAGTATTACCAGCATAAAAACAGTGAGGTGGGGAAACGCAGGAGCCAGTGGGGGAGCACAGCACTCTATGGCACTCACCCTGTGCCATACTCTCTTTTGCTCCCCCAAAGTTGTTTCACACTGTGAAACATGCCTCACTAAGTCAATGTGAACATTGTGATGACGGCAAAGCCTCGTTGCAGTGTTTTTGTTTAAACGCGCCAAGAAAAGGGCTGTAAAAGTTATTTTTTACTGAAAAAAATTGCACTATTTTACTGCAACCTTTGTTTTGTTCTGCAAGTCAGCGATTGTTTATTTTAATTAAGTGACCGTTCCCTGGGAAGACTCAGTCAAGAAAGCTTATGAAAGGAAAAAGCGTATATATGCAGATCTGGGGGTAGAAGCTGAACAGCAAGTACGTAAAGTTAGGGTTTGCCTAATAGAGGTGGGGTGCATAAGGTTCATGGCAAGATCAGCAGTTTCATTACTTAAAGATAATGATTTGGGGCCAAGGGGTAAGTAGATAAAAGCGTTAATTTCCGCTGTAGTCTGTGTGTTCTTACATTTATCTTTTTTCTTTTTTTTTTTTTTTTTTTTTTTTTTTACATGATTTTACATTCTTAATGAGTAATGTTGGTTGTTAGTAATTGCTGATAAATGGGGATGAGGGACTAGGAGCTGGAGCTTGCATGTACAGGGCCGAGGTCTGTGAAGGTGACATGCTATTTAGGCTCCCATGTCCTTGGTGGTAGGGTAGGTAAGACAAAGTTGGACTTTGTGCTAGCATGGTGGGCAGTGAGAGTTAGCATGGAGAGGGCTGGGTCTTGGACGCCATAGTTCACTGGCCAGCCTCTTGGCGCTGTCGTGGGGGCTAATTAGAGGGAACACCTATGCTCTGACAGGAAGAGACCATGTGGTAGAGTAGATAACATCAGCATTACCACAACCTGGAGCTTGTATTTACAGAGCCTGGGTCAGTTGAAGGTGGTGATGTGGTGGCAACAAAGGGCCATGTGGTAAATTAGGCAACTCCCCTGAGATGCATTTAGATTCTACTGGGGTTGGAGTCTCTTCACTGAGCGCTTATCCTTTCATTCTGACACAAGCACCTGTGTTTCGTTCAAATGTTGCCAAAAGGAAAAATAAAAACTTCAGAAGAAGGAAAGAAAATTCCCAGACCTTGAAGCAATGACATTGTTTCTGTGTCTCTCTTATCTGTTGGTCTGTAGCTGAGTGCACATGGAAGGTAAACACAGCTGTGTCAGTGCACAGACAAAGCTAGCAAATCTAGCTATAAGATGACAGAGGACAGCACTACTGTGATAATATCCTCATAATGGCTTTTTAGATACACTGACAAAAACTATCAACATAAAACACAAAGCTCAAAAGCTTGTGTTGTACTGTTTCCATCAAAACAGCAGTGTTGTGCACAATATTATACATTACTGTGTGTAATAGTTCATGTCTCTGTACAGATTGTTGTCAGATTGTGAACATGTCAGAATCTATAATAGTTATCATGTTTCTTGGTCTGTTAATAAGCAGCACAGGTCCAAATCATCAGCCAAAATTAAGGATGCAGAATGATGGAAGATTGCACACTTAATAATAGATGTTTAGTTGGCTGTGTGCTGTGTTCTATAATGTGGATTGAAAAGTTTAAAGGTTTTCATTTTTAGTAATGTAAAAAGTAGTCTTGCAAGTTACTTTTCTCAGTATGTTACAGTAAGGTCAAGTAAAAAGCAAGATATATGAGTAATGCTACCCCAAAATGGTTGGCATGCTTAAAGGATATATTTTTACAGGCTAACGCAGAGGTTAGCATTGTGCTGGTTCTACCGTCACAATGCCCAGGAGACTTTTAATGGGTTGTTGGCATATTACAGAAAACAAGCTTTAAATTGTAAAAAGAAAAATGTTTATGACGCATGTTTTGTTCATCAATGTAATCTCCACAAACAAGTGCTTCTTTTGCAATCGCTTGCATGAATGTAATGGGAAAAGTAAAGTAGGCTGTAGATAAATTACACCACAGTCGACTGATTCAGTGTCACATCATTAGGTTTACATGTTCAGAGCGATAGTGTTAATGACAAACTCTTGAGTCTTAATTGTTACCAACCACCTTTGTTAGAAGTAAAAAGCTGTAAAAGTCACAAGTGCTGCACTTCTTGTTTAATGATGTACAAAAAGAAAAGTAAAATCTCTGAAACTAATGCTCACCACAGACCTGATTTCAGGCATTTAAATTAAAAAACAATTCAACAGGCCCAAGACAAAGATCAATATGAGGCCCTCTCACATTTAGCTAAGTGGATTCTTTTTGTGGCTTTTGAAGTACTTAAACTTAATAACCTATCATATATTTAATTAAAAGTGAAGGATAGCACACCATCCAAATTGCACATTAAGTTGGCAGCATTTGGGCATACATGTGAATGAGGAAGGAGGTTTCACTGACTCCTATAATACTGACAGAGCATTTGTGATATTTAGTCAATGTATTAATTGTTATTGGCAGAGTTTTATGCTCTCAGAGCACTTCTGGTTCTAACTTAAATTTAAAAGTTGCATTCCCCTGACTCTGTTTATATTTCACAAATAAAAACCGAAAAAATTAAAGTGTGTTTTCAAATGACTGTTTTAGCTCATTATTTAAACCAAAAACATAAGTGAGTAAAATATAACACAAAATCATATATTTTTATAATACCAATGAACAAAGGAGTCCTTAAAATGTTGAGGTTCCAATTCCTGTTATTTATTGGTATTGTTGTTTTTGGGGTCACAGGCTGAAAAGTTTGAGGACCCCTGTAGTAAAACACATCTTTATAGCTGAAAGTAATATAAGATGTGCATCTCATGTTTGATGCTTTCCTATAATGACTTTAACCACTTTTGCCTAAATGTACAACATGCTTTGGTGATAAACAATTTAAAAATAACCCATGAGTCAACCAACCCCCCACCCCCCCTACATTTTTCATGAAGGATATGCAGAAAACTTCCAGAAAAATATCTCCAACCTTCCCGCGCGCCTTTCAGAGGACCTGCCAATCTCGTCCCTCTGCTGTGAGTGATCAAATTTGAAACAAATTGTGTAATGATCGACCTCCCCTCTCTAGCCATGCAGAACATTATGCTGCCATAGCCTACGCCTCATGAGCTTATTGTTTTGTGCCGCTGTAGCAGACAGAGAAAAATGTCCAGAGGACCGAGCAGAAAGCAGAAGGTGCAGGCGGAGCTGGTGCTGCGTTCAGATGGTGGGGGGGATACCGTCCATCACCCACCTAAATTAGGATTAAGGGGAGAGGAAGGCGAGGAGGTAAGTTTTTATCTGAACTTAAAGTTTAAAGTGGAAGTGAGATGGGCCCCCAGGTTGCCTGGTGCGTAAAGATTGGAGCTGTGGATGCATATTTCGTATTTTATTGCTAAAAAGTGCATTTATTTACTTGAAACAGTGTGAACATCCGAGTAAAAAGTCAATATGGCTCCAGATGCAGCCTGTGTTACAATGAGTGTGTGAAACTGTGCGGCCTGTTCCTGCTGCCACTCAAACAGCAGGCACGAAGAGTGCAGGGATTCTTAAATTTGTGATTTGATGTTTTCAGTTAAAGATACAGTGTCCACGGATAATATAGCCTAATTACACACAAACCCACACACATCCTCAGATACACACTCCTCTCTCTCGCTCTCTCTCCCCTTGTGTGAAATGTTTTAATAAGCCCTACACGCTCTGTGTGCAGAGTTTGATTTGTTTTCTCTCCATGCTCCCCGGCCCTGGATCGAGACATTAGCCGAATTCCCCCGGGGTGATTGGATGCAATTTGTCCGGAGTAGACAGGCACGTCCTGGATGTTAGGAATTCACTCTGGCTCGACGTGACAAGTCTGACTTCGATCCACGATTGCATCTGAAAGTGCAGTGAGCGGAAAGATCCCATGCCATTAAAGTGTTCTTCTTCTTTCCTCTCTTTTTCACCCTTGCAAAATAACAAGATCCTCCAAATTGGCGCATAATAATTTCATTTGCGACACTTGCAATCTGCAGTGAGGCCTGTGTGCTTCGCTAAATGCGGGCTGTGCCTCTTCTCTCTGTGGTGCTGCACATGGTCAGTGCGTTGAGTCAGACTGGAGAGAGAGAGTCCAATCGAGGGAATATTATGCCCCAAAATCTATGACCCTTTAAATTAGATTAAAGATTGACAGTGGACCGAGGTTTTAAAAAAGGAAAAACCTTAGAGTGACACCTGCCACGCAGACTTCCCCGTGATTGATTGTGATGCTTCATGTTGGCAACAATAATGCTGCTGCTGTTTTGCGCAGGGCTGAGTAGGCGCATTTATCACTCGCTTGCCAGGAGTGGCTGAAGTCAGTGTCCGTGTCGCGCTGTGAGCTGACAGGGGAAAATGGGAGCTAACGAGGTTGTCAGATGTCCTGACAAGACAAATGAGAGCTCGTCACTCCCCGAGCTTTAATAACGTTTAATGGAAACGTATTGCACCGTTCAAAATAAAGTGTTACACATACCGGGGCTCTGGCGGCGACGCACTTAATTACGCACGGCGAGGTAAATTACGCATCAAATAAAGGGTGTTGGCCTGGATTCAGCACCACCAAAGAGGATTGTATGTATGGAACTCCTATGGTTTGTTGTTCAGAGACTGATGTTACATTGGATTTCTCTGTGTTGGGACTTAAACAGAGCGGGTTTATTGGTTTTTACGCACGAATAAATGATCGGGACTCCCATTTTGCGCGTTTATTTATTTATTTTTTAGCTCAAAATGCATTTTAGAACACATTAAAGCAACAGCTGAAAAAACGACAAAACAAACAAAAAACACATATGATAGAAAACGACCGGAAATGTATCATTTGAATTACACTAAACATTTTTTTCCTCATCACAAATCTTTTTATGCATCTTATTCTAAAATGAATGCATGGTTTGACATATATTTTAAACGAATTTATAGATATTGATCTTATTTACCTGCATTTTTTGCGACAGGCAATATGAGAAATTCAAATCGGGTTAAACATTATTTTAGCTAACACATAATGGGATAGTAGATGCCTCTTCAAAGGCGAAAGTTGTTTTATATAAATTTTCCACTTATTGTACACGAATTATAAACTTTTCATGTGCTGTAATTCTTAATGCATTATTTCTATTTGATGTTCTCTGTTGTCTCTTATCAGGAACTTGAGTCTATAATAAAGCTTTTAATTCAACCCCTGTGCACATGGGCATTAGTCTTCATCTGTTAACAACATCATCCTCCGTGCGTAAACGTTTGGGTGAATAGTCCCTCTCTCCACGTGTCACAGCCTTTGCAGCCCACTCCTCTAACTGGGGTTTCCCCCCCCCCATCATCCCTCATGTTCAGGGCTGTGATGTGACTGTTTTTTGTGAATACCGTGGAGCGCTAAGGTTGTGCACTCTTCTGTGTAATTCATGGTGCGCGATATCGCCAACACACGGTATGGTAGTTACGGTCATGATACATGATCTCCAGGGCAGGGCTGATGCAGGGCTCTCACAGTCCTGTGTGATTTGTTATATAATTCCTCTGAGTTTATATAGATTTCACCAGGTGTGAGAGTTGTTCTATCCTCATTATTTTCATTCAAACAGCATTGTTTTCCTTGGTCGAGCACACAGGATGATCTGATCTTTCCTGGTTTCTGTGTTGACTCATTATGATGCTCTCTGTGTAATCAGCTGACTCACACTGACCGGAATCATCTTTTTTTTCAACAAGCATAAATAAATAAACCGGGCAAATGTTGTTTTCAAAATCAGCTGGGGGAGCTGAGGACAACACAACAACAAGGATTTAAGGGGGAAAAAAAGACTTTATCTGAATGTAACCCTGAAAAAAAACAAGATCAGAACTTCCTTTTCTTAAACATGAAAATACTCTGAACAGCATTAGGTCAAAAATATGATAGCCGTGGAAAAATATGATAAGAGAGGAAGAAAATGGATGGAATTTGCAACGATGTGATTTTTGCACTGCTCAATTAAGAGGGATTTTTAAAAATAAATAAGGCAAAACTTTCAGATAGATGGAGCAAAAATGTAAAGCTGAAATATCAGAGTTAAGCACTGTGCTGTTTAACTCATTTTTCAAGTGTTAATATTGACTCTAAAAAGTGTTGAGCTATATAAACCAACAAAAATGTTCAAATCGGGAGTACATTCAGAGCTGGACTTTAAACTCTGAGATGGACAGGCAAGTTTATATGACTGTATGTGTGCTTCAGCATCCTTACATTTTATTTAACAGCCCTAAGTTCGTAATCACAGTAGAAATATCCTCCCAGATCTCTGACTTTAAACTTTTTTTTTACTTTATAGAACATTGGTATTAAAATCTTGCTAAAAAATGAGTGTTTTTAGTGCTAACTGGCTTAAAACAAAATTGAGGTCAAACCGCGTAGTTATGCTAATCGGCACGTTTTCTATACCTAGCATAGTCTCTCTCTCTCTCTCTCTCTCTCTCTCTCTCTCTCTCTCTCTTTCTCTCTCACTATGTATATATATATATATATATATATATATGTGTGTGTGTGTGTGTGTGTGTGTGTGTATATATGTATATGTATATATATATATATGTATGTATGTGTGTGTATATATATATATATATATATATATATATATATATATATATATATATATATATATATATATATATATATATATATATATATACACATATATATATATATATATATATATACCCACCAGATTTTTAAAATCTGACTTTGCAAATTATATGATTTTGGTTTACAGCTGTGACGTTGAAAATTACTAAGCAATAATCATCATGACATGTATTCTTAGAAATTTACCTTTTGCAGATACTTTTAATGTTGCTTCAATCAAATCAACAATTATACATAATGTAGAGATGTATTATGGATCTATGATTTACATAAAAATGTAGCTCAATTACTGATTAAAATTCAAGTTTTGTACTGGTTTCATATGGTGTAAATATTTTGTAAAAAGCTGTCTAATTAAATTTGGCAAATTCCAGCAAATTCCATCTTTAATTTTCTTAAAAATCGGACTCTTCTGTGGTGTGATAGATAGATAGATAGATAGATAGATAGATATTTTAATAGAGTATTCAGAGCTACAAAAGCGTGAGTGTGACGGAGTCGCAGCGCATCTGTGTGATGTGTATAAATGGATGAAGCAGCAGCCTCCGCGGTGTCAGCGGCGCAGCGCTGAACGTGAACTCACACAGATAAACTGAGCGATGTAAAACAACACACACTAAATCAGGCAATAACGACGACAAACCGTCTGGAAAATGGACGCACACAGAGCAGCAAGAAATCACTTCTCGTGTCTCCCTCTTCCCTCCTCTTCTTGTATCCGGATGACAAATCCTTTCCTTGAGTAAATATTTTGAGGATAATTGAACTGATTGTTATTTGCAAGTTTTCTCTCTGTCTTGAATAGAGAGGCGGCGGCATGCCTGCATGTGCGCCCTCATAATGACTTTCAGACCATTGGCAAGATGTATTCAGAACGTGGCCAATTTTAACTCGCTAATATGCAATTCTGCTGAATGTGTCAGGTTGCATTATTGATTTGGCTCGTTTTACTTTCATCTCCAATGCTAAAATTCTCCAAAAATTGGGAGTTATCTGGGTCTCCAGAGGCTCCTAAAGGTGAAGAAAAAGCTGGTCATTAAAATGTGACATTCGCTGACCTCTTCACAAAAACTCTTAAGGAAAAAGTAAGAATGTGCAAACAGAAAATGAAAGGGGAAAAGACGGAGAGGGAAGCATTGAAACAAGTGTTTGACAACATGTTTGTGTCTTCTTCTGGAGACACTTTGTTGTGCCTTGAACATATAGATCATTGAGGAGTTCTGTGAGAAAAATAAAGATAAGTTTCGGGTCAGCGCGTCACTATTGATCTTATTCAGTCCCATCCCTCACAGGCCGGTTATTCAGCAGCACCCCGCTGTGGATACACACTACACTCCAGCCTATACAGTGTTAAGCCTACACAGTGGCTACAGAAAGCCTCTGTGTTGAGCTCAAACGTTTCTAAATCTAATCACAAACGAACCGTAATTAGACAAGTAATTACCGGCGTAATTAACAGCCTCTCTCTGCTCGCTGTGCTTTGATATGGACTGGCGGAGAGCTGCGCGCTTTATGGCGCACAGGCAGCAGCGGATAAAGTCTTTATTATTATTGCTGGAAACCCATCTGGTAATAGTCTTGCCCGAGACCTCCTCCCCCCTAATCAAGGTTTTAATTAAAGACGGTTGAGGGCCATGGAGAACATGAAGGCCAGTAATTAAGACTAACATTGGACCCTAACAGATGCAACCCTCCTCCTGCGTCGGTGCAGAGGAAGGGCTCACAAACCAAGACGCGCGCAGGCGTTAATGCAAAGATGTTAGATTTAACAAATGATGATGGCCAGGCTTAGACTGCTTTTTACTGATTACTGATGACTGAAATCTAATAAAACTGTGATAGATAATTTTTAGGCTCAGAATCAATTTCCTTATGTAACTTGGTTTAAAGTTAGGGGAGATTGGGTTTGGTTGTCACACGTAACTGATACTTCCTACAAAAACTGTTCCTTCGTAAAGTGGTGTTTTAATGAGTCCTAAAACGTATAAGTGAGTTAGCATTTAGCACTTCCTGTGCCTTGGTGTTTTGAGTAGGTTAAATATGAGCCATGTGACCACATGACAAAAGTTTTACTCTAACTGCCACATGGATTTAGACAGCAAGATAAAAAAAAAAAAAAGGTTAGTACAGTCAACTCCTTGGTAAATGTTCATCTGTAAAAACTGCAGATCATCCTGAAACTGTCAACACAAAATAACATCTGGCTGAAAATCACAAAAACATATGTTTTGTGTTTGAGCCACACAGTTTCTAAATAGAAACAGCCATGGTATCAGACCAAATAACAATAAGACCATTATAAGACAAAATGCTGTGATTTAATATGTGACAACCAATCCCAGTCTCCCCTATATTTGGTGGGAACTCACATGAAAGAGTTAACTTTGTTAAATCCAATAATAAGCCAGGTTATGGCTGCGTCCATTGTTTACACTTTCTAATAGGCTACAGTAGGCTTATTTCAGATTCCAGGGACATTTCCATTAAGTGCGCAGAGTCTGTGCGCGCCGGGTGTTTGTTTTCATATTTCTCTGACATGTATTGATTTGAGGACAGCTCTGGGGTTTTGTCGCAGGAGAAAGCCCCCGGTCAGCCTGCATTAGTGTGATGCCTGCGCACTATAGGCCGACATGTGAGGGTCCAAACAGAGCGACGGGGGCTGGACAATGTCATCATTATGGACTGTACAAACACGGGAGCGCGTTCCAAGTCGCGCGTAAAAGTTGGATCAGGCATTGACATATTGTTCCGGTTTAAGACACAAGTGGACCTTAAGTTGTCTCTCACGTTCGCATTTGGTAGGGGTTATATTTATTCCTTATTGAAGCTGTGATGGATTTCAATAAGTTGAAATAGATCAGAGGTTCTCAACTGATGGATTGGGACCCAAAAGTGGGTCGTAGAGATGTTTTTAGAGGGTCCGAAAAACAGAGGCAAAAAGCCTAGTCTTGAATGTAGGCATGTATTTAACTTTACCTCCTTTCCTGCGGTAAGGAATTAAATGTTTTCTATGGATCAAGAATGTGTGCTTGGAGAAAAATGTGGCAAAACTCCATGAAAGCCCTTCACAGATATACAGATGTGCATTTAATCTGCTCAAATTTTCTGTTTACAAGTGAGTTTTTTGTTGTTGCTGTTGTTGTTGTTGTTGGTTTCAACATATTTCAACCTATCTACTGATTATTTAAGTTTAAAAAAATGGTTTTCCCAAACAACTCCTCAGGATTTCTGGGAAAATACAAAAATGTGCACATCAACTTGGGAAAACAGAATAAAGTGTATCCATGAATTCGACACTGATGCAGCTAACGCACCCTTTTGTCCTCTCACTCTCACACAAGCAGACATTTTACTTCCTGTTATTTTTTTCCTGTTTTCTCCCAAGTCTTTGGAAAATTGCAAAAAAAATACACCTGAACATGAGGAAATTTCGTAAATGAAATGTGTCCATGCATGTGAAATGTGTCCAAGCATGTGTACATTACAGTACTTCATCTATGTTGCATATTTTTGTCTGGTATTAGTTCAATCTGCAGCATCATTTCCAGTAAAAGAGGGAAAAAGGCATTATTTTTGATGAGGTGGTGGGTCCTAAAGATAGAACAGTTGTTTGGAAGATAGATCAGTAATTTAGATATAAGATAAGAGATATTGTGGTTTAATTTGAAGTTATGGTGCAACAAATTGATCAAACTTTATTGATCGTCGGTTTTGGTTCATCTACTAAATCTGTACAATAAAAATAATAATGAAAAAATCTTAACTGCTTGTCCAAACCTGCTGACACTTTTAATTTTGAATTATTTTGCGTGTGTTGTGCGTAAAAGCGCACCTGGAATAAAAACACGCCACCTTATCCAAAACGCAACAAAAGTGCGTCATTTGCACTTATGAATATTTATCACGTCCTCTTCAATCAGTCCCCACTCATCCACCCTTTTCCTCCAACGCACGCGCGCACGCACACGCGCTCCCACACACTCAGAGACTTCCTCCATAAGTTACATTGTGGAAGTTAAAAGAGTTGCTCCCCTCTTCAGATGGGCAAGCAGATGGGCCTACGTTTAAGCCAAAATCCCCCGCAAAGTGTCCTGGCTGCTCCGCCACCACTGGAGAGGGCCGACAGGAAGGCTGCACTTTGGCTTCTCGACCTCGGCGCGCGCTCCCTGAACAAATGGCAGACCTGAAAACGGGTCTCGATTGAGGAGTGGGAGAGGAAGCCTTTGGACAAAAAGTCCTCATTGTCATGTGGTGCAGAGAGTGAAAGAGAATGTCCAAATGTGCCACTTTAAGAGCTATACAGTTCACTCACAGGTGGAGACAAAAGGAGATAATAGAGTGAGATATTTGATCATTTTATAGGAATTAGCAACCGCATTTTTTTGTGATTTATGTTTTCATCACATATTCAATGATGGCCCTGCTGTGAGTGAAAAATGCCACGAGCTCGACATTCAATGGGCCCATAAAAGAGACTAAATAAGTCAAAATAAACCACATCACAGTAGAGTTCTCTCCTCAGATATGTTAAATTTAAGTCTAAATTTAAGGAGAAATCCTCATTAAATAATATCAGACAGGAGAGAAGTTGTCCTGGTGCAGCTCCGTCCCTCATCATCATCACTTATGGAGCTTTTCTGCCCCCTAGCGGTGGTTTTAAAGCAAGAAAAAACCGACTGAATGGGGATGTTGTGGTCTGGGTTTAATTTCCAAACATGCTGCTGGGTTAATTTTCCCTCTGTTGAACAAAAGTGACCTGGCACTGTGTGTGTTCAGGTGGACTGGTAAACATTTGGCTGAATGTTTGAGCACAGTTACTACCAGGCGTGGAAAGAGAGCACAAATATTGCACTCAGGTAAAAGTACAGCCACTTGGATAAAATGTTACTGTTGTACAAGTGAAAGTAGCTCTTTATAAATGTATTACTTCATTTAAATTGTGCTCAGTATTTTGAGTACACTTTGGTGTGCCATGTAAAAGGACAACAGCTGGAGTGTGATGACTCAGCCAGCCATTTGTTTTAGTATAACAGTATTTGACTCAAATATTGTATCTTATCACAATTTAACCTGATAGACATGAAATTAGATATTGAAGATGTCGGTGAAAATATGTCTCTGCACTCTGAGGCATAGTTTTAAATAACCACATTGTATTTGACCACATATTACAGAATGACAAGTACAAAGGTAGATTAACTATCTTCCCTGACACAAATATTAAAACTGGATTTTGAATGTGTTTCTGTCCTCAATGTTGATAACAGTCATTTCCAAATTGTGACAAAACCCCTTGAGGACATCTGGTATCCATCAGGTATGAATGTTGAGCCAGTACAGTTTCTTTTTCTAGTATCATTTCAGTATTGAATATTATGATATTCATCTACAAAAGTTAAACATTTAGACATCATACAAGGTTTTACCATAAGAAAGTCTTTCTTCTTTATTAAAGGGGAACAACACATACTTTTTGAAAATCTGGCAGCCCGTCATTGCTCATGAAATCCCAGATGTACTCCAGAGGGGTGGATTAACTCTTAGTGTGAATCCCATCCTTTAAATATCAGCGTCTGGACACCACTGTTATTTCCCTCTCCTTTTAAATTTTCTAGTTTTTATTGTTATTAATATTTTTAAACTCCATCCTTCCAATCTCACCCAATTGCTCTTACAAAAACACGGCATATTACCAGCAGGACCGCACACAGAAATGGCGGGGCCCCTTGAAAGACCCAATAGGTGCCTTTCCAGGTATGATTTAGTGACATAAACTCAAGCGCTGGATCAGGAGAAGTAGTGCCAGCCTCTGGCCAGGTTCACTTGTTTGGCTTGACTTCAAACAAGTTGTCCTCCAGGTTTCAACTCTTTATTCTCCTATATTTGGTACCATCGCACCTTTTGTTCTGGTCTTGGCAACCAGTACAGCAATGAGGGCCCAACAGTTAAGTACTACTGACCTTGAAAATGGAGAAAGGACGGTCACACTTAACCCTTTAGTGCCTGTTCTATCATATTTGACAATATTTTTATGATACCACTATCTAATCAATATGATCAACAAATTACTAAAAAAAACCATCTGAATACAATCAAATAAATGATAAAAAATGTCCTCAAATGGATTGTCAGTTGCCATAAACACCTAATGTATCAAATGAGATACAAAAAATATATAAGTTAAATTTTATGGAAATTTTGATTTTTCTTTAGGATTTCAGTAGAAAGAGAAATAAACATTTCAGCTCCAAAAAAGTTTGAATTTTCAGGCTATAATTTGTGTTTTCAAGCATTAAAGGGTTAAGGACTAAGTGGTTTACATTTTTTACATAGGCTATTTCAATGAGGTACCCATAAATGTATGTTTTTGTTTTGTTTTTTGATTGGAAATGGAGTTTTATGGTAAAAGGTAAAGTTTGGTTATGAGTGCTCAAATTTAGAATGGACATTTTTAACCATTATGGCCCCCCCTGAGGCTGGGCTCCAGAAAACTTTCCCCTTAATCCTCCCTTATGGGTCACCTTGTTTCCCAGAATACCCTTGACCTTTCATGTGTGTTATTCTAGTTTTGCATGTTGTGAAACATTGCTCCATGACTGTGAGTCTTAATTCTTAAGTCTTTTACTGTTTTTGGTGTATTTGTTGGTCTGATATTTTTGACTTTGTTTCATTACTGTTTGTATACTCATGTCTGTCTTATCCTTTGTTGTTGTTGTGCATTCTGAAAATGAATAAAATTGCTGAAAAAAATGAGCATCACAAATTGATGGAAAACTTTAACCAGTCTCACTTTTCTTTTTACTTTTTTACTCAGTTTTCAGAAGCAATGACAAGTGTAACCAAGCACAACACATCCCAAAAACATACTGGAGGAAAAGTAAAAGTAGATAATGAAAACTTTAAAAAAAGAAAAGCACAAGAACACGTAAAGCTCCCTTACAGTTACTTGAGCAAATGTTGTTTGCTCAGGTAAATTTGCTTTAGTTCTATGTGGTGAGGGTCAGATTCTTAGGGTGTGACCTTTTGTTTATCCATATCCCATTAAAAAAATACAATCAAATTTTACAGTTGAAAGCAAGGTAATTAGGGGTTGCTCAAAATGTTTTGTGCTTTGTAAGGCTAACAGAACAAGTTATATATCCTAAAAGGAGGTAACCAGGCATTACAAGCATTAAAAATGTAAAAATGAGAGTGGAATCAGGTTCTTAATATTTGGGATACATCACTTAAAGCACCAACATGTTTTGACTCCAGGGGTCTTCGGTGGGGATCGTACTCCCATTTGTTGTGAGTTCATCTTTTAAAATGATTCAGCCATCACACACACTGTTGACTGGTAACCCATTACTTATAAGATATATTTGTTATTATATTACTTTTTGTGTAACAGGTAAAGAAATATATTTTAATGTCCAAACCAGTAATTATACACAAAACTTATTAAAGTGATGCTTTTTGCCTGCTGCACTGTTATCACGATGATGTGATAACAGTGCAGCAGTGCATGATGAAGAACATAAAAAATCTCTCTTTTGCATCAAATGAAGAAATGTTGCTCAACAATTGGATAATTACTCATTACTCCTTAAAAATGATACATTGTTTGATTTTTATTTGATATCAATAGTAACCATATAATTTGAGGTTACTTATTGCTTTTTCCTCTTCAATTGACCCCAAACTTTACAACATGTGACATATTGACATGTTCTTTGTATCCTTCACAAACACAAACCTAAAAACATGTCAACTCTTTCCCTCATCCTCTATGATATGTTGAACTTTTAAATCAATAACTTTTTTTTAAGCTTTTGAGGATCATTGTTTTGAAAAGGAGAACTTAAAAGTGTCTCAAAAGTATGTATATTACTTACTCTTAGGGGCCTCTCTGCCATTAATGCACATTTTTGTCATTTTTCTTTTTTAAATTTGGTCATTTTGACTGTCTTACAGCTTTTGATAGGAATTTCTGCACAAATGTTTATTTTTTGTCTTATTTTCTTTTTTCTTTTAATCTAATGTAAGTTACTCTGACAGGTCATTTATACACTGCTGACACTTTTTACACCCACTGGGGACCCCAGAGCCAAAAATGTACACACATGAAAAACTGCTATAAAATCATCATATCATAATTTTTCTGCACGGATCCATTAAACCACTTCAGCTCTGCTCAAAAATACCAAAATATTCAATCATTTTCAGGATCAATAGCAGCTTCTTTACAGTGCAGATTCATTACAGAAAAGATTAGCGTGCTTTACACTGAGAATGAAAACAGACAAATCCACGGGTTATAGTTGCTTCAGTTGTCATGTTTGTCCGATGCTACAAACAATAAAGTACTTACACTTTCATACCAGACATATTTTACTGCAGCATAATACAAAAACAATACAATGATAAAATGAAAAAAATCACTAAATGTGCTAAAAAAAAGTGTTAAAATCATGCCTTTACTCATCTAACAGCACAACAGTTATTGTTCAGCTGCTTTGAAGAAACTACTGGTGTTTAGCTGCTTTTTAAACGTGGACACGGTCGTGATGGACCTCAGGTCTGCAGGTTTGTTCCAGAGAGAAGACCCACAGTCACTAAAGAGAAGAAATGTCACTCTGTGTGTCCTTGAATACGATCATCAGATATATTATTTAAAACTGCACAGATTAACCTTTGCTTGGTCCTTCAAATTGGTTGAAAATCATTCTGTAGTATTTATAAATACTGGATCAGATTATTTGTCATTATCAACTCTGAATAGCATGTGAACGACTTTCAGCTCTTTAGCACCAGGTAATCACACAGCAGCTCAACGTGATTCTTAATTCTCTTTATTCATTAAATAATAAATTCATTTCAGGAAGCATTTATATATAACTAGAGTTAACGATTCATCTCTGTTAGTATTTAAAGATTCATTGAAGGCACAGAAATGTTGCTATTCTGAGTTTGGGGCCAAATCTGAAGATTAAAAAAATCAATGAAAACCTTTTTAAAAAATCTGCTGATTTTAATTTTGTTTTCAAGTTGAAGCATCGGGGTGTGCTGCAAAGTTTATTTGTCAGCCTATTTCAACTCAGTCAAGCAAGATCTCTGCAGAAATCAAATCTAAGTCTCCTATTCAAAGCTGTTTTCCTTTGTGAATAACTCTGACCCACAGCTGGAACTACACCATCTCTGTCTTTAACTCTAAATCAGTGGTTACAGGAGAGCAGTGCTCTGCAGCTTTCTGCTCCAGGTACAAATGCAGTATGGAGGCAATTATTTTTAATATTCCAGTAATGTTAAAAGAATGAGACTTAATTTTCCATCTGAGTGCATGCAGAGAAATGTCAGACGTGCTGGATTGAGACCATTGTTTTAGTCATTAAGGGCACACAGGGAAGCTTGATTAAGAGGTATGAGGGTTTAGCTGCACATGAATGAGTTAGAGTATTGATCAGATTAACTTTATATGGCTGTTGTTCATCCTGGTAAATTTGTATATATTTTTATAATGGGAAAGAAAGTGTTTTTCTGCATTAAAGATCACAAAAGGGGTACTGGTGGCCAAGGACTAAGGTCCTCCTCATGCGCCTTGTACTGAGGATGCTGTCCGCATGTGTTCTAAGTCGATCCACTGCTCTATATTCTAAAACAGGGATGGGCGACTTCGGCCATCCAAAGGCACATTAATGTTATCCACACAGCTGAAAAACCATGCTACGACAGATTTTCTAAATATTGACCAACATTGAAATTTTTCATTTAAATGCAAATCATAAGGCTTAATTGAATGAGATAAACATATAATTCAAGCCAATTTAAAGTACTTTGTCAGGGTAATAAACATATTTACTATTTTTCCATTATATTTTACTGTCAGCTTTTTTCAGTTTACACAAATGCACATGGTAATGCATGTACAATATTTTCAAGGAAACATAACATCCATTGCACAGCTAATATCTTGTAAAGAATAAGAATATTCAAATTACCAAACAATACTATAGAGATATTCTGTTTTTTTGATATTTTCTTAACAGATATTTAGCTTTTTTTCTTCATGTACAATTTATTTGAAATTAATTTCTTGGATGCATGTGGCCCCCAGGCCCAATTTTGTCCATCCCTGTTCTAGCAAAAAGGTTGAAAAAGCCCAAATGGTAATCTCTGAAGGTCCTGAAAGGTAAGACGTTTGGCAAGAAAATATGTCAAATTTTTAAGATATATCTATGAACAGATTAGGTGGGACAGTGTCATACAAACACAGTTTATGTTCCAAGCAGCAGGCCCTGTGCAGAGCACAGAATATGAAGTAATTGCAGAGTCATTGACAACATGGTGCCATGCAACCCTGAACTGATCATTTACCACATTGGTCAACTTAAGAGAGAAGACTATGCTATATGGGGAAAGGAGCCCTAAAGTGGCAGGAGCTCTAACAGAGTGTCCCAGACAGAGAGAATACAGGTGGATCAGGTGTACGCAGTGTAACTAGGAAGTGTTTTTAATATTGGCAGTTGTGAACATACTCTAGCTGTCTTTAAAGCTGGATATATGAACAAAAACTGAGGGCCAACCAGTCTCTGTACAACCGAAGTGAGAACTGTGTCTGCATTCTGTGTATAAAATTGTATATGTTCCTGGAGCGTGTTGGTCGCTGCCAGGGTGTCCCCTTGTCTCTGTTCGTGATTTCCATTGAAAAGATGTAAAGGCGCAGCCACGGGGAGGAAGGTGTTAGATTTGGTGATCCCAGAATCTTGAGCTGAGCTTCTGGGATCTCTGGGCACTGGGGCATTTTTTTGTCTGAGTGCCAAGCGGTTTGGCTGAGGGTCAGCACTTCCAAGTCTGAGGTCAAGGTTTTCTGCTGGAAAACAGGGAGTTCAAGTATCTCAGTGTCTTGTTCATGAGTTAGGGTAAAGTGGACCAAGAGATTGACAAACGGATGGGTTTGGCATCTGCAGTGTTTCAGACATGGAACTGGACTTTCATGGTAAAGAGGGAGGTTGGCCAGCAGGTGAAGATCTCAACTTAACGCTCGATCTTCGTTCCAACCTCAGGAGGGTAGCTGGACTCAGCTTTACGCCCGTTTCACACTGGAAATGTTATAAGAAAGTTTATGAGGAATCTCAGTACATCTTCACACAAGGAACCTGATTAATTGCATTGCTGATCTGGGGAACCTGCAGAAATTAAGCATTCTGATGAACAAAAGGGTGTTTCTCCACAGAGGAGGCTAACTGAGCGTCAATTTGAGAGGAACAGATAGGAACAGTACTCGGATGGTCTCCATCTTCTCTATAATATATTCTACCACCAGCTGGATTATGGTAATATGACATATATATATTTATCATTTTCTGTCTGTTTTTGTTGAGAAACATGCATAGCTGGCAGAGAAAAGGCAAACCTCATATTCTCAAGATTTTGGTGAAAGAGATGCACCTGAGACACACAGCTTTGCAGTCTGAAAGCTCCAACTTGACAACACGCTTGACAAAATGAAAACATGCTTGCACTGCTGCCGATACTCAGATAAAATGCTTCTAGTGTGAAACAGGCCGTAGAGATAGGGCTAGGAACACAGACATCCAGAGGGATCTTAAAGTAGAGTCGCTGGTACTTTGTATCAAGAGTAGTCAGTTGTGGTGGTTCAGGCATCTGGTTAGGATGACTCCTGGTCACCTACCTGTAGAGGTCCTCCTGGCACCTCCAACAGGGAGGGAGCCCCAAGGTGGACTGAGAACCCAGTGGAGGGATTACATATCCTGTCTTGCCTGAGAACAGTCTGAGGTCCCCCAGGAGGAAGTGGAGGAATTTTGGCTAGAATCAGTGTCACAGATCAAACTTGAAAAGCACTCCGAGAGCGCAGACCTCCGCCAAGCAGCTCAGTTCCACCTATAACTTGTGATTTTAACCCAACATTATAGTCCTATATTTATTTTATACACACATTGTGGAATGAAAAATATCAGTCTGCAAGAAGTGTGATTATTTTTGATATAAATATCATCCAGTAGAGTGACCTGGTTAGTTAGTGGGTCCTGTAACTTGTTGACTGAACCAATTTGCTGCTGCTTGTACAGATGTTGGTGTTGTGCCAGCCGCGGAGCTTCCAATGGGCAATTTAGCCAGCCTGTCAGTCGGAGCAAAACCACGGTGCTTCAGTGCACAGGGCTTTCGCTCTATGTGGAATTTGGGGGTTAGGTTTTACACTCTCACACACACAGACTTCTGCTTGACGGACTATTTCTGTATTGACATTATCAGCAGAACAGTGCCTGGCTTTCTCGGCAAAACTTCCTTCTCTCCGTTATGTCTGTAAACAGAACTCTGCATGCACAACTTTCAGTACTGATTGGCTGATCGGCATGCTCTGCATGTAACCAGAGTGTGTAACCAATCGGATGGTGCTGTGGCTGGCACAAGGTAGAGACAGCAGATGGAATGCGTGGAGAACTCCTCCCCTGGCATTGCAAGGGAAGCTGGGAAATGTAGTGACATAGACTTGAAAAATTAGACATCATTTTGCAAATAAACTACAATTCCCATAATGTCGTAAATGAATGGGATTTGCTGTTATAAACTTAAATGTTTTTTTGTGACATCAATCTGGATAGGATCAGCACCAAAATGTATTGGCTTCTTCCTTGGACCAAACCACACCTCAGGTAAAATTTTCATGTAAATCCATCCAGTAGTTTTTGGGGAATTTTGCTAACAGACAAACAAACAAACAGACAGACTCTGGTGAAAACATTTAAATGGTGTTGAATAACTGGTGACACTCAGATTTACATCTTACTTTGACGCTCACTTCTAGATTATATAATTGATGTAATTGAACATATTAATATCCGTACATTATCTGTACCACTTATCCCTTTTGGGGTCACTGGGGGGGCTGGAGCCTATCTCAGCTGACTTTGGGGGAGAGGCCAGGTAAACCCTGAACCAATAGCCAGCCAATCACAAAAGAGATGGACAACCATTCACTCTCACACTCATACCTAAGGGCAATTTGGAGTCACCAGTCATGAGCATGCTTTTGGTCTGTGAGAGGAAGCCAGAGTGCCCGGAGAGAGCCCAGGCATGCACAGGGAGAACATGCAAACTCCATACAGAAAGGCCCTGACCCCAGGATCAAACCAGCGACCATCTTGCTGTGATGCTTGAGCACTATTGCTGCGCCACTGTGTCTCCTTACATGTTAATATTCACATTGAAATCCTCTGTTTATAATGTAAAATATGGAGGTAAATACTTTGTGTTGCAAGGCTGTCTGAACGCTATGTTGGGCTCCAGAGCTTGTTTTTCTGTGCACCATAAGTTCAGGTAGGGCTGCTTAAAATCCTTCACATGACAGAGATTGTGCTGTCTGAAAACACGTGGTATTGAAAAGGTATCAAAGTATCTGAAATTATGACAACATCAAAGTAAAGGTAGCATGATGTGGGGACAATATTCAGGTTATTGACACTATAGCGTGAGAAACAAGCATAAAATAGGCGGACTGTGGCAGCATCTAAAATAGGTACATTTAATCCCCTGTGTGTTTGTGCTGCAGATTTTAGTCTTGTAATGGAAATGTGTTTCCCTCAGAGGATCTTTCTCTCTCCCTCCCTCCATCTCTCTCCCTCTCTGCCTCGCTCTATGCATGGAGGGAGGCTGGCATTTACTTGACAATTTCTGCCTTTAAGTGCTGTGTTTTTATCTACACCTAAGATAGCCACGGAGCAGGACAATTTAACAGGCAATTTAACTGACCGTGTGTTAGTGAAGCTGTCTGAGTCCCACTCTCTGCCAGAGTGCCATGGCATGATGGATGTAGGCAGTCTGGGCTAGGTGAAAACATGCACACACATGCACTCAAACACACAATCCCAGCAAATACACAGATACACAAACATGCCGCCCCGCCATATTTTCCCAATACAAACACATATGGGCCAATCGGCAGCCAAACCCCCTTCCATTAAGTCAACATCTTGTGCTGGCGGTTGGAACAGTGTGGGGCTGGAGTCAGGTCGTCCAAATCCGTCAGTAAGCGGAGGCAGAGGCGTTTGTCATCCTCCTCTCTGGGCACCATTCTCTTGGAAGAGGGAGATGGGGGGACAGAGGGTGGTGCGGCTACATAGCATCTGGCTCTGCTAGCTCCAGCTGCAGGGAGAGAAGGGGGACAGGAGCCGCGCCGCAGCCCAGGGGAGGCACTCTTTCTGAAGCCAAAAAAATGTTCCTTCAACACTCTATCTGCTGTATGTGATGGAGGAGGGAGAGTTTGAAGGTGTTGTCAAAAACTACAGCGAAAAAGAGAGTGTAGTTCGAAGATATTAACAATAATTTATTGATTTGCAAGGTTATTTCAATTATTTCCTTCCTTTTACCAAGACTTGCGCATTGGCTGAGAGCAAGCACCCACCCAATTATAGGAAGCTTAAACATTCAGCAAACTGCATTAGGCTCACAGTATCTTCATTATTGGCTTGCAGCTATGACATAGAACTGGGTGGTAAATCAGTGCTAGTACCATCACTGGTATTTTTTTCCACCACAAAATGTTTATTTGTGACACCGTCATCCCCGGTTCAAAATCACACATTGTGTCGCTGTGTTAATGGGAGGCTAAACTGATGCCACACCAGCAGCTAGAAGCCTCTTTACTAATGATCACAGTCGTGCTAGAGTTGCTTATATAAGACAAAAATTGTAATCACTTGATATCAAAGGTCCTTTGTAATGCAAAATGCACTTTTAATAATAATGATAACATAACAATCCATCCATCCCTCCATTATACCGCCAACCCTTTTCAGGGTTGCAGGGGGGCTGGAGCCTATGCCAGCTGACATTAGGTGAGAGGCGGGGTACACCCTGAACCATTCACCAGACAATTGCAGGGCAACATAAGAATACGGACAACCATTAACTCTCACACTCATACCCAAGGGCAATTTGAAGTCACCAATCAACCTTATGAGCACGTTTTTGATCTGTGGAAGGAAGCCAGAGTACCCAGAGAGAACCCATGCATGCACGGGAAGAACATAAAAACTTCACAGTGAAGGGCTCTGCCCTGCCGGGGACTGAACCGGTGACCCTTTGGCTGTGAGGCACATGCACTACCTTGCCGCCCAATAATGACAATAATGAGAATAATAACCTTTATCTATAAAGCATTTTCTAAACACAGGTGCATACCGTTTACAAAAGGACACATAAGAAACAAATCAAATTGAAATATATAGATGAATAGATGAAAATGTAAAAACAGTCACAATAATTCCCACATAAAAATAAACATTATCAAAACAATTTTAAAAAGTGTACATCTGCAAGCCTTTTTTTTTTTTTTTTTAAAATAAAAGAGTGATTTAAGAAAGGACTGAGAAGTAGAGACAGAATCTGCAAACCAGATTTTAGCAGGTAGGTCATTCCAGAGTCTTGGAGCCCGGATAGGAGAGGCCTGACAACCCTTGGTCTGTAATTGGGCTCTGGGCATCACCAGTAAACCCTGATCAGCTGATCTAAGGTTATGTCCAGGCTCATAGATAAATTATGATTATAACAAGGATCTTAGCCATGAAAAGCTTTATAGGTTAATAATAAAATTTTAAATCAATACGATACTTGTCTTGTAGCCAGTGTAATGATGCCAGGATCTGGGTAATTTGCTCTTGTTTTCTTTAAGAAGTTATCAGTGCTTCTGTACAAAGTTTGTGTCCATTGCCTGTTAACAAACCCCAAACATGAGAAAAGTCCCTCTCCTCCCTCTCTTGTTTTCTCTACTTTTAGTGTGTTTGCTCAGACAGTCTGTTTTGAAAAAACTGAAATGTTGTACACTCCCAGGTAGGAGATACACTCTGGTCTTAGCTCTCCAGGGCTAAGAAAGGAAACTCATGCAGAATTGCCAAAAACTGTCGTTCCTTGAGTGTTCACTTGAGGCTGGCTACAAGAGCCCTGGAGGTGATATGATGGTGTCTGGGGAACTTTTTTACAGCCTAAATAAACATCTTTACAGGCTGGCTCCAAAACAGCTTTTGTGTAAAACTATAATACATCTAAGTGTCCTCATTTTAAGGGGGGTGGTTTTTTTTATATCACACCCATTTTTATCTTATATAGGATTTCTGGATTAGGAAAATTAGTGACATGATTGACATGGCTATTGGACACATGGCTTTAATTCTCACCTAAATATGGCCTCTTTGTCAGTGTACTGAGTTAAGGTTTGGTTGAGATGGAACGAACAGTTTGGCAGGTTCCACAGATATGCATCAACATCGTCCCAATCAAAAACTGATAACACATGGCCTGGTCCAGCTCTTTCTACAGTCAGTGTTAAGCCCACAGCTGGCTGCAGTGGTAGAATATGTCCATATCCCAACATTAGAGCGCAGTGCTGGGAAGTTGAGGCTACATTCACTTTGGCAGTGGGGTGTGGTCTGACACAACTCATATGCATTTACTCTGGAACAGCTGACACAGAGGGGTTTATAAGCATGCTTAAGTCTAATATCTGGGTGGATTTTTGTGCAAAAAATATCAAAAATATGCTCTAAGGACATCAGGGGGCCAGTTTAAACTTGTTGAAAAGTAGCAAAATAGACTACCTTTAGAATCACACATTAGTTATCACTGACTGATTTTACAAAATCTGCATTATATACATTAGTTTTACTAATACACTCTAAAAGTGATATTTGACTAATTTGAAAAAATGGAAAGAAATGAAAATAGAAAAGAAAAAAATCAGCAGACAATGATACCTTAAAGGAACACTCCAACATTTTTGTTGTTTTCGTGTCTTGCCTCACTTCTGAGTTCATGACAAGCAGATAGACACTGTTCTTTTGACTGTGTGTCCAGTAACAAGGAAGAGACGGCCAAAGCTCACCCACCACTAGTTAGCTTAGCTCAAACACTGGGAGTCAACTGGTAGTGCTAGCCTGCCTCTGCCTACAGTCATCAGATAAACTCTTCAGTAACTCTAAACGGTCCTGTGTGCTTGTTGTGACCCCTTTATGTTACATTATCTTTTACTATCATTGTATTATCTTCTTCTACTCCTAAACAGAGGCTTTCTTTTGTTGACCTATTCCTGCGGTGGTTTTCTGTGAGAGATGTGACATTCTCAAACAAGTCGAGTCTTTTGAAGAGCTCTATTAAGTGAACGAGGAGAACCGATTCCCAGTTCTGTGTGAGCCATTAATTGTAAGCCTTTACTAAATGCAAATTGCCTGCAAATTTACGAAAAGAACAGCTCACTCACAACTGCGAATCGGTTCTCATTGTTCATTTAATCAAAGAGCTGTTCAAAATACTCGACTCTTTCAAGAACGTCACATCTCTCAGGAAAACCACCGCAGGAGTAGGTAGACAAAAAAAGGCTCTGTTTAGAAGTAGAAGAAGATAATATGAAGATAATAAAAGATACGAAACATAAGGGGTTAAAAATGAGTCACCACAAGCACACAGGACCGTCTAGAGTTGCTGAAGAGATTATCTGATGGCTGTAGGCCGAGGCAGGCTGGCACTACCGGTTGACTCCCAGCATTGAGCTGAGCTAACTAGCGGTGGGTGAGCTTTGGCCTTTTCTTCCTTGTACCTGCAGGCACAGTCAAAAGAATGGTGTCTATCTGCTTGTCATGGACTCGGGAGTGAGGCAAGACATGAAAACAACAAAAATGTTTGAGTGTTCCTTTATAAACAATACGTATAAAACAAAACATGCAACACCATATACCACACAGTACCTTGTGGTTCTTGTTTTCATGACGGTGAGATGCCAAAGTTGTAAATGGAATTGAAAATTGATTATTTTTACAGCCCTAGCTGGCAGGTAACTAAAATAGCACAACAAAATTATTTGTGACACAGACAGCTCCGTTTGATTCCCACCTTGAGCATATTTCCTTTTGACTTGATGAGCAAAGCAAAGCAGACACACACAAAATCACACCAAACAGCAGCTGGGTCAACTCATGTACACTGCAGCTTGTATTATTTAAAATTAATACAAGTTACTGTACCGCAATGTGATAAACGAGTGTTCTATACTCTATGTGTTTTACTAACATTAAAAAAAGCACTGCAGTGATTTTTATCCCTATTACAGCAGCTCAAACTGCTGTTTAAAGTTATGCCAATACCCAGTACCAGTGTGATGAGGAACTAAAAACAAGCTACTTTTCCCACCATCTCACATTGACCTCATGATCCAGTACACCTCAAACATTTTAATTCATTAGAAGTTGAGGAGAAAAAAATCCCCAACATCACAGAGAAGCAGTCAGTGTAGCTGTTAAAGACTGTGTCCTCCACAGCAGACAAACCCTGCAGCCACAGAGACTGAAAAATGACATCCATGGCACGTGCACACACTTGAGCAGACTTTCCCTCAAACAGTCCGGAGAAGGTGTAAAGAAAGTATTGTAATGCCAACTGACTGGGATGTTGCACCAGAGGAAAATGTCACCCAAATGATGACCCATAAATCACAGGCCACAGTCACGCAGCCAAGGCCCCAAGACAGTCTTTAGCATCCAGCATCAGCACACAAATGATGTTTAGCCAGTGGCAGACGTTTAGCACCAGACTCCCCCGCCTCTCAGGGCACTTTGTCACAGATCTATGGATGATTCAAAGCCGCAGGACAGCGTTTAGTATTAGCACTTAATGTCTCAGTGTGTTCCAGGGTTTGTTCTTGGGCAATATAGTTAACACTGATTGAAGGAGGGAGATCGAATTAGTTGTTTTGAGGGAGAGGATGTGGAGTCCACAGAGGGGGCAACACATGCGTCTGACTCTTATTGTGAAATATGACCTTTATGGAGGGGAGATCTGGGGGGCTGCAGATCCCCTCTCCTCAATCTGAGATGTCCTCTGGGATTAATTAACCCCATTTTCCCATTAGGCCTCTGGGATTTGCATTTCATAGATTGGGAGACGTCCTGAAAGAGCCAACATTGATGTTGATTTGTCTGATATATAGCAGGTGTGTGCACTTCCTGTTCTAATTTAAAGATGATCCTGCTCCTCGTATAGTTTCATTTTGCATCCCAGTACTATCAAATGTTTATTTCTGTTGCAGGACATTAATCTGCAAAAGTTTCTTAATCCTAGGGATGATTATTAAACAAATCTATATGTTTTAAGCATCAAAATTAAAATTTAAAGTAGAGAGAAAAGGCAGGACAGCAACAAAAATACTTCTTTAGCACAACAGGCCTTTGCCTCATAGTAAGACTCTTACGGTTAGCCGGAGAAGCTAATGAAATTAGCAGCACAGATGACAAGCATCTGTTTGATGTCACTAATGATGTGTCAGGAGGGCTGCCATGTGCTATTGTTCTGATAGCCTATAGACACATGTCTGTAGAATGTGATAAATGTCATATTCCCAAAAGAGAAAACACAAATTCAACATTCTTTCCTTAAAGTGGAACATTTATGTCAATCATGAGGACGGCTGCTGGGAGCCCAGGGTCCCCAGCTCACACAGCAAGCACCGTCCCCACAGTGTCGTGATGACAGTCCCCAGACGGGACGCTCCAACAGCTCCAGCTAATCTTCTTTTCACTGGCTTCATTACGACCTGTCAGGACATAAATTGAGAGTAAATTGCTGTGTTTATTAACACAGCACTGAAACAGCATCCTTAACTGTTCTGCCCCCTCGTGCAAATGTTAACGTTTAACAGTGACCAATGGGATCAATTAAGGAGCAGCACCCAAACAACCCCCCCCCCCACACACACACACACACACACCCACACAAACACAAACAGAGCCTCACAGTCACAATTCCACCTTAATATGCCTCCTCAAACATTATGTCCTCTGTTGATGACCCCCTTTGAAGACCCATTCAGACAGACACTTGCTCGCCACATATTTGCAGCCTGAGTAACGATGGGGAGACGGGCCATGCTTCACAGAGCGCTGCATCCACAGAGTCTGGAGTCTGAGACTTGCAGCGGCCTTTGCCATATAACACCATAATTACTAGATCAAATCTGTTCAAATGGAGCCAACGCTGCTCTGTGATCCCTCCTATACTAATCAGCACGCTGAGGTATGGCTGTGCGACTATAAATTGCTGACTTAATTAAAACCAGGACCTCTCTGTCATCTAATTACAGGGAGAAAAGGTTATTGCTTCAATGCAATTTTCCAAATATGATTCCTTCACAGTTATTAAAGGCTCAGGCGTCGTTTATTGTTTCAGATTTTTCAATATGGAAATGGCCCCGGTGACAGACGTAATGACTCGGGGAAAACGCTTCATCTCGATAGTGGCCTGGCACGGCCATTTGTCTAAGATAAGTGGAGCGGACAGGAACGGGGAAATGTCATAGGAGGCGTCCCATGATTGCCTCCACTTTACAGTTGTCATTAAACAGAGCAAAGGTTTCTTTTCTCCTATGTGGCAGCAATGAGAAGTTTATTAATCTATCCAGGATAGTAGGGGAGGTGAATTATTGCAACTATGAAAATTCACAAGAGAGGGGGAAATTGTGGGGAGTAATTGTGAGAAGATAGAATTTATATTAACTGTTATTGTCGTGCTAAAACCATATTCAGCGCCATCTCCAGGACTCCCCTAAAACCTTATGGGAAACTGATTGAAAAATAATGACAGGGGAAAAAAAGAAACAAAAATAAATAAATAAAAACTCAGCATGCACAAAGCAAACCAAACAGCTCTTGATAAAATAAAGACGTTGCTTACATAATATAGAGCAATTTAATTTAAAATTATATTGCAGGGTCATAGAATTGATAGTAAAAATCAAATGATATCTATAAAAGTTTTAAAACCTAAGTAATTAAAAAATTATGTCCTTGGTAACCACTATTGGGGGTTTCTTGTTTTTAATTATCAAAAGATGCAGAGTGACCCATAAACATGAATCAAATTCACATTTTTTAAAATGTTTACTGATACACATGTGTAAAGATCATAATTTACTTACATTATTGTAACTTGGTAGCTTTTTGTGTGCTTGTCCTTTTATGAGGTGTTTTTAAAATCAGTGCTTGAGCACTTCTGCAGGAAGTATTGTGTCCTACTTTGCAACTTTTCAGAAAGCATCTGAGTACTAAGTTTAAAAAAAAAACCAAGCAAACAAACATAAAATGAACAAATTTTCCATCAAGTAGTCTTGTCAATTTATCAAATTCTTAACTTCACATCAAAGATTGATATCACAATGCTCAGATGGATGCAAGATATCACTGGTATGATCCTGCCGTCTACAAATTATTGCTTCGAAAGTTAGTTGGTGGAGTCATTTCAAACTTTTTGTTAAAGGCCCCGGTCACCCACACAGATATTTTTAATCACGCTGGTTGACTAAACAGGAGAAGCTGATTATAGGTGTGGCTATGGTAAGAGCTTATGGTGTAATAAGTTGTAAGGACCACTTGAAACGACTGCAGGTCATCAAGACCTCCTACCAGAGCCTGAACTACAAATAACAGAGTTCTGAAAATATCAGTCAAAAAAAAAAAAACTCCACTCCAGCATAATCCTGAGAGGACATCTCACAAAGAGCTTTTTGGTCCTGACGCCTGTGTGGGTTTGCGTTAAATCAGGAGCACTCGTGCTTCAGAAAGTCAAGCGTTCATTCACAAAAGCTCCTCTCCCTGCAAACAGAAAATAACTCGACTTAGAAATGTCACACTTTAGAGACATTCTCTGAGACATTAGGGTTTACATGTTTTTATTTGTAATTTCATAGCTTTTTTGTCATGTGACCAGAGTGGAAGGCTGTCCGGCTAAAAGAGTGTCATCTGGCATTGACCACCGTGTGGGGCAGCAGCACAGGCTTTTTAATTTTAATATCCTGTTAATTACCTGTTTTTACATCCTATGAGAACCACAGGAAAACTCAGGCATTAGTGTAAACTATAAGTTTTAGTCACTTTATTCATTTATTTATTGGTTTATTTTTAAGGGACAGATACAGTGTGCATACTGAAAACAATCATCCGGTGCATGTATCACAGTGTTTGTAGTGATTGCTAATTTGCAACACCCATCCCAAGATGGTCTATTTTGAGAATAAAGCAATATAAAACTGTAAGTCTGAAAGAGTTAAATAGGAATAAAAATATACACATCATGAAATAATGAAAGGACATTTTATAGAGACAAAACATAAAATCAAACATGAGTGCAGATTTACTCCTAAATCAACCAGGGTTTAGATGCTCTCTTGAAAGTGATGAAGTTTGTCATGAATTTCAGATGATCAGGTAGTGATTTCGGCAAAACAAAAATAATGTTGTTCGGGAATTGCAGAAAAAGTACACAAACAAAATTTCTGATTGATGGGGTGGACATTGAAAGGGTAACAATAACCAAATTCCTTGGGGTAATAATTATAGATGAAAATCTTAATTGGAAACAGCACATAAAACATTTACAGTCCAAAGTCTCAAAAATGATTGCCATATTAAATAAAGCAAAACAGGTTCTGAACAAGAGATCACTTCACATTCGGTACAGTCCTCTAGTTTACCATATTTAACCTACTGTGCTGAGGTTTGGGGCAACACCTACAAGAGCTCGCTACAGTCTCTGTTCATTCTCCAAAAAAGAGCAGTTAGGGTCATAAACAGAGCAGCTTATAGAGATCACACACATGCATTGTTTTTGCAGTCAAAACTGTTAAAATTCACTGACCAAATAGAATATCAAACAGCACAAATTATGTTTAAAGCAAAAAATAATAAACTATCTGGAAATATTCAGGGCATGTTCAAGCAGAGAGAGGGGAATTATCACTTAAGGGGATTGTTTTATATTAGGACTGTAATTGTGAGAATTACCAGGAAAAGCTTTTGTGTGTCGGTGTACGGTGTAAAACTTTGGAATGGTCTGAATGATGAATTAAAACTATGTCCAAACATCGAGCAGTTTAAGAAAAAGTAAAAAGTATCATGATTTGGAAAGGTACAGGGATGAGACTGTATAAAGATCACTGCAGGTGGATTTAGTTTCTGTTGTTCCTTTTGTATTTATTTATTTTTTTCCTTGATTATGATTTGTGTTATTATATTATTACTATTTGGTTTATTTTGTTTATGTGTGATTATTTTTATCAGTATTATCATTATTATTTGGAAGTGGGTTAATTACTGACTGCTTGTGTAAGGTGAAGGGGTGGGACAAGATAAGTCTCTACTTCCTCCTACTCCTTTTGAACATGCAAATGACAAATTTTGTTGTTTTGCACTTTGGTTGCTGTTTTTATTTTGTCATGTTTAATGTTTTGGATACATTCAAAATAAAATAATAATAATAATAATTAAAATGTAACATTTGAACACAGATTTTACAAAATGAAAACTGACATAATTATTTAAACGTAAAGCCTTATGTGTACTTAAAAAATGGCAGGTGTGGTGTCTAATTTGATTTTAATCCAAGATTTTCAAGTCTTGGGTGTTAAGGCTCTCTAAGAATCTGATTACTGACTGGTTAGTTTGAGACCAGGCAGTTTTACCACATGATGTTAAAGTAACATGGTATTAAAAAACACAGAGGCTCAGTTCAACGTCAAGCAGTTTCTCATCATCTTTGTCAGATAAGCTGACCTTTTTAACCTAGCTGTTAACACCTAACTGAGAATCTAAATTTTATTCTTGGATTCTTTCACAGCACCCCTGGCATTATTTATGGCACTTTAAAAGAGCACGTCTTTCCAGCAGGTCTCCTCAAATATGTTTGCATGCCTTAATACTGGAGAATACTTTCCCTTACACAGCCACCAGGATCAAATTCTACAGATAAATGAGCATTTTTAGTACTTTCAATGTGTTTGGATCAATATTTCCTCTTTTTGGGGAGTGAGGAATGGGAAAGTCTTAATTATCAAAACAGTGGCGAGAAATAAGCTAACATTAGCTTGTTAATGTTATTTACTTGTTCTATCGGGATCACTGCCATAAAAGATGTAATATTATGACCAAGTTATCACAAATGTATGCCAGGATGAGGAGAAGTCTGTCCAACGCGTGTGTCTCTGTAACTTGTAGACTCAGTAGAGCGACTGTGACATTTATCCACAACTTGCTCATCCCCTGATTTCTTCTATCAGACGGGGCCCTGAAGTATAATGTGGGCTTGTCTCTTCATTGGTTAGTGTGTGCAATTGAAAAATAACTCCCTCTTGTTCAAAAAGTTAAACTAAATCTGGTTGTGACACATAGCTGGCAAAAATGAGGCCTTCATAGTATGATGCAGAGGGAAATGTTTCTTGCCCGCTGTAGGAGCAATTTATGATTAGAGCACAATTTATTATAGGTGCACATGCAAATATGTTTGAGTAAAACTCAAGGCTGCCTTTGGCTAAAGTGGTACCCTGATATGAATTTAAAGTAGCTTTTTCTGTCAAATGTTTTCAAGGAGGTGGGGACAACTTGCTAAGATGTCTGCCTTTACCCGTGCACCTCAGGTCAGTACCTGCTATCTTCTATTCTGATTGGATTATTGTTTTATTTTTCTTTTGCAATAATGCATGTAAAACCTCAACCCTAGCTACAGAAATCCTTTTTGTCAGGACAAGCTGGATTATCAGAATATTTATGCTGTGATGATGGCATATTGATGTTTTAAAAGTTGTTTGACCATAGAGACAAACACTTAAACAAGAATTTATATTCAACTGAACTTGACTATGGTTCTCTGAAGTCTTGGTTCCCCATAAAGGTCCATTGTATAATTAAAACATATATGTAAACAGTATGAGTGTTACTGCTTGCGATCCCATGGAGTTGGAAGGGTTAACTGTAAAGGGCTGAGGGAAACATTGCTTTATCATGTCACAAAAATGAACAGTGTCTGCAATAAGCCAACAAGGTCATAAATCACACTGGAGACTGTTCCTGAATATCAATTCAGGAACAGTAATGGCAATTCACATTTGAAAAACTGAAACCAGTAATAAGAGAGAATAAAGTGAAACAGTTTGACCATTATTAAATGAATCCATTCACCTTCTGAATTGACTGATTTTTGCAACATTGCATGATTTTATAATTGTAGCTACATACTGGCAGAAGTTTTTATAACAGCTCTTATCAGCCAACATCAAAGTATGCTGATAAATCCTACATCCCTGCATAAGGGTTTTTTTTTATTAACAGTCAAACGAAGTGCCATAAATTATTCTCACATCACTGTTATTATTATAAATAAAAATCCCTCAAGCTAAACAACAGCATGCAAAAACTGAAACAATGTTATAAATGTAGATAAATACAGTCTGTGTGTGTGGGGGGGTGGGAAAATGGCCGTAGCACAACTGTAAATGCTGGACACTAATGCTGTGTGTCTCCGACCATAGGGTTTTCTTAATTACATTAACCAAATGCCTTCTGCAGAGTGTGTAATCTCATGGTTAACTGAACACCCCTGTAGCTGCTGCAGACCCCTCCTCTTCCCATTCCTCAGTGAAATATTCATGTTGAAAGCCACATTTCCCATCATGGCCCTCCCTCCAACATGTTAATGCCTGCAGTTGTTCAAAAATGTTACTATTGTTTAATCCTGAGTCCTCTATATCCCTCGGTGTACAGGCTGTACCCCCAAAATGTCCTCTATTATCTGGGATTAAGCCAGTTTCATCTGCATACATTTTATTTCATGCAAATTCAGAATATGTTTAAAAGTCTGTGATAAAATATTACCACTTCATATCTAAGCTCCTTTTTTGTCAGTATTGTCCAGATTTTCTTAAATTTATGTTGATTTATATCTTTGTTTTGTACATTTTTTGAGGAGTATATTACTAAGGAAAAAACATATTTGTGTTTCATCTTGTCTGTGCAACCCACTGATTCAAATTGACCAGGCAGGACTAATTTAAATACATTAACTATTCATTAATTGAATAAAGATGCTAGTTAGCCCCAGGGCCCCTTTATAATCATAAACTGGGGTGTACTCTTTATGCAAAACAGCAAAGTGCCATGTGCTGGCTTATTATGCTACTGATGAATGGCAAAGTACATGTTTCTCCTACCCACAAACGAGGATTAGGCATGGCAGTGTCAGCAAGTAGTTTCCAGGGTACAGAGTCTGCTCGTCCACATTACAGCGTGTTGAGATGAGTCGCAGTAATGTGATTCTTCTCGTCTCCTCCGTGTAGATAGGATCAGTGCAACTCCCCAACTATGCAAATGCTTTGTGTGTCGATCTCTAAACATTATGTGGTGGGCAAAGAACTAAAAACTACTTCACACTTATGCCAACAAAGGCACTTTTCTTTTAGTGTGTTTACAAAACAGCTTCTGAAGACTTCAGACGATGTCAGGATATGATTGTCTAAGACACCAATAAAACCTTTGTCTTCTAAAGCTGGGAAATATATTTGCTTTTTAAGAAATATCAATATATTTTCAGGCCAAATCTGAGTAATATTTATGCTGATCAGAAAAAATGATGTCAGGCCTCAGGCTCAGACTCACTAAGAATATTGTTTACCGTGAGAACAACAGCTTAATGACAGCAAGATATTTGGCCTAAATTAACAATTATCAGCTTAATTTAAGAAACACTGATATTATTAGAAAAAATCACTAATATAGGTACATGTTTGATACCACAGCATCAAAAACTGAAGTCCTATCAACCAAACATTTTTGTTTGTATTTTCAAATCTGTAGCAAACTCCTGTGCAGTGGACAAATTGCACAAATATGTTGGCAACATTTGGAGAATTGGGTCGAACAGCTTAACTTGTGGCTAGGTTAACTGGTGATAGCAGATGTATTGAGTAAAAAAACTTTGTTTTTATTTTTTGTTTACATTTCAATTCAAGACATATCTGATAATCTTGATAAAACTGTTATATATATATAAAAAAAAAACTGGGGAACTCTTGTTGATTTCAACAATTGTTGTAACCACAGCAACTAAAGATGAAAGCCGGCATGAGTCACCAGTCAGCATGGTCACTTGTGAAACAACAACAAGGGGGCTTAAACATCAGCAGCACTTGTTTCGTCAGAGTGTTTTTCATCCAGCATCATAGTGAAGGACTGACAGAAAGTTTGTGTTGGTATGCAAAATAGTCCAGTTATTAGCAATGTCCGCTGCAACACTTGTAGGCAACAGTAAAAATGTGGAACGGTAACATCTACCCACAGAGAGGTCAGTGCAGAGTGTGACATTTTGGGCCCAAAACGCCTTTTTCACTGTCCACACTAAAAAACACAAAACTGTGTTTTCAAACATTTTCCCTTTGGCTGGTGTGCAAACATGGCCTGAGTCAAAAAAGGATGAGTTAGCATTTCAGCACTTATAATTCCCAAGGCTCAAAGTGTATGTCACATTAGAAAAGCTTTTCAGTTATATGCCTAAAATAAGGTTGTGGTGAGCACATGCATACGAGATTTAAAGGTGTCATTTTGCCACATAAGTACATCTGATATTACACAGCTTTTCAAGAAAATTCAGATCATTTTTTAATAAACGATAATTCATACACCATAGTCACAGCCATGGGCACCAACTTGATCAGTTCATAGGAGTAAGAGGAAATTCTCAAACAAGAGGCAGCAGTGTGGTGTTATACGTTGGAAATGTTGTAGCTGCTTCCACGTCAAAACCGGCATATTGTAGTTCCATAATAGCTTTAAATACCCTTTTGCTCTCACTGATAATGTTTAAGCCTCAAAACAATGATGAGCAAAATATGAAAGTTACATGATTTCTTGTTCGTCACAGACTTTATTATCAGCAATGATCCAAGAACACAGTGAAAAATCCCATAAGCTTTTAGTCAAGGAAACTGTCATGGAACAAACTCCCTACATACATCATCAGTGTACCACTCTATTAGAGTCAAGCATATGAAAATTTATAAGGGAAGAAAGTGTATTTTATGATGTACTTTGAGAATAAAAGTTGATTATCATGAAAAGGGCTGATACAACTTCCTTTTTTTCAAGAAAACTTCAACAAGTTAAAATAGAAGTGTCATCCCAAACCACATCTCAATGGCCCATAGACGGTTCCCTGAGTGTTGACATCACAATGAAACTATTTACGGTCTTCTATCAGGGTCAACTAACCAAAGTCTTTGACAAAGACAGAAGAGACTAGGATGGTTTTGACCTAAAGTTTGGCAAACTTGGCTCTGCTCCGAGGCGAAGTTGCAGCACTGATTTCATTTGGTTTGGTTTTCCTTCACACTGTTGTCTGCCAGATCAAAGCCTGACAAATGCTGTTTAATACAGCCACCCACCACCAGTTGGGGCTTTAGTTGCAGTCTATCTTCCTGGCATGCAGGTTATTGCTGCACTGTGATTCTAAAATACACAGCTGGCTTTAAGTAATAAAGTAATGCATCCAAAAACCCAGAAGTGAGTTAGCATTTAGCACTTCCTGCAACCCCCCACCCCCACCCCCCACGTTGTGTGTTTTAAGTGACAGTTGCTAACTAATTGCTAATTAAGACTACGCGAATGGCCGGGGACTGAACAGCAAGCATTTCTGATTGTATTTAGTAATCAACAACTCATACACTATTGCCACAGCGATGAGGACCAACTTGATAAGGTCACTTGATTATGAGGAAACTTTCAGAGGTCACAACAAGATGCTATATTGGAAATATTGTAGTTGCTTATAAGTCATACTGCCATGTTGTAGTTCCATGGTAGCTTACTAATAGCTTTTTACTTTAGCCAGAAAAAAACAACTTTTGAATTAGTATATTGAAAATAATTCAGAGAAATATAATAAATATTTATTCTGTTTTATCTGAAAAGATAGTGAGGTCATGACAAAAACTTGATGTTCAAATGGTTGAAATCTTTTTTAAAAAAATCTTATTGATAACTGGATCAGATGTAGCTGAAAAATATCTCAGTGAAAGCAGGAAATAATATAAATGTTTAATATCTTTATAGCTTGCTTTTAAAAAGTACATTCGTTTGTGCTTAGTAAGTGTGATTAGTATAAGACACAACCCTAAGGCACAAATACTCTTACCAAAACTTCATATATTTGGTTTGCATCTATTACCTGTGCCTGAGGTTTTATATTATTAAAATAACTTTATGAGAACAATATTTTTGTGCTGTCTCCACCTCCCTCCTCAATCGATCACAGGTAAACAGCGGGCTTGGGCCCTTTGCCCCCCTCCACATGAACATACCTGCACACCCCAAACATAAAGGCACAGGTCTCGTTTTCGAAGAGGGGTTTTGTCCGTACAAGCAGGAGCATTGTTGTGCTTCTGAAGCACCTCTGGGAGTAGTGTAGCTGTCACAGTTTCATACAGAAACTGTTTCTCTCCCTTTCATAACTCACGGTGTCAAAGCCGACAGTGGGCTGAGTTCGAGCGTCAGCTTGCTACGTGGCGCCGGAATACCTCTTATGTTACAGACGTCCGATTGACCAATGGTAGGGCTTCTTTAAGTCCAGGGGGCTGAACTTTATGTGAAACGAGCTCTCTGATTGGTTGTACGTAAGGCGGCAGGAAACTCCTGTTTGGTTGCGTCCCTTTCTCAGGCAAAGGGAACAGGATTGCCCAAATTTGAGTGAGTGAAGGCAGCAGATGCCCTCAGAGGACCTCAGGTACACTGTAGCCGGCTTTGTGTCAGGTTAAGCTTAAACGAAAAAGCTACAGGCGAGGGGAAGAGGGTTTAATGTGCCAGTTAATGCAGTGAAAGTGGCAACATAGCGTCGCTGCTTGTCGTTTCATTGTAGAGCCTCAGGCCCGTCTGGAGACTTTAGTTGTGACTGAATCTTCATCCTCTGACTGATGGACGCCCTCAGCCTCCTGTGTGCCCTGCTCATGTGTGCTGCCGCGGTGCAGAGCAAGCCCACGTTGAGAAAAGACAGGGTCATTCATGAACCAGAGCTGAGCAGGCAAGGCCACGAAGACAACAAGAGCTACCAGTACGACCATGAGGTCTTTCTGGGCAAAGAGGAGGCCAGGACGTTTGACCAGCTCACACCAGAGGAGAGTAAAGACAGGCTAAGGTAAGGACAGACCTCTATCGACCCCTAACATGACCTGATTTCCATGTTTGGAGCTTGTTGTCCTGTGTAGCATCATGGGTTAAATCACGCACACTCACTCACTTCCTGCAGGAGTCTTGCGTGTATCTCTGCAGGCTGAGGGCATTAAAATTTAACAAATGCCTGAGAAAGACGTGCATGCCAGAGAGTCTACAAGGCTGGATAAAACTGGTGCATTACTTTCTTCTGTTTGCACACACCCTCATATAGATCTAATTGCCCCTCCGAAATCTCAATTATACATCTGATACTCATTAAAGAAGCATTTGTAGGCGATGGAGTTGGAGTAAAAGTGGTGTGAGAGCTGTCACTGATTGCAGTACACGTCATGTGCTACGTGGTTGTGTTTGGATGTAAAGTTGGCACCATGCAAGACACGAAGAAACCCTCTTTCTGCTTGTCCTGTGGTGGTGCTGAGAGTGGGAGGGACCCCTGTAACATCACAACGTGGCAACCCAAATCTAAGAATAAACCACAGCAACACACGTCCTGCATTTTTCACTTAAATGGGTTTGTCTGCTCCTCCTACTCAAGTATACTTACAGGAGCCACGTTTCTTCAGCTGTAAGCTGTTCAACATGCACATTTTTATCTCCTCACTGATGATAACAAAGGTATTTCATTTAGGGATGCACAATTATGATTCTTGCAGATATCCAATATGCCATTATTTCCAAACACATCATCAGCTGTACCACTGTCAATGTAGGCCCCTCTTTCAGTCAAGAGCACAAAGTCAATACCTTATTAACACTGACCAACCTTTTTTATTGTAAATGGTCTTGAGCTTGTATTTTCCAAGTCTTTCGGACTACACAAAGCCCATACACTCACTGATTGTTAAAGTTTCTATGTAAGTTGTCCATCAGTATTTGCCAACACATCCACGCCCTTTCATACCCATTTACAAGCCACTGAAGCAGCAGAAGAAGCCACAATCATGCTACAGCTTGGCTCAAACCTGCAACCTTCTGATTACTGATAGAACTACCAGACTGAGCCACTGACATCGATTGTGACAGTGTTCATGTCAGACACAGATGTGGAAACAAGAAATACATCATATGAATCCCAAATAAATGCTACTGTTTTTTTTAATGTAGATATTCCGTGATTAAAGGTTGACTCATATTGGTTTATTTGTACATCCAATTGATCTTACAGTCAATATGTAAGATAAATATGGCCAGGAGTGAAAGAAAGTATCAATACATCAATATATCAAATGTTTTGCTGCGTAATGCTGTATTGCTATTTGTTGTACAATATCTATTTTTCACTTGTAAACTAGAAGTGCTCAGAGAGTACAAACCCCCACCACGGCATTTCTGACATAGCCATGTTATTTCTGAAAATATGGAAAACTGCCTCATCAAGCAATGTTCACAGATACTATTAAAAGTCTTGGATCCACATTCAGATTCGTTTCTCCGCCAAAATCTAAGCATTTGGCCCTTGTGCCATGACCACCATTCCCAGAAAATTTCAGCAAAATCTTCTCGTTTTTTTTTAATAAGTAGCAAAAATGTGGAAAACTGCCCCATCCCACAATGCTAACAAATCCCTTAAAAAAGTCTTGGATCTGCATCCAAATTCAGACCACTACTGAATCACCTCTTTGTTGTGTCATGAACAACATTCCCTTTAAATTTAAGCAAAATATTTCGTGAACTTTTTGAGTTATCTTGCTCAAAGACAAACAAATGCAGGCCTAAACATAACCTCCTTGGTGGAGATAATAATTAAACGTTTTTTTGCGCATTTGTTTTTTAGTCTAGTTCAGCCTCTATCTGTCAGTTGTTAGTGGGCATTCAGTCATTTTACTCTCTGTTTCTTTGTTACATTCATTTTGACTATTTTGTGAATGGGATGGACCATTCAGTCAAACCATGTTACAGGGACTGTGCCTTATATAAATAACTCTAATGAGAACATTTATTTTAATGCAGATTGTATTGTTGGTTCTCAATATGATTCCAAGTTAAAGAAAATAGACTATTTAGTGAAAGAATGGGGATGTATCGCCCTGCAACTGTCAGGTATTAGTAATAATCTTATTTGTATGAATCCAGTGATATTGATGCATGTTTGCTACACTAGCAACAAAAGATAGTCTTTGATGCCCAGTATTGAATTATTTTTTGTTTTGTTGAGCAAAAATTGCAAAGACAAACATACTTCTGCAGAAATACATTTCCAATGTAATTTAGCTATTCAAACATTTGGGGCTATTCCACTACATGATATCAGCTCGACTTGGCTCGATTTTACCCTGTTGTTTTGGTTTTCCATAAGAGACCGCGCCCAGTTGTCCGTATCACCTCCATCAGGATTCCAAGCCGGAGCTGAGACTGAATGTGACGTGGAGTCACTACTGACTTCTGAACAAGTCGGGAGTATCTGACACAGAAATGTAACGCCTTCTGTTGTCCGCTTCCCAAACATTCTTTGCTTTGAATAGTATGTTGTTTTGCAGCTTGTAGCTGCCTTGAAAACAAAATAATCCCCTCACTTTGACAAATTGCCACATAGGAACCTGCTTCCTCCTTTTTAGTGGTGAGGATGCCATGATAGTTCAGCACAGCTGCGCTACTACAACCCCATCTTCAAGAGGCGAAATCTGTAATGACGAAATCTGTAATGCTGAAATCTGTGATGGACAGTGTAGCAGGTAGTGTCCAAACTGTGCAGGGCTGAGCCGAGTTGCGCTGATACCAGAAATGGAAAAGCACCATTGGGGACCATTTGGTAGGTATCACATTTGTTGCTGAAAAAGGAAGACATTTAATAAATCCATCCTCTCTGTTTCCTCTGTCTTCTTGTAGCAAAATAGTGGACCGCATCGACAGTGATACTGATGGCTACATCACCACAACTGAACTCAAAGCTTGGATTAAACGTGTCCAGAAGCGCTACGTATACGAGAATGTGGCGAAAGTGTGGAATGATTACGACCTCAACAAAGACAACAAGATTTCGTGGGACGAATACAAGCAAGCCACATATGGATATTACCTCGGTAAGCGCGTGTTGGGCATATTCTGTCATATGTTTGTTTAATTTCTGATGTATAAGTTGGTTCTAAATTTCCTCTTAACAGCCAATCCAGAGGAGTTTGAAGATGCAACGGACCAGTTCAGCTTTAAGAAGATGCTCCCTCGTGATGAGAGGCGGTTTAAAGCAGCAGACCTGAACGGAGACCAGGCCGCGGACAGAGAGGAGTTCACATCCTTCCTCCACCCTGAGGAGTTTGAGCACATGAGGGATATTGTGGTTCTGGTAAGCCCTAATCACACTGTTGTAAAGTATGATTAGAAAGAGGAGTGTGAAATTGTCTGTGTTTTGAATGTTTGTAAGAGGATAAAAAAACGTAATTGTGGAGTTATGTGATCTGTTTGCCTTTCATAAGTATGATTTAATTACATGAGAAGAACTGACTTGTATTTCATGAATCAGATGGCCATGGAAGATAAATGGGCTACAGCTTGATAACCCTCACTGAAATTTTAACTCGGCCTGGAAATGATCGAGTTTCAGTATTTTTTGGAGCAGGTCCAGCGGGATGAGACCGACTGTCCCATTTAAGACTCGATCTTTAAATATAAATTTGGCTTCATGGAACAGTTGCGTGGCAAATGTTAGCAGCGATGCACTATGCTGCTCTGTTCATAAAAGTTGTACTACCCATTTGACAGAGTTAATAATTAATCTCTCATTTTTATGAAGTCACCGGATGTAACCAAAGACTTGATCAGCCAGGGCCTCTCAGTGAATGTGGTGAATCTGGTTAACCTGATATGAGGCCAGCTTCTCGCAACACCGGTTTGGACCCCAGTTCTTTACACGCACATTCTTAACACAACCACATAATAGAGCTATTGATGGTGTTTGGAGTAAAGAGAGGAGAAATGGGGACACTTTGCTGCAACAGAAAGGACACTAACACAGACAAGTGGGACAGATAATTGACGAACATTAAAAAAGTAATGCATTGTGTGTTTTTTGGATCTGTTCACTGAATTATGCTTAAAAAAAACTACTTCTACTACTTCCTTTGAGATATAACCTAAAATTTACATCCCTGTATTCATTCTTATCTTTTTCTTTTTATTTAATTCTTATGTTATGTGTGTTATATCACTGTATTAAAGAATAAAAAGGGCTGATCTATGGTGGCCCTTAAGTGCAAACCACAACAACAAAAGAAAAAACATCAACAAATCCCAACAAAATAGACTCAAAAACTAATTAGAAAACATAACACATAAAATAGCACAGCCACAAATTAGAAAACACAACAGCCAATTACAAATCAAAAACAACTAATGAGGAGATCATTAAAAGTATAGGAAAACACAACAAGCTGAACCTTTCAGCAACAACTGAAAAATGTACATTAAAATTTTTTACGAAAAGTTATCACATTTGCCAAAGTGAAAGATCACATTAATTTGTAAAATACAACAATATCTAGAAATCATATCAAAATAAGATGATTAAGAACACAACAAAAACTTCACAACACATTTTTTAAAAAATGCCAACACATTTTGAACCCATCAATAAACAGAAAAATAAAACAAATAAGAAAACACAGCAAGATTATGATACATAATGACAAATTATAAAACACAACAAAAATGAAAAGACAAAACAATAAATAAGAAGGCACTGTTTATTGCACAGTATCTTGTGGATTTACGTTTGTTTTATCCCGCCAAATTGTGTTGAGCTGAAACTGCAAACACTTGGTTTCCTGGTATAGCTCTTCACAATAAAAGCCCTTCAACTGATGTTCTGTAAACTGCAGCAGAGATTGATTATGGCCGGTGGCTGATTCAAATGTTAGCAGTCCACTGCAGTCGCTCCAGAGGGCTCAAATCCCTGTACAGAGGAGTGTGACTTTGGTGTGCCTCTCACATGCTGCAGTTATGCACAGCACATCTGTTTCAGAGGGCCTTAGGTTTTGTATTTTTAATGAATATCCCTTCTTGTTTACATGCAACCTCTCACAGGTTAAGTGGGTATAGAGACCAGATGGATAGATGCTCATGTTTATTATTAGTCAGCTATTAGACGACATAGGCCTCATGGTCATTAATCATGCAGCAGGGCTCACAGAGAGCCTCTCACCTGCAGGAAAGGATGCATACAGTGATTTGAATCTGTGTAGCTGCGTGCATGTGATATGACCCAGATGCATTTCACTTAAGTTCTCACATATGTGCGTGGTCGTTGGCTGATGATCAGCTCACACGCTCAGCAATTAAGTTATCATTTAGTCAAATTCACACTCTGTCAAATCCAGAATGGAGGAAAAGAAACGCTGCTGTAATGTGTGTGTCAGTCTGCCAGCCTGACCATAAGAAGACCCTTGTATATTCACTCCTTCAGCCTGAGGCGAGAGCTTTTCCCTATAGTACTCAGTGAAAGTTTGAGCATTGTCGACCCTTTAATGACATAAACCCATTCTGAATGCAGGAAACCCTCGAGGACATTGACAAGAACGGTGATGGACACGTAGACGAAGATGAGTATATTGGTAAGTTTAGACCAATGATTTAAATGAATAAATCAAGTTAATAACCGTCAGTTTATAATAATAATTTAATACCAAGAGGAGAATATTTCAGTGAGAAGTTATATAGTGTATAGTTAAATAGTGTACATATGAAAATAGCGAGGTATGGCTTTCTGGCCACAGTTCTTCCATGACGACCACTTCTCAGACTTTTCCATATGTACGACCGCCATTCTTCAATTTAATCCAACTTTGTGCGAGTGTACCTTCAGGTTAAGGATGCTGGTTTGAAGGCAAAGGTAGTCACGCAAAATACTGATCTGATACTGATTTTTCCTCTCTTTTCTTACTTTACACTGTGTAACTTGATAGAAATAAAATATTTTTGAGTTTTGAGCGCATTTGTATCTTACAGTATTTTTTCACATCCACCTTAAACTTTTGCACAGTACTGTTTTACTTATTTACTATATGTAAAAAAGTAATTGAGGAATAATTTTTTTCTGTTTTTTTTTTTCATTTTTTCTTTCTTTTATTTCTCCATGTAATTTTGATTCAAGTGTAATGAAGTGGCAAAGCCTGCAAAAAAGTAAATGATACATTTGTAGCTTAATGGCTGAAAAAACACGCTGTTGTTATCAATCAGTCATTCTTTATTTGTATAGTGCCAAATAATGACAAATGTTATTCCAAGACACTGCCACGAGCCTTGCTCTTCATTTTATAGATAGATACATCTGTATATACATATAATAATACACATATGTACATTTACATACAGCCAAACCCTACATAATCCATCTTGAGTACAGTTCTAGGTCAAAACCGGTGATTTACAGTTAAATTTTCATGAAAAAACTCTAAGCAGCAGGAAATCTTCAGCAGAACCGCTGTGTTAGGAAGAGAACTATGAATCTTGGACAAGGGTTATGATCAAATAAGTTCTTCTTATCACCCCCTTTCAAACATGGTGATTGATTTGTATAAAACCCATTTAGAGTATATATATAAAATAGATATAAATAGATGTGTACTTGTAGATATTATGTATATTTATATCATTGTATTATGATTTTGTTATATATTTAATTGTATTATTATTGTGTTGTTGTTTCACTTGATTCACTCATGTTGAACATCCATCCACCAAAGCAGTGTTGGGGGTGTGAGTGGGCAGAAGTAGGGAGTTGGGCAGAGACAAAGTGATTAAAATATGAATTTATTATAACGACAAATGTATGGATGCCGGGACCATAAATTTGTCCTCATCATATTTGCCTCTATTGAACAGGAGTTTATAAGAGGTTACCCCCTTAAGATGTGGCATCTTATTTCAGAGGGTCTTCCTCTCTATATGGTTATAAAGGTATTTATTATGGTGGTATAATCAATAACAACCATGGATAAAGAGATCGCTCAAATATTAATATTAACAGCTATAATGATTATAAAGAGATAGAGAGGACTGCTGTGAAATAATACAGCAGCATCTAGTTAAACTACAATTAAATTGGATTAAAAATGAGACTTTATGTTAAACTATGTCATTGTAACAGTTCCCTGGATATATTCCATGTATGGACATGAACATTTTTAAGCAGCTAAATTTACAGACAGCCTTTGTTGCAGGTATTTTTTACTCCAATTTGTCTACTACCACTTGTTTTTGTCACATTTGCAGTGATGGTTTGAAATTCAATGGGGTCTTGTAGTCGCATTCCTGTATCTTCATAGAAATGCTTTTTAGTTTGTTTGTTTTTACAGGAATCAATGAGTCACAAGTTGAAGTTTTTCAGTTTTATTTACCTGATTTTTTTTGCTCTCTTCAGCTGACATGTTTGCACATGAGGATGGGGGTCCAGAGCCTGACTGGGTCAAAACTGAGAGGGAACAGTTCTCTGACTTCAGAGATTTGAACAAAGATGGTAAAATGGACCAGGATGAGATCCGCCACTGGATTATGCCACAAGACTACGACCATGCTCAGGCTGAGGCCAGACATCTAGTGTACGAGTCAGACCAAGACAAGGTACCAAGACTAAACTTCATTTATTCACTGACAACTCTAAACGTCTGTGTCCTGTCGGTTTGTGCACTTTAGGTATATGTGAGGTCTTCTCCAGTCTGAAAATGAATGATATATAGACTGTTATCTCTTCAAAGGAGATTGTGTTATTGTCTACGTTAGTATGCTTAATGGCTTTTGAGTAAATTTTCAGGGAATGTTAGTCAAAGCACACAGAGGAAGTGATTAGATTTGGTGGTGATCTAAAAGATGGATGAGGATCCATGACTTGTGATAACACAAGATGGGGCAGTTTTCCACATTTTCAATAATAATTCGGATAACAATGTTAGAAATGCCTTGGCAGGGATTTTTGCTCTCACAGCAATTTTAGTCCATCAAGCAATTTCTTAAATTTGTTGCTGAGTTATCATGGAAAATGTGATAAAATCGCCCTGTCATGCAATATAAACTGATCCTTAAAAACTCCTGGATCTGTATCAGTTTTGAATCACTACTAAAATCTTATTATTTTTCCTTGTACCTTGACCAACATTCCAGAAAATTTTATCAAAATCTGTAGAGAAAATTCTGAGCTGTCTTGCTTATTGGCAGCAAGACTGACTGACAGACAGACACTCCCTGAGTACAGAAAATATAGTGAGAACATGATCATATGTGATACAACTGAGAAAGTCAGTTCATCTCTCCTGTCGTCCTTTTCCAGGACCAGATGCTGACTAAAGAGGAGATCCTTGAAAACTGGAACATGTTTGTCGGAAGTCAAGCCACAAACTACGGAGAGGACCTCACCAGGAACCACGACGAGCTCTGAGCTCTTAGTGCTCCCCTGACGTGTGTGTGAGGAGGAATTAAAACATCTTTGTCTTCACTGACATGCATGAAGTCCTCCGACATCACTACGACCTCCACTCCATCCCGTCCGCATGATAACAGGACAGATGTGGGTGTGATGGAATATGTGAACAAACACTGTAGGGACCAAACCAGAGGAGGGATGAGTGTCAGACCCATCTTTAACACTAAGGGTCCATCTTGGGTTTGTTCCTGACATTCAGGGGCAAATCCAGGCCAAGTGGACCCAGCCCTCCATCGATGGTGCCTTCCAGCCGCGCTGCCGGCTTCGCTGCCTCAGAGATCTGTGTACATACTCTTCAATAACACAAAGCTGAATGCTGAACTCTACATGGATATCCAGATACAGGAACAGTTTTGATAGAAATGTTAATGTGAAACTTAAGCAGAGAAAGAACATTTTATTCTGATTTTATTTATTTATAAATCGTGTTATGAATTTTGAGATGAATACATGTTGAACTAGATTCAAGACACAAACAATACTTCTTTGTTTACAGTTTTTCTTGCCAAAAGATTTTAATGTTTTGATTATATTGGGTTTGTTAAGTGCTTTAAAAACTGTCAACTAAAAGATGTTTAATAGCATGGTTTTTGCACGCCTTGTTTCTTTTGTGCCTGTGAAGTTTTTGTTCATTTGTTTTAGTTTGACATGTATTTATTGGTTTACTTGAGAGTTAACTGCATAAGTTTTTATTGACATTTGCTGATGTTATATTTGAGCTTTACTGTTTACAGATTTCTAATTTAAGGTTTTTGTTCAAGTACTTTTTACACATGGAAGTATCCGGTTACAACACTACAATGTTTTCTCTTGTATGCATGTTTTGTCTTTTTCTGCTACATTTGAATATCTTTGTTACAACCATGTTACCAAAAAATAATATTTGAACAAATTTGTCATTGTTTATTCTGTCATTCTGTTACACGTGTGCACAAATAATTAAAAATGCTTTTATTTCCACAGCAGAATTTTAAGGAATTGTCCAATAATAAAGAAAAATTTGCGTATTTTGTTCATAAATCTTCCTCCGATCATCATTGAGCATTTGAAGTTCCTTTGGAGTTGTTTTGTGCTTTTCCAAAATAAAATACACAAAATGTAAAACTTCTGTCGCCTATTTAGGGACAAAGACCAGAAAGCAGTTTGGACATATTTAATATTCTTGCCGGCAGATAAAAATTAAGAGAAATTTCTGTGATTAATCAGCTGAGCTTTGCACCAACACATTTAAACGTGACTTCCTGGGATGTCTGCTAATTGAGTCTGGCTCCTGTTTGTCTCTGCACCCAGCCAAGAAAAGTGACTCACACACGGCCCCTTTATTGACTTTGGTTGTTTTCTACCCTTTCCCACAATATCAATGTGCAAATCAGCCCTGTATGAGGAGCGGAAGGAAGCTGTAGCTATTTGTTCTTACTTTTTAACTCCCATTAATCACACTGATATGCAAACACAATCAGTAAGACGGACTAGATGACCTTTCTCCCCCTCATAAATACTCTTGAAACCTCAGCAGAATATTTACTTTTGTTTTGATGAAATACAATTTATAAGAAATGACAGTCAGGGATGTAGAACCATTGACTTGATGGTATAGCTCTTTAAAGTGTTTATTTACCTGTTCAGATGTCATTTAGATTTGCCAACTCAGTAAATTCCAAAGCAATGGGGTCCCAAACTCCTGGGGGGGTCGATAGGCAAGGTAATTTTATTTATAGAGCACTATTGTTATAGAGCTATTTTTTTGGCAACTGATAATCCACTTGAGGACATTTTTATCATTTATCTGATTGTATTCAGATGTTTTTTTTAGTAAATTGTTGATCATAAAAGTATGTATCAAATATGATACAACAGGCTTTACGGGGTTAATAGTAGTAAAGAAAAACAATTACCAAAAGAAAGACTAAAATATAATTGTAACAAAGATGAGAAATAGAACATAATAAATAAGTAAATTAATATCAAATTAAAAGAACAGGGGAGGTAAAAGGCGAAGAACAACAAGAAAAGGCTGAATTTATGGGACGGTTGTGGTAAATAAAAGGTTTTAAAATCTGTTTTGAAAGATTTTAAAGCTGTAGACAGTCTCAGTTTCTCTGGTAGTTTGTTCAGCAGGTGAGGAGCATAGAAACTAGAAGCTGCCTCACCCTGTTTATTCCTGACCCTGGGACCGGTGAGTAAACCTGTCCCACAGGACCTGAGGGGTCTGGATGCCTCATAGGGGACTAAGAGATCTAAGAGGTATTTAAGCCCAAGATCGTCATGTGCTTCATAAACCAGGAGAAGGATTTTAAAATCTATCCTCTGACTCGCAGAAAGCCAGTGCAGTGATCTAAGGACTGGCGTGATATTGTTGTTAGTGAGGACTCAAGCAGCAGTGTTCTGGAGGAGCTGCAGCCGTCTGATGGACTTTTTAGTCAGACCTGTTTAAAAACTGTTACAATAATCTAACCTGATAAAAATAAGAGTGTCTGTGTCCTCTTTAGACAGAAATCCTTTGACTCTTGCTATATTATTAAAATGGTAATGGGCTGATTTTGTAACCATTTTATCGTGAGTCTATAATCAAACCAAGATTTTCTGTCTTGATTTGCAGGTTTTAGTGTCTTTCGAGTTGAGCTAAGCACTGACTTTGGATCTTTCATCTTTGGGCCCAAAGACCAGGTTTGGACTGGAGGAAATTCTGGCGCATCCACTATGTCTTTGAAAGGAGGCTGCTAGGAGGTTTGCACAAACTTGAGTGATGAGGTGGTGAAAAGGAAGACAAGTACGAATCAGCATATTATTCATGTCAGAGTTGCTGCCAATTACAATTTCTTTTCTGCTTCTACTGCTGATAATTGTTCAGACAAATAATGTGATGACAGCGTAAAATAAAGAAAATCATAAATTGATTTTAAAGATCATCAACAATATCAAGGGCTTGTATGCTTTTTAAGTATCTGACATTGCAGTATACAAGGAATTTTAAGAATAAACAGCAATGCAACAGAGGGGTCCTGACCGGGGTCCAGTGCTACGTAGTGGTCCTTGGTATGCAAAGTTTAGAAACCCCTGTTCCTTTATGTTTTCATGATCCAGCTCATGACATTTTCACTCAGTACCTTTGGCGCCAGCAGGCTGTATCAGCATACCCATATCTCAGTGGATTAACAGAGCAGTAATGGTGCTCTAAAGGAAACAAAGGAAATTGTCTTTGGTTTACCATGTGATGCTCGTACAGCTCCTGTTCGTAATAAAAGGATGATAAAAGTATTGAATATTTGGGTGTAATAATTGAGCATCTGTCATCCTGGGAGGACCACAGTGAAAATTTCTGCATAAAATGAAAACAAAGATTTTATATCTGCTTCTTTTGCAGAAAGTAGACCCAATCTTTTTTTGTTGATTACTTCTGATTCTCAGTGTCCTACAGTTCTGTAACACATTGTGGTATCATGGACTGTTTGTCTCTGTTCTATTTAAAATCTAAACTGCTTTTCTGTTGAAAATCTCAAGTAGTAACTATGAATCAGCCTGCAAGATAGACTTGGTAATGGTAACATATCTTAACCTTTTTCTCCTTTTAACATAATCCCCTTTGGTCTAAATAAAACAGCTGTGTAGTGCTAAAGTTTGAATGTAATAAGGCAAACATTAGCACTGCCAACACCACCAGCATCCAGTCCTCTTAACAGGTTAACATCTACATATCCACATGCAACATGTGGATATGTCACTCCAGTCAATATGAAAGTGTCATCCAAAGCTGCCTAAATGCAAGTTTATCTTTAATTTATGGCAAAGAATACATCTGAACTGCTTTGGGCTAGATAATGTTATCACTTGATGCCGGTTGCATATTTTCAGCTCACAATACATCAGTAGGTGGGATGGCAGGAACTAACACAGCAAACCACGGCTTCAACTAGTGGCAGGAGGTTAGATTACACACATTTGACAGGCTTTGGTCCTCCAGACTAGGTGCAGTCTGAAAGCAAACCAAACCAAGAGAAAACTGAAACAATGTTGCAACTTCACTTCTGAACCAATCCGTACAAGAATTTTAATGTGAAAGCAACCTAAATATTAAAAATCTTTTTCTGACCCTCCCTCTCTTCCTGGGTGTGCTCCCACAGAGCAGAGCTGAGTGGCATGGCGTGGCAAGGACAGAGAAAGTTGAGGGGTCTTCACCGTTAGACTGAGACACTAAAAACATTGTAGGCGTATCTCCTAACTCTAGGGTCAGTTGGCCTGTGAAACCTGTGAACCTAAACCATCTCCCTATGTGATGCATCTGTGTTTTTTAACTGTTGAACCTGGAGCTGTGCGCTGACTTTTGATCATCCTTCTTTTGATCCAAAACCAACTAGGTCAGCTTTGTCCATGTTTAACTGAAGAAAATTATGGCACATCCATTCATTTATTTGTTCTATTCATTTACCCAGAGCCTGTGTGGAACCATTATAGCTCTAGCCTCCTTGCCAGCTCTTTCTATACCGATGCAGATCTGATCTCTGTCACTGTGCCAAATAATCATTCTTGTGCTATGAACCTCATACAACCCACTTCAAAAATCCTGAACTATTCCTTTAAGCATCTTTTGCCTCGTTTCCACCTGGTGGTCTGATTTGTTTCAGTACAGTTTGGCACAATTTGGAGCAGTACACCCTGATCTTGCTAGCGTTTCCACTGCCAGCTTTACCTTCTCTTGATGTGAGCCAGGAGGAGAGGGTCAGCAACACAGTGAAGCAGTCTGAAGTAGAGCAGGATTGTAAACAAAGAGCAATAATGGAGAACTTCCAGCACTACAGTACTCTACGGAGCATTATTTCATATTGACATTCTTAACAGCAACTGTAGTGAACTAATCACTCTAAATCCAAGGCTTATTTGAACATGGTGAGGTATGTTCAAAAGACAAAAGGAAAAGAGCGCTATCTGGACTTAACAGAAAGTTTGTTTGAGATGCTTTTTGGAATGGGATTCACAAAGTCATTGAAGCGAAACGAGAGTCCAAGATGCTTTTTTATACTATTAAAATGCCTTTATTTAACGGCATGGTCATGTAAACCTTAAAAACAAACTTTGACGCGCTTGATGCCGAAAGATGTTGAAGTTTGTATTTAAGGTCTACATGATCATGCCGATAAATAAAGGCATTTTAATAGTATAAAGTGAGTGCCTTTAAGTCTTTTCTTTTTGCTTCAATGACATGGTGAGGTATGTGTTTTGGTTTTTGTTTCTGAGGCATGAGAATTGACGTTTCTTGTGACCAATCAACAGGCTGCAGCACTTTTAACTCCACCTTTTAGGGCTGGTTTGGTACGCTTGGCACGCTTTCAGAGAGGTGCCATACAATGGGACAACACGTGTTGGTTATTTGGGAACCTTTTCTCCTTATCTGACAGCGGAAACACCTGTAAATGCATGCCGTACCGAGCCAAACTGAACAGGACTGCTTGGTGGAAACACAGCTTTATTGTCCCCAGTATTCCCTGCCACACACCACTGTTGACCACCCAGCTCCACTGCTTGGCCATCAGTGCTACCACTATGTCACAACTGCACCCACCACTAAGAGACATATACCCTGATGAGTCCCCTCACTCATTATTGTAACAGCTTTGCACTATTTTGCCCTCTTTGTCCAGCTTGGCTCTCCTTACATTTGGTTTTTAGTCCCTCATGCTGCTTATTTTATTTTTCTGCTCAACATTAACAAGAGCCATATTCCACCCCAGGTTTGTTGTCGGCCCCTCAAATGTTTCAGCCTGTCTGCATATTTGACTCACTGAACATCAGAAGTGAGCAGACGCTGTTAACACTTCTCATGACTAATTGCAGCATGCGCACACACACTCACACAGCGGAGATGGAGTTAAGCTGACTAGCCGTTGCTGCTGGCTGTTGCAGTAAAACTCTCAGATGTAACTGAGAAAGCAGCACTGCCACCCAGCCTGTCCTCTCTGCCTGCTCATGTGGAACATATGGATATATGTGTGCAAGTTAGCAAGACAAGTCAAGCGAGACCAATGCGATAAAGCTCATTAGGAACAAGGGGACAGGGCGATGTATGTGTGGGCTGTGTTGTGATGTTCTTCAAACACACTTAGACCATCACTGAGGAGTCCAGAAAATGTCTGAGAGGCTCATGAATATTCAGATTTTATTTGTTAGCTTCACTTTTATCTAAATTTCTAAGACACATTCCATGTTTGAATAACTTCAATAGAGGATGACCATAACAAACAAAAATTTGCAAAATTAGGTTACTGTTCCCTGGCATATGTCCATTTGGCTATCGTCTCCCATGAGAATTAACTTCTTGCAGATGAGTTCCCTCTTTATTTCTACAACGAAAAGCTGCAGGTCTGAGGAGAGACCAAAGGGGAAGTGTTGCCTGTCGTGATATTTGAGGGTTTATATACATTCCTCTTTACATTCACATGATCTAATAATGATCCTATATTTCACCTGATAGTTTCACAGGGCAGACTTCTTATTTTAACATCAAATATTGTGTTAGCTATAAATCACTGTCTAAAAGCAACACCTGCTTATGTTAGACTTCAAGAAATGTTAAGCAGTGAATTTTAGCTCAGCCCTTTCTTATATTTTGGCTATGAAGAATGTCTTTCCATATATTCTCCAAACAGCTACATTACTGGTCTAAACACTTCGAAAGTGCATGAACCTGCCCAGGTATCAGTAGAATTTAATCCTGGCAGTGGTGTAATGGGAAAGATTCTCTCTATAAAAACAGATATTTATTAATACTGCTTTTTTATGTAACCCCTTCTATGTACATAAGTAATATTCCATATATGTTCCCACAGTGTCAGGGTGGGAACATGTATGTAATATTATATTTTCAATTACTGATTAGATGAATACTGGAATTTTTTTGATATTACAGAACTATTGATTTTAATAATTTAACCTGACTGTAGATAGAAAAAATATACTGCAAGTATTACAGTAAGAGTCATTTTCCATGACAGAAAAATGGCCAAAGTACCAATGGAGTACTGTTGATTTTTAGTCAGGATATCAACATTGTTTCAGTGTAAACGGGGCGCTAAACTATTGTTCAAACAATCTTTAATTCTAAGGTTGTTTCATTGATATTATTGTTTAGAGTTAAGCACTGATTCAAATTTGTGTAAATGGCTGTTTGCTATTATTCATTTAGTGATTTTTAAACAATTTTTCATTGATTAAATTTTCTATCCTCAAAAATCCTCTTTTATGGGGTGCTGTCTTGGCAAAGTGGATAATAACCATGTACACACCATTAAGTAAAGCTCTTACCTTGTGTCGTTGGCCCGAGTTTGATTCCCAACAGAGGCCTGTTTGCCGTGTGTCTTCAGTTGCTCTCTTTCCCCCTTCCTGAGTCTGTCCACGGTCTCCTCATTATCAATGAAAGGCCAAAAATCCTCAAAAAATACATTTAAAAAGTCCTCTTTCACAGTGCAGTGATGTCTATAATGTTTCCAGTGGCTTGAGAGACACTGCTTCTTTTGAGGCCAGGTATACATGGTTGCCGCTTGGTTAGTGTGTTCATTTGGGGCCTACAACAACACTAAACACTGAAGCGCAACATCTCCTTTCTGGCTGTTTAATGAGTTACCTATCATGTATTGATTCAAGAGGTTTAAATCAATCACTTTTTAAATGAAGCACATTAAAATTGAACTGCAGCGATAACATGTTTTATAGGAAAGAAGTTAGTATAGACATAAACTGATAGAAGTCAAGTATAGTTATAATCATGTTATAATAGCTTTTATATCACAACCATGACTAACACCATTTGTATCAATGAATGTCCTAAACATAGACAAAACCTAACAATGATGATTGACTTTAGAGGATGGTCATGCTTGCTCTTTGCTGCACTTATAGTTGTAATTCACACTGAGCAGTGTGGTCACACTGTTGAGACTTTTGTCACCTTGGACCTGTGGATTAGTAGTTTAGCCTTGTAGTTAGTGTGTTTCTTTTTCAATTTGAGGAGAAATTCCCAAGAAACACTCTTTGGCATTAGAAATAGCAATAAATGTTAGTGGCTATTCTTCGAGCTCAGCAGACGAATTTAAAAACCTCTGAAATGTCTTCAGTAAAGTCCCTCAATCCTCCTGCTCAGGGTGTTCAGCCAACAGCCAAGCCCTGTCTTTTCTCCAGTTCCAACAGCTACCTGTTGGAGAAGATTGTTGGGCAGGGTACAGTGGTTGCAAAGTACAAGGAACATCTGACATGTAGACTCTGATTTAACTTTGGGTTTAAGTTTGCTCTCTCCCAAAACCCACCTGATCAGTGTTAATCCAGGTGCACATGTGGATGTAGTCTTGGATTGCTTTATAATGTTCAGACAGCAAAGTTGACTCATAGGTTGAGCAGACCAAAGCCCGTCATATGTTGTAACATGGCCACGCTCCTCTAGTTAGTGCTGTAGTTTTGTTTAGTAGTTCCACCACACGCCCTGTTGTTGACATGACCTCAAAATACAGTACTGTGACACAGTGGCTCCTGGACTTTCTTCCTTTTTTCCAAACCAGAATTCATTTAAATCCAACCAAAACTTTTTTTGTGAAGACAGCCCTAGTCTAAAGATAGAACTTGATACTTGTTTTGGTCAAATTTTAGACATTTTCCCCCAACGGAACAGAAAGTATTATCAAAACTTTAGTCAAAGTCAAAGATATAACCTGATATAATACGGATACCCTGAATAAGTGAGTTTTACTCAGATAGCATATTGATCCGGTGATTAGTTTTAACTGATATCAATACTCTCAGTGATACTCCCTTTCAGAAAAAGTCTTTTTTGTCCGACTACTTATTTTTACTAATGCTCTTGAAGATGTTTCTAAAAAAGTTTGAGACTTTAATGAAAACTTTATCAAACGTTTATTGCCCCTAAAGAAATATGCTTTGCACAAAGAGCATAAAAACACAGACTATAAAAGACATCAATAACCACTGAGGACAGCACATAAGTACATGAAAAACTTAGTCAAGAGAAAAAAATAAAACAATAACTAAGTAAAATATATGATAGAGAATCATATGACTCCATGTAAGCCAGATCAAGTTCACATTGTGTGATCAGAGCTTCTTTAACAGCTGGACATGCCAATATTTTGTAATTTTGGGGAAAAAAAAAAAAAATCTATTAAAAAAAAAAAAAAATCCGAGATTTAAAATATTCAAGAGCTCTCCAAAAACGCATCAGTCTTGATTTGTCATTCTTGTAATCAGTGTTTTTATCGTCAGAGATATTTAACTTCACCTGTACATTGTCTTGGGGACTTTTTTTGACCATGTTTTGCCACAGACCAGTGGACAAAATGAATCCTGCACTTGGTGAGGCTTTGTAAGAACTGAGCACACTGTGACACATTTGTCTGCCTGCATGTTCACGATGAAGCTGCTAACAAACACACTGTCTGTTCAGCCTCCAGAAGAGGTCCAGAAGAGTACAAGGTTTCAGCCTGTGGATATTAGGGCCTTCAAATTGAAATCCTTGGATCAGAATCTGCATGTATGTACTTGGTTCAGGTTTATGAGAAAACACTTTAAAAAGTCTCCAAGAGTGTTTTTTTCATGGTGTTGTTTTTTTTTTTTTATTTATTTATTTTTTTGGCCAGAAAAGTTTCTTCTGATATCAATGCAGATAGAGTTGCAGAGATGACTTATTTGAGGACATTTATAGAGATGCTGAAGAGGATGCTCCACCTGGAAGGGTCCATGAGACTGATGCCCTATCAGGCTGTCAATCATCCGTTTATCAGAATGAGTTACCTAAGCTCCAAGTTCTGCTCCACTTCATAGTAAGTCATTATTCTGACATTAAAACATTACCAGTTCATGCTTATACTTGTCCCCTTTATGTGTCATGATAGACATGTTTATGTTTGAAACATCACTAAATCCCTTAAGCTCACATGGATCTGTTACATTGGAGTATATAAAACAAATTAATGAGAGGGTGCAGTCCCTAATGGCCTCTCTCTTCACAGGTATCTGACACTAAGCAGGGTCAGGGTACCAAAGAGGGATTTAAAGTTAGACAACATTTATTTGTAATTGAGATTCTGTATAAGTTTATATTAAAAATTCATAATTTTCTTAGGGAAACTAATTAGAGAATTAAATCTTTTGCAGTCTTACAGCAGTTCATTCTACCATGGTATCCAGATCATTTCGCTCCTGTTTTGTTTGGTGGTGTGTCTGCAGAAGTGGATATGAGCTCAGTTAATGTCCACTTAAGTTAATGTTGTTGTTTGCTTTGTCTTCTGCCATACACTGCTCCAGCATATCAAGCACACTTTAAGATAAACCTGGTGCATTTGCATACTAAGGTCAAGGTTAAACCTTGACACCGTGAAAAGACAGCTTGGGCAAAAAGTTTGCTCAACTTGAGGTAGCCCGGTAAAGTTTTGCAACGAGAAGGTTCTCTGTCTGTTGAGTCAGCAAAACAATTGGAGAGCCAGTGGGTCACATGTGTCTGATATTCAAATCATTGAGAATACTAACACATAAATGTGTTTTTTTTTTGTTGTTGTAGTTTTAAGCCCTGTGTTGAGACCATGGCTGTCTGTCTAAACAACACCTCTGCTCCTGCCAATGCTGGAGGGTGTCCACAGCAGTCTAGATCTGGTTCAACCAATCCTGTCCTGCAGAATCTGCCTGCTGCTGGAGGGTCATGCTAAACTTGTGCAACTTAACCGAGTTTTACCTGCGATAGGGTAGCCATGAATCACAAACATGCCATAGCCGGTCACTCCGTTGGCATGTAAACCCAAGCTCACTGTCCATCTTCCTTGTATGAACGAGTCTTCTCCCTACGGCTTGTCCTTGGCCTCCTCCAGGTGCACCCGATTTCCCAAAGTAGTCAGTCCTCACAAGCACATGAATAGGAAATGACGTCACCTACTGAAACCCAATCACAGATAGTTGTAGTTTTTCCCCAAGTTTCCACTGGCACACAAATTCATGAAAAAAACATAGCTACTGCACCTCAAAGTTACAGCCAGCTCTTAAATAAAAACAATAACATAAAGAAAAACAAAATAGAAAAATATCTGTAACACTGTGTGATTTAATTTCAGTGAAAGTGATTGTTTTATAACTTTAATTTAAAAATAAAATTAAATAAAATTAAACTTAATGTTGCTCTTTGTTTCCAAAGTCTGTCTTTAAACGGGCAAAATAAGCCTAAGATACGCTGCTTCTGCTGACTGGATCTGCTGCAGGAAAATTTTCCTTAAGGAGCTGGTTTCCTTAAATCTTTTGAAAAGTAGTTTAAAGGCCTTGGAAGATGCTTCAGGTTGCAGGTGCTTTGTCTGATGTTTTCTTTCCTCTGTGACACTGAATTGAGTGTTTGTTTTTGTTGTGCCAAGAAGGTTATGTTTTTGTGGCTGTTTGTTAGTCTTTGTTTGTTTGTGAAAAGGATCAAAAGTCATGGTTGATTTTTGATAACATTTTCAGGGGATGTTCGTCGTGGCTGAAGGAAGAAGTGATAAGATTTTGGTGGTGATCCAAATTCGAATGCAGATCGGGCAGTTTTTTACATTTTTGTCAACAACTGACAATGTTGGAAAACCTTTGTGGAGGTCTGTGCTCTCGCTGCACTTCCAGTCTGTCAGTCTTGCCAGGACACTCTTCTAAAAGAGATTCTGGATCTCCGTGAGGTTCTCCTGTTTAAATAAAATTGAATTTGAAGACTCTCATGTTGTTTGGTTCCAGTATGATATGGTATTTATTGTTTTTCATCTGTCAGTTTTACATAAAAAGAAAATGGTGACTGGCATGGCTCAATACTGGGTCCCTTCATGTTGTAAATGAAGCGTTTATGAAGGTTACATTTCAAACACACAGATCATCACTGGGAAAGTCAGAAAATGTCTGAAGAAAATGTTAATGTTGGGGTTTTATTTGAAAGCTTGGTTTTTATTTAAATCTATGCACTGGTTTTCTTGTTTGAGTAACTCAAATAGAGGTGACATGATAATAACGAGGATCGTTTCATAAAAATTTGCAAAATTAGGTTACTGATCTCTGGCATGGCTCCATTTGGCCATTGTCCTGCAAGAGAACAAACTTCTTTGCAAATGATTTGCTCCTTTGTTCATGCAACAAACAGCTCAAAGTATGAGGTGAGTCCAAAGTGGAGGTGTTACCTGTAGTGACATTTGATGCTTTCAGATATTTCTGGTCCTCTTCATATTCATTCGAGAACCTAATATTTGCTCTGTTGCCTTGCTAAAGAGTGTGGGGTCAGTCTAGCATCTTACATTTGAATAATTGGAAGGCCTGAAACGCTAAGTAGCTCAATGTACTTCCTGTGAATAGCATATGAGGTTTGTCATGTGTCAGACTGCATCTGTGTGTCCGGCCTCAGCGTGTGTGAGTGGAGGTGGATGAGTGTGATAGCGCACAGAGATGTAAAAGAACCAAATGTTAGTTAGCCCGAGCAGGACGGGGCCACATGGACGATGACTGCGGCCTGCCTCGCGGTCATGTTCAACAGCCTGCCCCTCCTGTTTATGATAGGTTCCTAATCATTCACACTGGGGGGGTGTGTGCGCTGTAATGCCTTCAGACAGCTTTCATATGAGTGTCTGCGTACATCAGCCCCTCTGCGCTAATAATAATGAGCCCTCTGGGTGAGGACAGGGTGGAGACAGAGGGAGAGGACGGTCATAAAGTGAAGAATATTAATGTCTTAGACTATAACCCCCCCACCCACCCCCCATCCAGTTAAGTTTTCACTTATCCTGGTCCACTAACAATCTCCCTTTAAAGAGCTTTTTTTTTATATCACACTTCCATTTCCATATCTGCATTTAACAGCAGCAAAACTAAAATGATGACTACAATTAAACTGCCTGCATAACAGACTAAACCCTGTATCCATCCCCCTCCCCCTTCGCCTGGACTCTTATCATCATGATGGCCTAGTTTTCTTTGAATATTTCTGCACTCCCTCATCTTTGTCTTCTATCTCTTGTGTTTGTTCCTCCATTCCCTTTGGGATATGTTGCCTGAGGTTTTGTGTCTTATGATATTTGAGATTTCTAACCCATCCTCTGCTGACACTTTTGCCCATTACACAGTGAAATCCATTAAAACATAAAAAAAGAAAAGTTTCTGGTTGGTTTTCAGGCTGTTCATATCTTTATATTCATTGTGGCTAAACTGGGTCTTGAAACAAATTTTTGGCTCACAATAAGTGCATATTGTTTGAGTGTATATAACTGTAATTAACCCTTTGTTTGCTCTTCAACTGGTCCTCAGATCCACCACTCAAGAGCGTCCTCCTCCTTTACTGGTTGGACAAATGGCTGTAATTGAAACTACCAACCACACAGGTGGTATGGACTGATTAAACTAAATGTTAATTTATGCAGTGTGTACTATGTCGATGTTTGTGATATCTGCAGTATGCAAAAAATATTAGAATATCATACTGGTTTTGAAAAATTAGCAAAATGAATCAGAACAGTCTACTTAACTCACTTTTTTACTACCCCAGCAGGTTAGAGACCAAAATGGCACAGTCTTCTTGTAGCAACAGCCTTCATGGTAAATGACTTACAACTATTAGCATTATCATGAATTATGTTACAGTTACCTTGCAGTGTATCAAATCAAATTGAATGTCTGTGAATAACTATTTTTCAAGTGGTTACATAAGTGTTGCAAATTTCACAGGTAAAGTAACCTGACACGCCAGACGAACAGTTCCATATATCGGCCATGGAAATTTTTCAGTAGTCCACTGGGGAAAGAGCTGTTTGAAAATGTTTTCAGGGGCAGAACCTTCAAAAACAACATCAGCTGGTGATTGGATGATCATTCTGCTCGTCACACTCATCACAGACCAATCATATCAAGCCACAGTATGACGCAGCAGCTAGACCCTGTTGTTAGCTGTGAGCTTAAACTACGTTCCAGTCCTTAGACTGTTGTCTTACATTAAATTATACCACACAGATTTATAATTTACTACTTATATGTGACATGGACCTCGTCAACCATAATCCCCACCTAGTTCTCCTAGTAAACTTCTGAGGAGAGCATATTTCGCCAGGTATCACTGAGTAACCATGACTACCATAAACTAACCGGCTTCATCCGCAGAGTTTCCCAGCAGTGATCCCCAGTCAGGGAGAAGAGCAAAAACCTTATTTCCCACAAGAAAAGCTTTAGGTGAAGTTCTTTGCTCGTCTTTTAAAGAAGAAATTGAGTCCATTTCTGATAAAACCTCAGATATTGCTGCATCCACGGAGACCGCTTCAGAAACCGCCCTTGTTTTTAAACATGCAGTCACTTCCCGCTGTCGTCATGTCTGCAGCTCCCGCCTCTCTTCCCTGATTGGGCTGTTCAGCATTTAGCTGATGAAGTCGTTGGACAATGGAGGTTAGCAAGATGGTCCCAATGAATCAGGCAGGTCCATCTGCTCTGCAAGGTTACAGGTAAAGTTCATCAGTAAAAATCATATATTGATAAGTCTATCAATAGATGCCCAATCTATTAACATTAGCCTTTAGCTCAGCTTTAACTTTAATATGTATATATATATATATATGTGTGTGTGTATATATATATATATATATAGATAGATAGATAGATACATAGATAGATAGATAGAGATATAGATATCTATATATATATAGATATATATATACAGATATATATATGTGTATATATATATATATATATATATATATACATATATATATATAGATAGATAGATAGATAGATAGATATAGATATAGATATAGATATATAGGCAGTAAAACAGTCAGATCAAACCTCAAGTGCACTAAATCAATATTTTGTTCCAATTCTTTTTTTTTTTTTATGTCAGCTCATATCGGCTTAAGGGGCGGTTTTGACACATCCAGTGTGGCACCAACGTAGATGTAAAGGATAGTTCAGGAGTTTTGAAGTTGGATTGTGTGAGGTATATGGCATGAGCCTTAACATGTGCCACAGTGTCACAGCTCAGTTCTCTCTCTGTTCATTCATGTACATTGCCACACATGGTGCCACCATCTTCACATAATTAAATGAATTGTGAGAGAAAACAAGCCACAAAAACAGCATGGGGTCATCACAAGCTTACATCCACTTACTTTTCCACTACCAAGCTGCTTTGATAAGGCACTATTTTAAGACATGCCTCAGCCTTTGTGTCCTTCCACCAGCAGCGCCAACTGGTTTGCTTCACAAGAGGAAACAACCACTACCATATGGGATAAACTGATTATTTTTGCAGCAGCTATGCTGTTTACTTTTGATACTTTTGAATACTTATAAGTATTCACTCATAAGTGAACTGGAGTACACACTGGAAAACCCTCTGTAGGTGGAGAGTCAACAGGTCTGAATTGATGATGATGGAATCTGCTATGGGAACTGGAGGACTGGAGAAACACACGCTACCTGTTGATTCAGGTGACTAAATCATAAGCTCATGGCCTCAAACTGGATGAAATGAGTGTGACCAAGAAGAATCACTTCATTATGTTCAGGATCAGAGGATACTATCAGTCTTTATATGTTCTTCTGTCGTGAGCAGCTCTCGTCACACAGGGCCTCATTGCTTTAAAGGACATTTATTATTGTACAGACCAGATTCACTGTTTTACAAACTCCAAGGACAAAATAGAGAGACTCTGAATGAAAGTTCATCTTCACAGTCAGTATTATTCTTATACTGATAGTTGATTTTGTAAAGACAGAAGCCACAGTTTCAATGATGAGTGTACTTCAGGGTAGCACATGGTATGTTTGCTATTGTGGGGGTAAACTGAGCTACACACACATTCTTTGTCAAAATCAGGCTTTGTCCACACCAAATAAGAAAAAATATTTGAGATGGGCAAATAGATTTTCGCACATGTATTTGTATGTTCAAATGGATCAAATTTATTGCCCTTTATGACCAGAGAGTGACAAGATAAGGGGACAGTCCTGTCTCCAAGCCACAGTGTGTGTTTTCGCCTTCTCAACCCATGATCAACTATGTGGATATTTCAGCAACTGCTCCCCTCTTCCTGTCCTCAAAAACAAGAAGAGAAATGAGTAAGTCCAGAGTAGAAATGATGATCCATAACATCATTTGGAGCCACACATGGAGAGTTTCACCACGATGTCCAGGTGATGGCTCCCCTATTGCAGAGCCTGCCCAGCTTTGCTCGTCTTTTTTCCTGCTATTGCCAGAAACCCTCTCCTCATCTCTCCCCACTCTATACTTTATCTTGTGGGTGCTCTGGTAGTTCTTCTGTGAATTTTGGCATATTTTAACTGGTGAAAAGCACCATAAATTACCGCTTGTACGAAAAACACACCAGTAGCCAGCTCGTCGTTGTGCTGGCAGACTTTGTTCACACTACATGAAAAGTGTTAAATTATCAGGAGGTGAACTTACCGGATACTCAAAACTCTTCAGAGACTTTTTACCCATTTCTCCTCTCTCTGAACAATAAAATAACAGTGGAGAAGCTACAACGCCAACGTGCAGCAGTGTTTACTTCCTCCTTTGTCTGTGATGTCAACCTTGTTGCCGTTAACTCTCATTGCTGATTGGCTGTCGCGCTAAGGCAAATTTGTCGCAGGCATTGAATATGGACAACTTCCACTTCACTGTGCTTGGCCGGCAGGATAATCAAACATTTGTACATTTTGCAAATCTTTATCTGGGATGAAGTATTATTTGTGCATTTGCCAAACTTTAAGTAAAACGATAGTTTGGTCCTTACGCTGCTGGAAGGACTCATAGGTGCCATGTCTCAAAAAAGTGCCTTATCAAAGCAGCTTGGTAGTAGAAAAGTAAGTGAATGTAAACAAACTATTTGAAGATTGTGATGACCCCATGCTGTTTTTGTGGCTTGTTTTCTCTCACAATTCATTTAATTATGTAAAGATGGTGGCACCATGTGTGGCAATGTGTGGCATTAGCATCTGTCCCCTGTTTTTCTGAACAGAGAGAGAACTGAGCTGTGACACTGTGGCACATGCTAAGGCTCATGCCAAATACTTCACACAATCCCACATCAAAACTCCTGAACTATTCCTTTAACTACATGGCCCTTCAGCAATAAGTAAATTAGGAATATGTCCATCTCTGATTCAGACCATCATGCTGTACAATCCAACAAACTGTTCATTCTCTCTGTCTGTCTGTCTGTCTGTCTCTCTCTCTCTCTCTCTTTATATATATTTGTTTATATATATATATGGTATATGGAGTATTGCCTTTACCTTTTCTTAATATTGATTAGCCATTGACAGTCATAATGTGCGAAGTCTGTTTCTGTCTTTTACATCCTCTCCTGTCCTGTCCTGTCTTTGTCTTTGTCTTTGTCTTTTCCACGTAGTCCTGTCTGATTTTGTTAGTCCCTCGATGTCCTTATGTCCCACTTTGTAAAAGGTGTGTATTTTACAATTACATTTTGTAACAACCACAAATAAGTAAGGGAGAAAAAAAGAAAAGATATTTAAAATCTCTGTACAATTTTTTGTTCTGGTTAATTTTTGAGGCTAAATGCAATAAAATAAATACAATCAAAATTAAAATATAAAAACATTACAATAATAATGTTAATGTAAACATTACATTTGCTATATTTTGTTAAATTATATTTAATAATATTTGCCTTATTAAAAGTGGCCCACAACTTTTAACTACTTGGCTCTTCAGCATTGACAATATTATGAGTGTGTCCACCTCTGATTTAGACCATCATGCTGTAAAATCAGATTTGTGGAATATGTGGTCTATTAATAGGTAATAAAATACATTTGAAAGAAAATAAATGATTTAATAAACTTCAGAGACTCTTTTCATTTAGGGGTTACCCCTCCTCCTGCATTTCGTGCAAGAACTGTGGTCGTATGTGCGTGTCATGTGGATGTAGGCTAATTTAGCGCCTTGCATGTTTCTACTCCTGGACAATGAAGCTTGAAAGAATCCATCAATCTTTCATGACATCTCAGAGAGAGAGAGTGTGGTTATCCCTCTTCTCTTTCACACAGGCCTATACTCCTCCTAGTGGTGATGACAAAGAAGAAGAAGGAGAGTCAGACTGCTCTCTTTTTACACACTTGTGCTATCTATCATCATAAGTTTTTATGTGCCCATCAACTCAATGTAGATATGGAATCATCCATTAATGACTACACAATTAGAGCGGAGGCTTTAAAGAGCGATATATTTCAGTTTAGGAGACATAAACCTAGTGAGTTGGTAACTAATTGTAAGTGCCTCTGGAGTAATGGGAGCCCTTTGAACTGAGGTCAGGATGACTCAAAATCAGCTTCAAACAGCTTTTACTGCGCCGCTTTAGTCGCCCACTCGCTCTGACAACTGCTGCATATCTTATAATGATATACACAGAGGGAAAGTTTGCAAGTTTTAATTAAAAAGCCGGCCTGCAGTGGAGTTGTTTTGTAGTTCAGGGCAGTGAGGCTGGAGACAACGCTTTCCCGCTGAGACTGATGTCTTTGGACAAAACGCCCCTGCCGCTCCATTTGTCATCATTTGTCTCTCCTCTTTCTGCAATCCTCTCTACGCACGTCCCGGCATCTGGATACCTTTGGGATGGAGGGAAGAGAGAGGGGGGATGAGGCAAGGGTGTAAAGTATCTAATTATATTTACTCAAGTTACTGTAACTGAGTGACTTTTATGTGTGCATGAGCTTTTGTGTGAGTGTGTGTTTTTTTAAGTTAGTACCTAAACTCTTACTTGAGTAATTTCTGTAAGAAGTAATGTAGCCTACACCATTACATGCCATATAGCATCAGAGAACCAAGTACACAATTAAACTAAAATGAAAAGTTGAACAGGCTGCACAGTGGTGAAGCAGGTAGTGCTTATGCTTCACAGCAAGGAGGTTGCTGATTTGACTCCCACACTCAGTTGAAGTCCTCTGTTGAAAGGTTTGCATGTTCTCTGCATTCATGTGAGTGTTAACTCCTGGTACTCCATAGACCAAAGTCTTGCTCTTTATGTGAGTTGGTGACTCTGAATTCTTCTTGAGTGTGAGTGTATGTGAGTGGTTGTCTGTCTCTACATGTCAGCCCCCACTGGCAACTGGTTCACGGTGCACCCTGCCTCTTGCCCAGTGTCAGCTGAGATTGGTGGTAACCCCCTTGTCCACAAAAAAAGAGACAACTTGCATGGATTATGGATGGATGGATGAAAAGTTAAACCAATCAAAGCTTCCACCAACTGTTGTTAAATGAATATTTAAGTATTTTTGAAGTTGGGTTGTATGAGGTACTTGACAAGTGGCTGAAAGGGCCCCCAGCATCAGCATATATTTGAGTTAATATCAGATTTGACCCTTCAAAAAGATCTGTACATTCATTTTTTAACATAAAGAAAGACTGAACAAGGGACGTTGTCAAAAGTCCCATGTTGTTGCAGATATGATTTCCTGTTTTCTTTGTCTTTGTCTTTGTCTTTGTTGTGAGTCTAGCCCAGGCCCGGTCCTCTTGAAGTCTTAAAGTTTTAAATCTACAGAGAAATATCATCCAAAACAGCTGATTGTTAAAACTGACCAGTCAGAGTAGACTGGATGTGTTCGGAGAGGCCTTAAAATGAAGAAAAAAATGAGCAATTGACTATCAATGAAGGGAGAGCACCGCAGGACAGAATGATAGAAATGATGGGTTTCTTAGGAATAAGTATCTTTTCAACATTTTTAGTAGAAATTAAAAAAAAATAAAGTTAAAACCAGATGTGATCATAAGGAGGCACAGTGACAACCATCTGCAACAAAAATAAATTCCTTAACATAACAAATGCCTGCATGCAGAAGATTGTGAGCTGCATCACGTGCAACATGTTTCTCTACATTTTCAAAACAGATCAGAGTTACATTAAATTCTGACTCTCATCTTGATGCAAAATATGACTAACTCAATGAAGCATGTTTTCACTGATATTTTTAATATCTCTTTACATATTTCTCAGGAAAAATCTCTACTCTGTGGTTAAATCTAAATCTTTATTTCCCTGAGGGAGTCTTCCCAAGTGATCAATAAAATTCTATCTAATCTAATCTAATCTAATCTAATCTAATCTAAACTAATCTTAATCATCTTTGTCAAAAGTTGTTATACATCATACTTTTTAATACCAAAACAAATAACTGGTTGACTCATTACAATCCAGCTGTTGCTCTTTCAGCACAACATAAAGAAATGTACTTAAAAATTCTTAATTAAACAAATCACACTTATACTTGTACATGTTTACAGAGTGCTGTTTTTCTTGTACTTAAGTATTGCAGTAAATTTGCACAAAGTTACTTAACTTTTACTTACTCTAATATACTTTTGTACTCTTCCCACCCCTGAGATGGGGCCTTGTTCATCCCGTCCCATCCCGCCGCTCCCCAGGGGTGCTTGCGGTTGTTTTGTGATCTTGTATCTCACATGATGGAGACACATCTAATCCTGTTAGGCATTAATATCTTACAGTGGGATAGAGGAGACAGCAGGAGGGTATAAAGAGGAAAAGATGAAAGGCAGGAGAGAGGGGAACATTTAAAAAGCTGGCCTACATATTGGTTTTGGTTGGCGTATACATTCATGTGTTTTTTCTGTGTATCCTCATGGGAACTCTCCGGCTGCTGCCCTATCCGACAGATTCCTCTCAAGGTGTTTTTTCCTCCTCACTGTCTTTCTCTGTCTGCTCCATCTCTGCTCCCTGAGTGAGAAAGTTTACCCTCTAGGCCCCATCTGAGCTCCAGGCCCCCAAGGCCTCTGCATTCCCAGAGCTCCTTCACACCGAGCCCCTCAGGCTCCCCGGGATACCACAGGGAATACCCCCAAGAACCCCTCAGGCCCCTCAGACTGTGCAGCAGCAGCCCTGCAGCCCGAGGGGAGGGGGGCGATGTTGTCTGGGAATACAACTACGAACATGCTTCACTTCACATTGGAAAAGGCCCTGACAGCGCCTCCTGTTGGTGCGGCATTGTTTTTGCACGCAGGCCTCCTTGTAACCCCGTTAAGTTTCCTCTCTGGGGCCTTGACCTTGTTAGCAATCCCTCGGGGCTCATCGAGGCCTCTGTGTGTGCTACATGTGCACTGACCTCTCCAGCTCCTGGGGGTTAAATGAGCGTCTTTTTGGCCCAAAGTGTCACAGCTTCAGCTTTGTGATTATGATGATGGATGCACCTGGGACGTCACAGAAAGATACAAATAAGTAGGATCACTCCAACTGCATGTACACTGCCATTATTCAATAGATTCAAGAAAAACATGAAAGGTAAGGGTTGAAATGTGCAATTTGCAATAACTGACTAACAAAACAATTATTTAATTTCTGGAGATACCCGATTTCGCAACTAGTGAACAGCAAAATGCAAACAAAAGCCATTGTTGGATCAAGAAAAATCAGATCATCTTTCTTCTTTCACCTTTCTTTTGCCAACTTCTTTGTTTTATCAACTGTATGTATTCTTTTTAATTTCATTTTGTAACATCTGGACAACCTTTGGTGTTGAAAAATAATTTCAATGTGGAAGTGCCAAAAACTGCAGTTCCAGGGGTGTTCACATCACCACATGGCTGCTGAGCTGTGTTCTTTCACCTTGATTCTGCTGACCTGCTGTTTCACTCTATGAAGTCAGAAAGACACAGAAACAACACACAAAAATAATACTGAACCAAATATGAGTGATTTTGACTAAAGTGACAATGATGTTCCTTTTAATGGGGATGTGCCAGGTTTCTTTTGTGAATCGAAGTAAACAGAAGGAGAAATTCTGTGGAGCAGAAGTGTGTGAAGACTTCCTGGAGGAAAAATGAAGTGCCCTGGAATCTTTTACACAGTTATACATTCAACCCAACATAGTTTTATGGCTCTTTCTCATGTAAAAGTCACACAATTTTGTGAAATGACTGTACTCGTCAACAGCAGGGTACCATATTGGAAGTCTCTGCTTGTTCTCCCTAAAGGTACAGTGCTGCTATGAGCTCTTTGAATAGCCAAATGACAAGAAACATGCTAAGTTCCAACACTTGTTCCCAAAATGTTAACTTAGTCACTCGTCTCCATCGTCTCTCATCTCTGGGTTTCCCTTTTGTGTGGTGTCTTTTCACATGAGGCTAATGAAAGCTAATGTGTCAGACAACACACTCCTGATATCTATGATGTCAGTTCCTGCACCTCTTCATTTCAGCCTACCACTACAGACTGCTTCCCCATTCGCATTACAGGTCTGATCCACAGAAACACACAGATTTTGATGCTCTTGAAAACAACAGACATATAGAGTTTTTTAAACTAACAGATAAGTTGAAAGGTGAAAAATGAGGGAAGTAAATGGTCGAGAGGCGAAGTGGTCAAAGGTTAGGGAATAAAAAGAAACACACTTGCACAAGAAAAGAAAAGGGGGGAAAGGGAAGGGGGTCTATCTGTGGTCCTTGGGTTTAGATTTATTTACATTTTATAATTCCAATGTCTGTTTCCTTTACCCCTGAACAAAAGTTTCTTATGATACATCCCTTCTGTGCCTCAACTTGTAAGTGATTTCTTTCCATTTTTCCTCTTTTTTTTTTATTTTTTTTACAAGGACTGATCGCTCTTTATTTCTATCCCATGGTGGAAATAAACTGAAAGACTGTTTATGTAAATAATCATAATCATGCAATTAATGAGTTTTACGTCAGGTACTTATGTAAAGATATTACCTGATTATTCCTACATATCTGATTAATATGACCACATAGTCATTGTTATTGTGCTTGATCTCACGCTTGCATTCAAAATAAACTCTCTTCAGGGTTTGCACACTGTGGATATGAAGACTGTGGAGCTAGCAGGCCCGCTGTAACTACAGATGTCTTGGGCTGTGCGTTACCAGGTGTACGTCACCTGAGATTACCCACGCCGACACCCCTTCAAGGCAAACAGCCAGCAGTACAGCTGAGGGGGCATCTGGTGGCGTGTGTGCATTATTGTGTGTGTGTGTGTGTGTGTGTGTGTTGTGTTCGTGTGAGCTCATGCATTCAGATTTCTGGAAACCTTTGGCAGAGGGGGAGTGAGTGCAGATGTTTGTTGTGTTGTAGACAGTAATGGACAGTAATGAAGTAGATTTACTCGAGTATTGTTGGCCTACTTAACTACAGTTTTTGAGTTTCTGAACATTTACGTGATTTTTTAAAGGAAATTTACTACTTTTCATCCGTCACACTTTGAAGACAAATATTGTTTTTTCAACTCCAGTTTGTTTATAGCACCATGTGTAAAACTTAAAGCAGAGGTAAAAAAAAATATATATGATTAAATCAACTGATTTGATTTCTGTTTACTTTTTAATTGTACTCTGGATGGAGTCAAATCCCTGAAAACTTACTCTTCGCTGAATAGGAGTTGGTGTCAAAAACAAGTGTAAAAATGATCAGGAAAAATCCGCAAATCAAATCCATAGGTGTCACTGCATCATCTTTAACTCTGAACACTGGACCTGTAAGAGACACTTGTAGAGTCAGTCATCCTGCCCCTCTCTCATGATTGGACAAGAACCAACAGATGCCACTAGCCTATGGCATGACAACTGCAGTACATTTTTTTTTAAATATGCACTCAAACCAAACATAGTATCTCTATGTCAGCCAATATTCTCCATTAATTTAGAGTGAATAAATACAGCAATGTTTACACTTTGCAGTGTTGATATAGAGTAACTTCTTAAGTAGTTAAAAAAGTACTCCAAGAGAGTGCATTCCTAACACTACATAGAATAATTAATCAAAGGTCACACCATCAAGTGTTACAACAATTATACAGCAGTTATACTTGATGAGATTGAGATGGATTTTAGGAAATTACTGGTGTTGGTAACAGTGTTAATATTGAGAAAAATTACAAATATTAGTATAGTATATATTATTGAATTTAAAAAGCTGGGTATTTTCCATCACTATATTTTGACCAGGAGTATCAATAATTTGACTTAAGTGACAAACCTATGCACTAAGTCCATGCACTGGACAGTTCATAGATATTATAAAACTGATTTCAGGCTGTCTCCAACCAGAATGTAAGGAATGTAGATCAGGTGGATCATGAGCTCAGTGTCTCTGTGGTTTGTTTGAATCATGGGTTTTTCTCATGCCCTGTACAGCCGCTGCAGCTAAGAATGAACTGAAGTGAGTCAAATGTTGAACTTCGTGGTCCCTCTGATCTTCCTCTGCTTCCTGCTGAGAGAGAACAAAGAGAAGCGTATCCTAATCAAAGTACACTGGATTAAGATGAAGAGCATCACAGAGATAGAGCCTCACAGACATTTAGTGGAATGAAAAACAACCTGAATCACAACTTTAAATGGACCGTCTGTCACCCTGAGACAGGAGAATCTTAATCTTTCTGTTAAGCTGTTTTCACACATGAATTTTTGAAAATTTTACACAGCTGTAGTGTCCACAGCCTTCAGATATCACCAAGCTGAACAGAGCAATTATTTCATCTGTACTAAAATAAAGCTGAGACGGTGTATGAAATGTTCAGAGCTTTAACTTACTTCTGTCAAGGAGGTATCATTTTTGCCTGTGTTTGGCTATTTGTCAGTTTGTTTGTCTGTGAGCAAAATAATTTAAAAAGTCTCTTCGGATTGCAAGTGGGTGAAATTTATAGGGAATGTTGGCAATGGCACAGGGAAAAGGGATAAAATTTGGGTGGGGATCCAAATCTGGATGCAGATTCAGATTTTAAAATGTATTTGTTAACACTGAATGACTTTGCTAAGAATGTTTGCAATGCCTTGCCAGAAGTTTGTGATCTCTTAGCACTTCTCGTTTGTTCATATTTTTGACATAGAAACAGTAACTTGTTAGCAGGGTCAAAAGGAAAAGGATTTGGTTTGTGGTGAAGAGAGGGGAGCTTATCAGCACCTACTCAAAGGAAGGTGGATGAGCATTTACAGCTTCTATCCCTGTGAATGTATACTGAGGCAAGTTAGTTTTTGAAAGTAACATGTAACACTACTGCATTACGGGAAGAGAAACATAAGTGCTTCTCCATGACATTTAACTACATTTTACATGTCAAGTATAAAATGCTGAGTGTCTTTCTGTACCTATGCCTGCATCAACTTTGCCATCATTCTGCAGCCTAGTTTACTGTTTATGTATTTACCAACATTGTTGGTATATAAAAAAGCAATTTTTAATGGCTGCAGTGGTCAAACGTACTGTAAAGTCAGGGGTAAAAGCTGCACTTTTAACACTTTTTTTCAACTTTGTCATCCAAAAAGTTGTCTGTGACCACAAAGTGGTGTGACCAATATACCAGTAAAAATTCTAAGTCATGCATCACCATGAACTCAAATGCAGCCACTACAATCACAGAGTAAACACATAAATATGCTATTGAAAATTTGTTCCCATTCACTGTGCAATAATTTGGGAGCAGCTAACGATTATTTGCCTTGATTGAACATGGGTGTGTTTTGGGCATAACATAGATCAAACAAATCAAAGTGTCAGCCCTGATTCCCTTTAAATCAGTGTGTACTGTACGGCTGGAGTTTTGCTATTTACGGGGGTTTAGCTGTTTGGTCTTTTGGCTGGATAATTTGATTCTTCTACTTTTATTGGGACACTACACTCAATGAATGCAGATAGAACACTGTATGATATATGTTAGTGCTTTTTTTCATTAAAGCATCCAGACTATCGGAAACAATCAAAAAGATGAGTCAGAAGCTTCTATGTGAGCGTAAGAGAAATCAAATTAATTAAAATCGCTGGTTAAAACCAGTATACTCACACTTATATTTCTATGGTAGTCTGCCTTTAACAAGTCATTTTAACAATTTCACCAAAGGACTCCTTGGCCCTGTACTGTATTCTGAATAACACACACTGGACAGCCTGTTTTTGTCATCTATGAGCACAACTATTGGTGAGAGTTATAAGTACATATTTAGATATAAGAAATGTTGCTCTGTGTTGCGTAAAAATGCTCTGACATTTAACAGTCGATATTTGCTGCTGTGCATCCTATGTGTCTGGAAAAAAGTCTGTAAAGTCAGTGTTTTGATCTCGTATATGTTTGTCATTCTCTCCTATGCGTCCTCAAAATAGCAGAAACACACTGCACCACAGACTTTGGACTTTAAACAAGGTATGAGAAGGTTCACACCCCAGTCATTTTCTGCATCCTACAGTTAGGAACATGCCAGCTTTGCACCTGACCACTCTTCCTTTTCAGACAAACAAACCCTGGGGCACAAATGGGAGCCCATGATCATTTGCTGTTGAAACAGTATGAGTGCTGGCTGTAACAGGACACCTTCGTCAAGTGGAAATAAGAAAGCCTGCACTTCACACGTCAACGTACTTTAGTATAATTTTCCTTTTGTGTTCAAGTTGACTCATCCTGAACACTTGAAATTTTACAAAGGAGCTTGCAGGAATATTTCAGCATAAAGGAAGTATAACTTACTAATTTATTAAAATTTTTATATGCAGAAAAATTTCAGCAATTTTGGGACATTTTTCATTAGGTCAGAGTTAATATGGGTTTGGCTTGTTATGTGTGAATCTCTGCTGGGTTAATGAAACAAGTAGTGTGTATATGTGTGTGTTTCTGTAAAGTGAGTGCCTTCAGTAAACCATGTGTGAACATACAGCCAGCAGCTAAATCTACCGTGCCTGTATGTGCGTGTTTACATCACTTTTCCAGGTATGTGACATCAGTAGCCCACACAGAGCTGTGCAACAGCTCTTTCTTCCCACATTCGCTCATATTTTATTAACACTCCTGCTGAAGCTGAATCATCTCATCTCTTATAGACTCGCACACGGGTTGACACACAACTCCATCCACATCGTGCATATTTGATGAGCAAGGGAGCGCTCTGAACGTGGCTTCCTGTTTCTCACTTTCGTTGATGTGAACATATTCATTCTGGCCGCTCAGACCTCGAAGGGCGAGACAAGAGTGGACATAGACTTTATAAAGGCTGAAGTGTGAAGAATAAGAGGATTATGGGCTTAGGACAGGGTGATACTGCCATCATGTGGTCAGAAGATGTAAAAATAAACCTAAACTTGAGGCTGTTATTTACAACAGGGGCTTAAGTATGTCTCTTTGTGTGTGCATGCGTGTGTGTTGGGGCCCATTCCTTGCAGAAGGGGGTCAGACAGTGAAGTACAGCCAGCTGACACTGAGGTATGTGTCTTTTCTAATGAGATTTATCTGGCTCCAGATGTTCCTGGTTATGAAGATGTGTGTTGGAGATTTAGGAGGGTGAGACCTGCACCCTGTCAGAGTCACAGTGGGGTGCTGTTTTACTGTCTGTCACCCACCGCTAAATTCCCCCAACCTCTCAAAGGTGGCCCCTGAACCTGACAGCACTGACACCTTGACTCTCCCTCTCACACAAACAAACACTCTCTGACACAGATGTGAATCCACAATTTATAAACTTAAAAAAGCATAAAAATACAAAAGGAAGTCTATAAATGAAAGCAAATACACCACATATATACAGAGCAAGAAGGTAAGAATTGTGTATGTAAATCAGTGGCTCTCAACTGGTGGGTCGGTTGTTTCTGTGGTGTTTCTTGAAAAATGATTGGGCCATATGGCTGGCAACACAATAGATGATTTTCATAATTTAACATTTCTTTAATATGTGGGGAACACAGATACAAGGACAGTTTTGTCAACACTAGATCAGGGGTGTCAAAATCAATCACAGAAAGGGGACAACATTTCAAATAGTCTAAGATGCAGGCCAAACAGGATCAAAATTTATTGAACAGTCTAAAACTAAATATGTTTTAATCAAAAATATGAATTTGACCAACATATTTATTTTTAGCGAGCTTAGAGGTCACAGTAAAAGCCCTGACCACTGCATTTATCCACTGATCAGTGTGATATTAAGGCAATAGGAAGAGTGGTTCGGGCACTGGTCTTGTGGTGTGTTCCAGTTGATCTCGGAACTGAGATACTACGACATGCAAATTAGATATATCACTGGGAACGCCCCCCTTTGGTCGGAATTCCCCACTTAAAAGTTGGACGAGCTTCAGCTAGCTGGACTTTACCAGCTCATAGCTGGAATGCATATAGTTAGGAGGTGACGTCATTCCCAATTCCCCTGTCCAAGTTCTGATGTAAATGGAATGCACCATTGACCTGCATGGCAGCTGTTGCAGTGCATTGTGGGATTGCAGTACACATGGTGGAAGAGCTATTTACCAAAAGGCCATTGATAATAAACATATTAACTTACATGTAGTTATATCTGGCCCAGGGGCCTTGATTTTAACATGTCTGCACTGGATGATTCAGGCAAGTCACTGAACGCCACATCTGCTGTTTGTAGTGTCAATAAACAGAGAACCTATAGACACAAGATCTTCATTAAAACTTGAGTCAGTTTGTATCAGATGCATTTTTAGGATCTGTAACCCAGTAAAAATTGTCCAGAAGATAAACCATCTGTACTGAGAGCAATATGTTTATTTCTTTGACACAGTGGCAGTTATGACTTTGTCCATCTGCTCCTCGCAGAGCAACATGGATGAATAAGATGCGTCCTTTTGTTGCGCCTAATGCTTAAATGAACTTGTTGGAGAGAGTGCTTGTGTCTTCTTAATACCCCATATTATGCCTTTTTGAGTTTTAAATGGCCTTTAGTGTTTTGTACATGTCTTCTCTGTTTGATAGAGTACTTCTGTTCACAAGACAACAAAGTCCAGGACTTCTCCCTCTCCTCCTGTTTACAGTGCCAGCAGCTGCCTGAAGCAGCTTTTTCTCCAGCCCCCCTGAATAGACCTTGCGGTGTTACATCCTACCGTTGTTTTACTGGCAGTTGAAGTTCATTGGCCTGGGATGGAATCCCAGTGCAAAGCAGAGGCGGTACATGGTGTTGAGCAGGGCTGAACTCACCAATCACCACAAAGCAGACAGGTCAACTTATCAGAGCAGACTGGGCCCATGTGAGAAGGGAGGCTTTACAGTGGCGGGAGCTCCAGTAGACTGAGAATACAGCTGGATCGGGGTCATAAAAATCTGTAAAATATATATTTTTTAAATTAGTGATTGTTCTTCTAAGCTAATACATCTGTGCTGCTTTGAAAGAGGATGCTGACAATGCAAGAAGCTGGACTAAAGAAAGAGATTGTTGTTGTCCGAAGATAATTACCTTGTTAACTCACAAATGGTGATACTTTCCTCATGATAAATTATGTCTGAATCCTGACATAATAGTCACCCATTCATTCTCTATGAATGTCAGCAGTGTAGCTCAGTCCATAAGGGCTTGAGGGCTGGTGAGGGTTGCGGTTTCAAGTCCTGGTCGGAACATACTTGGAACTTGGTTTAGTAGCTGAGGGGATGCAGGCTGACTTCCTAGGGCACTGCTGCTGGTTACAGCAGCTGGTAACACAACTGAAAGGGGTTCTGTCCCTTACCTCCGGAGCCTTGGGGCATAGGGTTTGCCCCCTTGCGCTCTTAAACTTAATCGCACATAAACACCTACACATGAAGTAGGGTTATCGCTGCTGGTGGTGCAGACAAGATGTCAGGAATGATGAATGGTGAAGTGCTCCCAAACCTGACCTGACCTGATTCATTTACTGTACCTCTATATCTCCTTTGCTGCTGCATCAGGCTAGAGCCTACCCCAGTCATCACTGAGTGAGAGGTAGGGTATGCCATGGACTAGTGGCCAGTCAACCACAGAGCTGACATTGAGACAAACAACTGTTCACAAACACACTCACGCCATAGGCCAACTTAGGGTCACCAGTTAACCTAACTAGCAGGTTTGGGGCCTGTGGGGTGAAAGCAAATTTCCTGGAGAAAACCCATGGGGGAGACCATGCAGATTCTACATAGAAAGACCCCATCCAACCACAGAGTGGAATCAAAAACCCTCTTGCTGTGAGGCAGCAGCACTACCTGCTGCATCACTGTTTAGCCCACATAATTATCATGTTAATCAGAAAATAACAGAATATTTTTATTGTCTTGTGAATATAATACACCTTAGTGCAAAGTTGTGCAAATGTTCACATGAAAGTGGGCACTTAGGTTGTCATTTGATGTTTCTTCCAAACAAATTACAAATAACACCGGCTAAGTAGTTCTATAAGATTAGAGAAATAAGCAGCATTGATAATTATACAGAAGTTGCTGTGGAAATAAAACTAGTGCTGCAGTGAAATAAGGAGATTGCTGATTACATAGACAAGTTCATGAGTTGCAACAACTTTACAATGTGTCTTATTATTTCTTTTGTGAAAACTTAGCACAGTGCTTGTCTTGAACATTCACAATAATACACTTTTTTTAGTTGTATAATGAGGAACTGTTAGTGTTTGAAAATGTAGTTGAGGACACCGTAGTATTGTTTATGTCTGTAAGTTGTTGAAGTGCTTAAAATCAGGCTGTTATCAAACATGCTAGATATTTATTATGTGAGCTCATGAAGGCCCCACCTTGATTGGGAGCAGCATCATCAATGTATTTACATAGCACATTTGAAGATTATTTGGAAAAATAATCTGTTGCAACAAGCCTCAAAACAGGTTATTGAGAGGGGCAAATTGTCTCTTTGTTGGCTCTGTGATTGGTTTGACGAACAGCCCCTCTTCAAAGTAGCTGCTGCCGGGTTACTCCAGTCAAACAACTTCTGTGTTGGCAGAGTCTGTTGTAATGCATTGTGGTGAAATCCTAATTTTGTTACTATAAATTAAAAATCCCAAAGTAGACTTATCCACACTCAAGGAAAGGAGAAAACATTCCAGTGTTGTCAATATTTAGTGTTCTTGGAATATTGAGCAGAAATAATAAAGCATTTTGTTGATGTGAACAGCCAGTGTTTGATTACATCCAGTCATGCACTTGTAATATTTAAAATTATTTTAACAGATTCATAAAGATTTTGAGTTTCAATTGGACCAAATTTAAAGTATCAGAATGATTGTACATAAATAAAAGTTAGTCAAAAAATGAGTTATTTTAATTATTTTAAATGGTAGAGATGCCAGCTACAACAGATTTTGTCTACCCTAGTAACAGTAACTAGTGAAGGTGGGGCTTGGTGAAGAATCACTTCCTGTAAAGGGTGAGGCTTGACAAAGGGTCAGTTGGGTCCAAAATATGGCTTGAAATTGTTTAGTGTTTAGCCAGCCTAAGCAGACATAACACGTCTGTGTTTTTTTTCTCTCAAGATATTTTTGAGGCTTTCCTGGCCATTATTGATGGTGGAGAGGCAGCAGATAGACTAGGAAAGGGGAAGGGAGAGTAGGGGAGGACACATGGCAAATGGGCCTATGGTCGAATTTGGACCTGGGCCGCCTGTTTGAGACAAGAGCATCAATGTAGTGGCAACCGCTCCACCGTACTGGACCCCACAGTCACATATTATTTTAGTTCTATTGTAAGGTGTTGACAAACACTTTTTTGTTATTATCTCATAATCTTGATTTATATAACAAGTTATATCAGATTATCAAGTTGGTTTTCCCATCATACTGTGTTTGTTTTTTGGGATCTCTGGAGAACAATCAAAAATTTACATGGGAATTGGTGAATGTCCTCCAAAGGCTTCTGTAATAATGCACTTCTTAATCTGTTGGTTTTATCCTGTCTCTTTGTTCAGTCATATTCTATTGTTTTTTATTTTAGGTCCAATCTGCAGTATTTTTCATTAAATAATTCTGGCACATTGACATTTTTCAAAATTTGAGAGATCATTTCTTATTAAGGAAGCATTTGTGAACCAGTTGAGAACCACTGTTGTAAGTGAAATACAGATGTCCACATCCCCGAAGCAAAACTTGTTCATCTCACATGATGAAAAAGACACATTGTCCAATTCCTAAATCCAGTTAACATTGTCCAGCACATTTTCAGAGTGACACAAAAAACAATTTAAAAAAAAAAGAAGCCAGTGCAAGTGTACTAAAATATATCCAAAATAGTGTATTTACATCTCTCTCCTCCTGCTTTAAAATGACTTTTTGGCTCAGATGAACTTTTTTAGGTCGGATAACATCTCAGAGAGTCTCTTTTGCCGTTTTGGTCAGTGGAGGGAGGCATCAGCTGTGCTCGCTCTTCATTGAGTCTGGCACAGAACCACAGACTCTGACTGGGCTCCAGCAGCTTTCTCTGCTAGCTGGCACAACACACCATCACCTTCCTCTTCCTCTTCCTCCCTGTCCTCCTCCTCTTTTTCTCTGGCTGCTCAGATGGCGGGCTGCAGCTTGCTCAGGTTCCTCTGGTGCATGCTGTGGTGGCGCATCAGTTCGTCTGAGCGGGCAAACTTCTTCTGACAGTTGGACCAGCGGCAGGTAAAGGGCTTCTCACCTGACGACAAGGGGACGAACACGGAAAACAGATATTATTTCTTTAGAGGGAATTTAACCAGGAATACAACCTTGTTTTTTGTTTTTAAGGGCAATCTCATTATAAAAAAAGATTGTAAAGGTAGAAAATAAAGGTATACGCACTTGTTTTACCTGTATGAGTCCGTGTGTGTGTCTTAAGATGATCTGAACGTGAAAACCTTCTCTGACATGTCTCGCACTCAAAAGGCTTCACTCCTACACGGAGACGTAACAGTTTTCAGGTAGAGACAGAGAGAAGAGGAGGACAAGGGTCAAAGGTTGAAATTTAACTTTTGATGGAGTGATCAGTGTTTAATTATTAGTGTTGATGAGATCAAACTTTAAAGGAGGAATTGCAATTTTGTATCATATTTTTTATCATACATGTAAGTCTAAAACATGCTATAATTCACAATTTACACAGATAATACACCCGCCATTTTATGTTGGGAAGGAAAACTAACTCAATTATGAAATTGCTCATGCTAATGCTTTAAGAAATTAATGCGAGGTCAAAGTCATCTGCTGGTAGACACAGTATACACTTAGAGACGGGGTACCACTGAAGTCATGTGTTGGACTGGAGAGGGACAGTGCCACATAAGCATGACACAGAGGCACAAGACACTGGAGACAATGAGATCCTAAGTTATTGTTACTCAGTTTTTTACCATATCATATGCAGTGGGTTTTTGTTGCATATTCTTACTCTGAACAACCAGGCATCAAGCATATACAAGTCAGGATGAAGACTACCATAACTGTACCACAGGAGAAAAGCTGGTTCCTGATTTATTTTTAATCAGTCCTGATTATACAATTTGACAATAATCACTTCTAAGCTCACTTCGAACCTTCCTGGAGGTGATAAGAAGGTGCAAGGCACGACCCCTGATGGAAAACCAAAACAACTGAGTACAGAAGAGCCAAGTCCATCTGATTCCACATAGTGGAAAAAGCCCCGAATGCCTCTGGTCTTGACCTTCAGAGAGGAGGTGTAAACCATGAATTTAACCAGGCAGACATGTTAAATGCTGAATCAGGGAAAACACACTTTTTGCAGTGGTGTCTCTTTTTTGTGGGCCTGGACATATCATGTCTACCACTTCAGTTTAACTTAAATGTGACACCCATTTGTAAGCATCACTTTATAGTGAGAATTATCAAGTGAGATAAATCACGTGGGGAAGGGGGGCTTTAAATTTATGAGCATAGTAGTAAATACAAATTAAACTGCAGATGGGTCTGCTTCAGAAACTTTATTTCCTAATCTTTATTCTGTAGTATCCATGCTTTGTATCAAATTTTATATTTCAAGATTTACCACTGCTTTGATTCAGTGAGATAATCCACCCATCGCCTTTTGGAAAAGTTGGATCAGAAATATCCTGTATGATTTAATCAGGTAACTATTCAGTTTAATTATATAGCGATATTTTATCAACTTTCATGGACCTCTCACAACTGCTGGGAATAAAATATTGAAGAGAAACTTTTAATTCCTTTCAGTGTTTAGTTATTTACTGGTTTAAAGTTCATTCCAATATATTTGGTCCATAAATACTGACCCAGTGTTTTAAAGTTTTGTAGACAGTGAAATGTAAACTCCCTCTGGTATTGAAATCTCTAAAGTCCCATTAAAAAAGGGAGAAACGACCCCAGAGTGAACCCATGTAGGGGCTTTCCCTGGTGTACCTGTGTGTCTGCGCTGGTGCCTCTTTAACTGATCTGAGCGAGAAAATCTGCGTCCACAATCTGGGAATTCACACGGGTACGGCTTCTCTCCTGCAAGATGCATCACCATTTTTATCACTCAGTCAGTAAGAGTATCAACAACATTAGAAAAAAGACACATTTTTACCAACTAGAATAGGAGAGGCCAATGTAATAAGTTTGTTAAGATTCAGCAAATTTCTTAACATTTAAATGCTGGTATGTATCTTAAAGTAGTTTATAGAATGCAACAGTTTGGGGAGTGGGTCCAGAATAAATGGGAGTATAAATCAAAATGTCTCACCTGTGTGTTTGCGGCCGTGCATCTGCAGATGTGACAGTTTGAAGTATTTCTTGCTGCAGCCGGGATGAGCGCAGACAAACGGACGCTTTTCGTTGGTCTCTGTTGACCTCACAACTGGAGGAGCGAGACTGGTTACCCGTCGAACATCCTTAAGAAAGAACAACAGAGGTCGGTCAAAGACAGAGATTTATTATTTTATAGTATTTGTTCTTAAGATAATGCCCTGATATTAGATTAAAAATGACAAAGAGATGTTTAGCTTCAGGGGGAGGGTGTCAAGCAGGGTGGGTAAGGGCAAATAAAGTAAATAAATAAATAATGAAAACATTCATTTTATAATAGTCATTGAATAATGTTGTGTGAATTTTGACTGTTTTCATTTTAACTGCTCATGTCTATTTCAGAGCTGATCAAAAACTGCAATAATTGCCACCATCAGTACCCCCTACTTAATTGTCTTCATGGTAGCCATTGTCAGTATAAACTGATCAGTCTACAAAGTGATTCATAAATTCATTTTATCAAAGTTTCTGTTTAAAGGACTTTCATAACCAAAAAAAAAATTAACAAATAATCACCAACTTGAGTTAAGAAAAAAACATTAAAAACTAAAATAAACTAACCAGTGGATCAAGCTGATAACATACTGTTTGACCAACATCACTGTCCTTGTAACTATTAATCTGTTTCATTAGTTTTTGTTGTGATGTCTTTTTCTGTCCTTATTGTCTGCAATCATCTCTCTAAAACCCTTTAATATAACGTTCCTAGATGTTTAAAAATACATTAAATTTAAGGTAAATAAACTGTCGTAACTATCAGTACTTTTATAAGGTAGTTCAAAGCGGCTTTATTTCTGTAATTATCTTCTGTTTTTATTTTACATGAAGATTAACTATCTTTGTGTGATAAACCAAAATGGGATTTCATCTTATTATTTTTATTAGTTGAAATACATTAGCCAGATCCTATCATTTGTATCCCTGTAACTCTGAGGGTTACTTCAGCTTCACTTGGTACTGAAGTATTCATCCCTGCCTTACATTACAAAAGTTGTTCATGTGCTCTGTGCTGTGTGCGACTCTCTGTTTGATTAAACTCCGACTGACCTGCAGTCCTCTGAAGACTCCATGTGTGTGTATGTGATACTGAGCACTGACCAGCATGGATGGAGGTGGGACTGTGGGGTCACTATCGTAGCTGGCTGTGTGTCCGCTGAAGAAACAGAAATGAAGAATATAAAAACATTAAAAGCAAAATTCAGAGATCAAGTAAAATCAAGTCAAATATCTTCAATTGACTAGAAGTAATCTGTAATAATTTAAAACTGAAATTTATCTTCTGGTCAAAACTATGCCATTTCACCTGCTGTGTGATACATTTACCAACACTGTTATTTATGATCAGCTGAGTTTATTCACACATGGATGTTTTAATGTATTTATCTCTCTCTTCCCATTTGATATCGATGACCACATATTCATGGAAGTTTTTGCTAAAAATCTATATATTATTTTTTACCTCTGTGGAATGATAAAGCAGTTGTGATGATGTTTCTATATTAAGATTACCAGTACTTCCTCCATTTTCTTTTCCTTTTACTTCTGTAATAAACATGTAAGCATGTAAGCAACTCTTTTTTTCTTCATATGAAATGACCCAGTACTTTGAAAGACTTGTAAATCTATGCAAATGTAAACTTTTCTTAAGCATGTACAAATTAAAACACAAAAAAATGGCCTCAGTTTCTTACCAATTCGAATAATACATCTCATCCATGATACTCACATTTTGCAAAACCTGTTGCTCAATATATTGTGTTTTTTTTTTTCAAGCTATGAATGCCTTATTGTTAGCTGTCCATAATTTCAAAATATTTATCTAAACTTTGTAGGTGAATGTGGTGAAAACACAAGGTAACATTCAGGCACTCTTAAGACCTTTCAAGGTGTATTTTTAATTTTTTCAGCACCTTACAGTTGTTGTTAAGTGCAAATTCAGGCAGACAAATGTCTCTCTTTTAAAAAAAATTGCAAACTGTCTTTTTTAATTTGAGTAATGCAGGTTATATTAGCTGGATATGGCTTTGATTTTGTTGAAAGGAAAATATCCTTATTTTTAAGAATAAGAATTGAAATTACCTGCAATATTTTTTTAAGTATGAAAAAATAACTCTAAACAGAATACTCTGATTTTGCTAATGAGCTTGTCATATTACTCAAAAGATTATTTCACTTTCTTATCACACTGAACCCAGTAATAACGTGCTGTAAACTAGGGCTGCCTGATTATGACAAAAATTACAATCATTATCATTTTAATAGATATTGAGGCACAATTACTCATTGACCTTAAAACATGAACTTATGTGCTTTTGACACTATCATTTTGAAAAAAAAAAAACGTTTTCATTAAAGAACAGACAATACATAGAAATATACTTACACATACTTACACTTATACTTAAACATACAGATACTTCAAAATAATGCTAATGATACAAATAATGGAAAAAGAAAAAACGGTTAACATGTCATGTGGCACAGTTATCTTTTCATCTGGATTACTCAGTTTTTAGAATTGTGAAAGACTGTTATTGCTATTGAGATTAAAATTGGATTAATGACTTGTAATGTAAACAATCATCTGGTGTTTTGTAAAAGGGGTCAGCAGGAAAACATGTCCATAAGAAAGTCAGCAAACAAACACACATCAGTTGTTTAGATGCTGAGCCATGAGAAATCTTTGGACATGAGGAAAAGGGACTCACTGTAGCTCCCTAATAAAGTCAAAGTTTATTTATTCTATTTAATTCTTTGAAAAAATAAATAAAAAAACATGTTTAATGCCTGGTCTGGCTCTTCATCAGGGGTTCTCTGCTCAGGAGGTTCAGGTATTATTAATCAACATGGAATTAACATGGAAAAAAATATTTGTTTTGGCCTAAAGTCCTGAAAATACTCTGATCTTAAATGTTGCATAAATGTTAAATTAATGCTGGTTTAAAAACAGATATCCCTTATGATAAGTAGGTCGTCAGTTCTGGGTGCCTATTCATTTAACGTTGTATTTATTTAACTTTTTGTGGTAGACATCTGTTTTAAATAGTGTCACCTAAAAGAAAAATCCTGTCATATCTATTTTTGTTGATTTCAAACAGAAGCACCTTCAAGAAACTAATAGGAAATTCACGTGGTTATTCAAATCTTGATATATCAACAATAAAATTCATAAAATCCAAGCATTTTCAAGGATTTCAAGCACCCATACAAACACTGAAAAGAAATTTAATGATATGATAAATAAATAAACCCTCTTGTTTGGATTGAGTTTTTCCAGTGAAACACTCAGATAAGCACTCAAACACACACATGTGCGTACGTTCCTCTTGACTTCCTGATATCTTTAGGCTGTGAGCCAGCAGCCATCTGCTCCAACCCCGTCCTCTGCCTCCACAAAGGGGCTTTAAACTAAAGGAAGCACTGCGTCAATTTAAAACAAATAAAAATAGAAATAAACGCTCACCTCTTTATGGAAGACGCCAGGGAGTTCATCTGATTCCAGGTCACACAGTCGAGCTGGGATGCCATTTGGTACAGGTTATCACTGAATAAAACACATAAAGCTGTAATTAGAACTTTATTTAGGTGTTATAACAGGAAGGATTATTTGTTAGTTTGGGAACTACAGTGCAAAAATGTGTTACTGAGAATGTGCATCACAATCAGCTTTGTGGTTTAACAAATGGTAGTGAAACTACGGGGGTAAGTTTTGTTTTTATTCTCTCTCTTTCCGAATGAACGAATTAGTAATAATCTGGAGGCTGCACATCTGGATCTGTGTGTTCATCCTGATAGACTTGAAGTTGTGAGTGATTTAAACAATATTTTTCCGTTTTAGTTTGTTGTTTTGTGGGGTTTTTATATTCCAAGGTAACAACAGTTTGGAGTTTTTCAGCCCCATTGCCAGTGTGACGACAAGCTGTAATATGTACGCCTCTGCAATGCTGTGCCTTTGCTGTGAGTATTACAGAGGAGGAACAGGAGAAGGAGTTGTTCCCCCTTTTGTTTCATTGTTTCTTCTTATTAGGTTGTATTTGTACCTGTTTTAGACTATAGTGACCCTCCCTCAAACCCTTTGGATTTCATTTATCAATCAGCCCTTAGACTTGGTGACACATTTTCCACCCATCATTCGTTTTGTATGACAAGGTGGGCTATGCACCTCTAAGTGTGAGACGTGACTAACGTTTTTTTTTTTTTATCTATTTATAAAGCATTGATTAATAAACTTCCTCTGTACATTTTATCTCTGTTAAAGCAGGCAACTAACGGACACTCAACACGCTCAAATAGCTGGCAAATGCACAAAGTGCCAAAGCCAAATACTTCATTTGGAAAAACCACGTTTAGCTTCTCTGCTGCTTTTACTTGGAACACTTTACAACAAATAAAACTGAAAACATCTGTACTCATGGACAAGACTGCACAAAGAAATGTCTGGGCCCCTGAAAGAGTCCCTTTTGAAGTGATTTAGTGTAAATGAAACTCATGTACTAGCTGGTGCAGTCCTATCCTCTGTATTCTTTTTATTGTCCTATTTGTTGCTGTCCCAACATTGATTCTAGTCCTTAAATAGCAAAACACAGTCCAACAGTTCAAGACCAGTGGTTAAGTCCAACTGCTCTGCAAAATAATGATATTATTGAAAAATATGCCTGTAACATTAAAGAGAAGAAGAGTTTTGTTTTAAAAACAGGCTACATTTTAGTGCAGTCCCTATAAAGAAATGTGTATTGTCATTTTGTTGATAGGAAATGTATTTGCGTTAAAATCAAAATCTGGTTTTCAACTGCTTGAATTAAAGATGGGCCACTCTTCACCTTTGTGGGCCCCTCTATGAGGTTGGTTGATTCACTTCAGGATCAAGAAAATACTGTTGTTTCCATTGTAGTTTTGCTTAATTTGTGTTTTTAACAGCAGTAACTACTATGTATCTTTCATGTGTGGTTGCTTATTGTTTGAAACTTAAACTCTGTTGCTGCATGTTTTTTTCAGGACACTTAAAAAAGAGATTTTTAATTTAAAAAAGTTTTTCTGATTAACTTAAGGTTGAATTGATGAATCGAATAAAATAATCAAATTAATGTTAATTAAGTAAATAAGATCATTCTTTCAGGGGACACCTTTGGATCACAACTTAATGAATAAATGGATTCATGTAACTCTGCACTTCCTGCCTCTTCTCTCGTTCCCTTTTAAGGATAATGAAGAGGTTTTCATTCAGGGGAACTCCCAACTGCTCTCTTATTAACACATCCTGTCCACCCTGCACACTCCTCTCTGCCTTCATTAAAAAACATGGGCTCTGGGCCATTCTTTACCTTGGCAGATCACACTTTCACACACTCACACACATTTGGAGGGGCGATGGTGCACGCTGCGGGGGTGAGTGCCTCGGTGCCTAGCACACCATGCACCGCTGCATGACATCATTACTCTGTCCTCAGTATCATTAAAAAGCGGGAAACAGTTTTAGGGGAATTCTGGACGGCATTCCTTGAGAAGTCCTTGAGGGAAGGATGGTGATGGCTCGCTAATCAGCTCTGAGATATGTTAAACTGTGGAAAAACTCACTGATATATCTGACATGTATCCACTGTGAGTGTGTGTGTGTGTGTGTGTGTGTGTTTGTTTGAGGGTTTGCAGCTCCTGCTTTAAGCTCTAACAACAGCCGAGTCTTCCCTCCTCTTATCAAGCGCTGTCCCAGTGTTTGGGTAGTGCATGTTCCCTCTCTACAAAAACATCAGAAAACAGCATTTCAAGAATTTCAGACTCATTTTCCTTCTCAGATGGTCTGCATCACATTTTAAACAACACAGAGACAAATCCAGAGGTTGAAGTAAAGAGATTCTCTTCATAATAACTTCACTGTTTTCAGCATTAGTGCGGCATCTTTGATAAATTATATATGTGATTTATAACTATAAATGCTTTATTGATAAATAAGGGAAGCGTTAATAAAGGGCATGGATTCGAGGTGTACAAAAGTAATCACTCAAGTACAAGTACAGAAACTTTGATTAAATTTCACTCAAAAGCAAGTTCAAGTAGTTCTTAATGAAGCTACTTAATTAAAAGTAAAAAGGACTTTATGCAATATTTGTTCAAAGTACTGAATAACGTGAGTACACGGTTTTTGTTGACAACAGCTGGAGCACGATAAATCTGATAGTTATTTGTTTTGTCATATATATTAGTGTAGTATGCAATACATTTTTACCCAAACTGTATGATCTAATCCAGTTCTGAAATGGTGTGCCACAGGATTTTTTTCAAGCATCGGTTACTACTACCATTACTCCTTTAAGATGCATTAATTTTTGCACTTAGCTGCAAATCCTGTAACTTTTCACAGTCTTAAAATACTTAAATGAACATTTTCTTTTGCAGTTAACAAAACGAGAAGATAGAGGATTTATAGGAACTCCTGGTTTTATAAAATGCACTCAGTCAAGTTTTACTGTGTGTTGCTGAAACTCTAAAATTGTACCACATTTTTTAATTAGTTCTTGCTTATTTGCTAAAGTATTTCAGAAAAGATACTGTTTTCTATCGGATTTGATAAGACGTTATTTGAATAAACTTGCACAGACCCATAATGATTGCAACACGTGTTAAAGTGACTATTTTGCTTTATTTTAAATATGTTGTGCGCTGAGGTTTGGCATCATATTAGATGAGCCATGGGGAAAAATAGTTTGAAAATCATTAAGTATTAGTTTTTACAGATCAATATTAAACTAGATTTTGAAAGTACTGGTGAAATAGTATTTTTTTTGTGAGTTGTAGTTTTGTATGACTACGACTTTGACTATTTTAACCTAGCTGTCCTCTTACAAAATTTGCCAATGTTCTGCTGGTAGTGAATAACAGCGTGCTTTGACTTTATCTGGCCGATGTCCCTCATCAATAAAACATTTTTTGCTGTAAATGTATGGTATGTAACCAGTAATGCTTTAATTATGCTTAACTGATGCTTCATTGTGCACAGTTATTATGAAATGTTTCTGAGATTCCCAGCCTCAGCCACCACTTCAGGTTCACTTAAACTGAACTTTTACTTTTCTCCTCATTTTTCCTCAGTGGGCCGGACTCGGACACATCAGCAGTAGATCACTCTGTGTTTGTTTTGGCCTGCTGAGCAGCAGTGGGCAGCACTTAACCTCAGAACAAATTAGGATTCACAAAGCAGACAGTGCAGAGGCAGGATCACAGAGAGTTCACACTTTTGAAAAAAAGAAACAACCAGAGAGTGAGTGAGCAAGCTGCATGTGGTGCCGGTGGAAAGAATCTGACATTAATGGATGTATGAGGAGTCTGCAAACTTTTGGGAGGAGTGGAGTCGTACCAAGGGGGGGATTTAAGGTAGCCAGAGTCAAATGAAGTAACAATAACGACAAGAGGAGGGGGATAATTGTACCTGTTGTAGTTTCTCAGCAGCAGAGCTTGGCTGCTCGGACACGATTCGGGAGGATTGTGGCAGCCGAACATGGGAGGAGGAGCTGGGTACTGCTGTTCAACTGAGGACAGAAAAATGTAGATGAAAGAGAAGGTGCTTCAAGAAAGGGTACAACCCATTTAGTAACTTTCTTTAACATTACTGACTGACCTGCAGATTATTTTGTGCAGGAAAAATGATTTTAGAAAACATCCTTTTCTATAAATGGTGAGCTTTACAGAGCATCTTCTAAGCTCTAAGTAAACAGAAAAATGTACTACGAAAGAAAGAAAGTAAGAACCATACAAATAAAATTAAATCACCTATTAGAATTAGCAGAAAAAATGAGCTGATACGGTAGAGGATACACCAGTACATGAGATGCCTTTTTAGTGGGCAACACAGGTTCAAATCTTGCCTGAGGTCCCTTCAGTCGTGTTATTCTCCGCTCAGTCTCGTCCAGTTTGCAACTGTGACCATTTGTTTTAAAAACAGACATAAAACAAGTGTAGCTGAGTTTTGTTGCAGAGGCAGCTGTGAAATATTCTTTTTATGAAGACCAGAAAGAAGAACATTACGACAGTCAATTCTGCAGGTGATAAAAACACGAATAAGAGTCTCTGCATTGGCTTAAGAGAGAAACTGATGCACTTCAAAGTTCTTTAAAATATAAAATGCTTTTTTGTACCATCTCTAACATCTCCAACATTTTTAACTTGGTGGCAGGAAGTAATAGTCAGTGCTTGTATTTTGTTCTCAGTGTCTCGCTCTGTGAAGCTGTGTCAATAACTAAAACCTAAATTTTGTCCTGGCTGAGCTGATAAAATGATCTGCCGTCCAGGACGTGACGTCTAAAAGTACAGTTAAAAGGGCATCAATGGGCCTTGTGTCTTCAGGCAACAAGGCAATGCAGAGCTGACTACCAGCAACATAACTATGACAATTAATGCAGTGCTGCCTGATGACAACCCATAATGGTAACACATACAGAATAAAAAGTGCAGGATCTAAAATTGAGCCCTGAGGAACACCACATTCTATTTTATGAGCATTCACCCATGCTAACATAACATTTTCTGCCATTAAGATATGATTTATTAGAAATAGTGCTTTGGGACGCTTCGCACTGACTGACTGCCCAAATGATGTCTGATAGGAGGGGGAGGAGGGGTTACGGGCCGAGGAGCGGACTTTAAAAACAGTCATGGTGTTTGCCTGTGACGAGGAGAGAACACCCATGTAGCTGGAGGCTGTATGGCTATTACATCATAATTCCCCGAAATTAAAAAGCTGAGCATTTTAAGGGGTTTCTTTAAAGAGGCATAGAGCATTTCTCTGTGAACTAAGAGTTTAGTGAAAGATGTCGTGTTCTTCTGCTCCCCAAGCCCCTTCTAACAACATGAAAAGTAAAGAAAATTAATTCTTCAGGACATGGGACCTTTGAGACCTCTTCAAACACACTAAAAGAGTTTTTTAAGAAGGATCTAAAAGACGCATCACTGGTCTGAGCTGGTCACTGGTCAGCATCAACAAACTCCTCCAGTGTTTCCTCATTTAAAAGCACAACTGTGAAGAGGCACACAGGCTGACAGCTTAACACACTTGACCTCATAAAATCTATTTTAGCTCTGAAGTGGACTGCAAAAATAAGAATGAAAAGTTGTTTAAAGGCAGCATTGATTAAATCATCAATGGCTGTAAAAATTACTTTATTTCACATTTTGTGTTATAGTAAATACCCTGAACATCAAATTATGTGTGCACAAATGTAAGAGATTGTTTTTATGGTTTGTTCCCCTTGATTTAAATAAAATCTCTTACATTTCCGTCTGCAAGGCCCTCCCTGTCAAAGATTGAGTGGGTCACTCAGGAACAGTGGTCCTTTTCAGCCTCATATACTCTATTACTCCCCTGACAGTTTTTTGACATTCCTGCAGAGCCACATAAAGCCGTTTCCTCCAGTTATCAGAGTCATTAACCATCCGTGTGCTTTTAGAGCGAGAGTGTGTGTGTATGAATAAATGTGTGTGCAGACAGAGACAGAGAGACACAAAGGACAATGGCTGACAGCGTCTCTGTTGTGATTTGAAAAATAACAGGTTACTTCTGTAACCTTGCTGTGACATGACAGTCCTCTGGTCTGTGACTCAGTTTGGAGCAGAGACGTCACGACGCAGACACTTACCTATGTTGTTTGGTGGTGACAGCGTGTCTTCGTGTTTGAAGGACAGGCTGGAGAGCTGTGGGGTGTGGTGGGACGGAGTGTGACCGTAGCTGGGGTTGCTTTCTAAACTCACTGCTCCATAACCTTAAGACAGAAGAGAGAGTGACACAGTTTAAACACAGTCCACTTTGGGATCAGGAGTTCATTGGTGTTCAGCTCCTGAAGAAACTGTGGCATGTAGACCTTGATGCAAGTGTTCACTCCAAGTTTTAGGCAAGTTTAAGAGAATTGTAATCAGTTATTTGTTACAATATACAGTGCTTAAGAAATTTAATAGACACAACTGCCCTAAATTAAAAGATGATTATTACCAACATAATTTTGTGTTTATGTAATGGTTGATACACCAGCATGTAGAAGCTCTTTAATCTTAATTATATTTTTAATGCTCTGATATAAGTTTTATTGCATGACTTTTTAAATTTACTGTTTTACAAAAACTGAAAATAGTAAAACACATTATTACTTCTTGATTTAGACAACATACGTTAGCGTCATTTCATGGACACAAGCTCAAAATAAAGATTGCATTTTCTTCCTTGTTGTTGAAAATACTGTTAACTCTTTAATCCAGTCACTGCACAGACATGTACTTCTCTTGCTGATAACTCAGTAACTAATGATCCTGTCTGGTATCAGGCACTTCTGGTGAGGTTGCAAACTTACTGAGCCAGAAAAGAAATGTTGATCATTGATTGTTCAGTATTATCACCAAAACTTCCATGAGTGGGGTGTCTGACACCAAAACAAGATGCCTGTCGTGGTCTGCTTTATACTATTGTATGACATCTGAAACTCTGGTGAGCTTGTAACGGCGTTATGTCTTACTGGTTGCATTCCTCTCTAGAACAAAGTTATCCCAACCTAGCCCTCTAATTTTCATATTGTGGGTGACCCTCATGCACTTGAAATCTCTCTCATGTCTAAGATGCTCTGTGGAGCTCCTGCCCCTTTAAAGCCCCCGTCCCCATTCTTTTACCATCTCTGCTCTGCACTGGGCCCGCTGCTCCAAGACAATGAGCTCAAACTCATCACAAAGGTGGCGCCATTTCAGGCAGATACTGGTGCCATAAAGAGGAGGAGAGGGAGGATTTCTTATGCTACAAACTTTTTGTCTTGTGCTGAGAAGAACTCTATCAGGTGGATGAGACATGTAAAACACACTAAAGGGATTATAAAACTTGTTCAGCATAATAAGGGATCTATAAGTTCAATGACTGTATGTGGTGCTGATATTATATCAGTGATTTTTTTTTTTTTTTGATGATTGCAATATCTTTATTATTAATCAGGATTATCATTTTTTTCTATGATCGTGCAGCCCTCGCTCTGCCTGCCTCAAACACTCTTTATGAGCTTCTGCCCAGATGGACTGGTAAAATATACCCTTTAGATCAGGGATGGGCAACTTTGGTGACTGAGAGGGTCACACTAATTTAATCCTCAGTGCCAGAGGGCCATATTAATGGAGTTTCAATGATATACTCTTGACTTTCAGAGTATTTATTGGTAACGGTTTTACTTTTATTAAAAATAATGATGATAACTTAGTCATGCACCAAAGGCAGTCTTACAGAAACAAGTACTGCTGACCATTGCTCTATTTATTGTTTGGAAAATATTTCTGTTTTTTATGTTTACATGATAGATTTGCCATGTTTTCCTTTACATGCAATTTATATCTATATATATATATATATATATATAGATAGATAGATAGATAGATAGATAGATAGAGATATAGATATTTTAGCAAGCTTGTGGGCAGTATGGGTGAAGTAGGATGGCCCCATCTGGCCCCCAGACCTCCAGTTGCCCATCCCTGCTTTATATTTATTGTACTGTATATCTGGTATTTCAGGTTACTGGTGTTTCACTCCATCCTGTTGTGAGTTCAGCCTTTCTTAGTGAGGGATTACCACAGTGTATACTGCAAGGGAAAATGAAGCACCTTGTACCAAACACATGGGAAGAGGCATTGAAAATTACAGTAACTGTGATATAACTTGTGTTTAAAAAATAATTCTTCCTCACTACTTTATGCTGAAAGATGTACTGATATTATTTTAATAGATCTAAAAAAAATCTCACCACTGATGCTAAATGAAATCTCTGTTAAGGATTTGTGCTCTCTGCATAATTGTAGTTGGAGTTTCTTATGTCCTTTACTTTTTAACATGATAGCGCACTTTGATGAACAAGACAAAAAGTCTGCAGCATCTGGACTTCTCCCTCCACCCCTGAGTATGGCACCAACATGGCTTACTCCCCCCACCACCTCAAAATAGACTTCTCAGTGTGATATCTTACAACTGATCCCAATCAGTTTAAGCCCACACTGTAGCGTAGTTGTAAAAATAAATGCAGAGTTGTTGACAACATGGCACCAAGCAATTGCCATAGAGTTGACCTGTAAACCAATCAGGGCAGACTGGGCCCATGTGGGGAGGAGAGACTTAATTGGACAGAAGCTCTAAAAGCGTCTTAGAGAGAACAGAGCACCATCACTACATGAAAGCTAAAAGGTTTTTCAACATTAGTGACTGTCAACATACTCCAGCAGTCATCAAAACTGATTATACGAACCTGATCCTTAAAGTCATCTTTATTACTAAAATTGTATTTCAGTATTTTTCTTTGTATTTTATTTTGGCTTTAACTTGAATTCATTTTTCAATGTCTCATAATTTCAAAAGGCATCATGAAAAAAATAATCTTCCTCTCCTCTTTTCATGCCTTTGATTGTATATTGTGTTGATTATTACACAGTGTTCAACATGACAGCCAAAAAATTACATTAAGATATGACATCCCTCTTGAAATAATTTGATTCTTTGTGAAGAGTTTATAAGAATAAAATTAGCTTTTTTAATTTATTCACATTCATCAAGGTAGACTTTTCGTTTTTTGTTTTACACATTTTTGGACTTTTTACCCTGAAAGCAAAAAAAAAAAAAAAAAAGCTATACCTGTCATTACCTACTAGATCCCCAAATTTTAGAGCTCAACATCTGAAAAGTCCCTGATGCAGATAAAATGTTTTTATTCAAGAGGACAATCTGCAAAGTTTCTGACAAATCCTGAAAAACCTGGTGTGACATGTGACCCTGTGTAACGGGGGTGTTGAGATGTAAGTCAGGGGTGCTTCAGGAGGACTAAGCTGGGTCTAAAATCGTCTGTGTGTATAAATAATTGTCTCTGTCTGGTGGAGTCATTAGATCAGCATCCTGTAAATGTTCGGTGAAGTCTGCGGAGCCTCAAGTCTATCTGGTCAGTTATCTGAATCCCCCTGGTAGTGTCTCTTACTCTCTGGCAGGGTCACCACAGAGAGACATTCATTTAAACCACTAAATCCCTTTTCCTTGTAACATGTTCTTTTTCCCCCCATCTATCTTTGGCCTTGTGGTTGTAATATTTATGGCAGGTGGAAAAAGAAATTTGGCAAACACACCGCAGACGGCCTGAGATGAGCTGCTGCAGTGTGCTCGCCGAGTAAAAAAAATGAAACAGAGCTGAGAAGTGATGAATTGCATGTATGCTAACTTAATTAAAGTTATAAGAAACAGAGAACAGTGTGATTTATTGCATGATTGAGGAGAGAAGCATTAAAGAAGAATGTTACTTTTCAGTAAAAATGTTGCACTGTTTTATTTTATATACACATACAGAGCATTTTCAATTTAGTTTGCAATGCCCGGTGCCCTTTGCCAACCTCAACCCTCATTTAATAATTTAGAACAGATGAAAAAATCAAAATGTTTATGGTTTTGAGTGACATGCAGGTTATAATGAGTTTTAATTTATATGCAGTCATCATAGGGCTGTCCCCTAATGGGAGAAATAGGTGTCAGTCAGGTCAGTCCTGATTATTTTTAATGATACTGAGATCCATGTTGGTAAACACAAAAACTCACATTTTTACATCAGTGCATCACATGCGTAACCATTACACTCATAACACCTTAACAGCTCGAGCCTATCCCAGCTGATACTGGGCAACCCTGGACAGGTTGCTGGCCAATCTCAGGGTTCACATTTAGAGACAGAAAAATACTCACACTCACACCTAAGGGCAATTCAGAGACACCGATTAACCAAGTATCATTTTTGTCTGTGGGAGGGAGCCAAAGTACCCAAAGAAAACCAATATATGCACGGGGAGAACATGAAAATTTCACAAAGAGTGAAGTCGATCCAGCAACCTTCATGCTGCACCTCCACCCAGCCCAGAATATGAATTTATAAAAATTAGGGATGCATTGGACAACCAGATATGTTGCTGTTTCTTAACTCATTATTCACCATTACTGATAATGACGTTGTCTCTTTAATATAATTGACCTGTCTCTTTCATTGTGATGATCTGTTTGTATCAGAAACAGTTCTGAAACAAGGTGAACAGCATTTCCTTCTATTGTTGATATTGGATTGATATTGATATGATATTGTACAATCATACATTCTGTGGATATTACAGCCAATATGTAGGACAAATGCATGGCCAATACATATGAGTGAAATATGGTCTGTAAATATTGGCAGACATTTTCATATCCGCCGATATAAGTAATCAGCTTTTTTGTAGCTGTTACCTGCTGATACCGATATTGTGCCGATAAAATCATGTATCCATAATAGATATAATACCTCATATCACCAATACTGCCTCGATTCAGGAAATGTAAAAATGCTCTGACACAGAATGGATGAATGTTGTTTTGTCTTGATTACAGATTTTTTTTGTGCTTTAATTCTGTTAAAAGTTTACAAATCACTTATCAACATGGAGATGATCAAAAAACTTCTTGAAAATAATTAAAAATCATTAAAACAGGAGGTAAGAGGTTTGTGCCTGACAGTGATGATATGCAAAATTGATGAATAGAGAAATTCTTATTGATTATCTTGTTGTGTTATATGCAGGTAGCAACAAAAGTAATGAAAACTGGAGCATGATTATCTGTCCTGCCCTAAATTATTGTTTCACCTTTTACACCTATGCAAATAAAACTTAGAATAATGTAGCTTCCCTTGTTGGAAAAATGATGAAGACAGATTTAGGAGTGTTGTGTCAGGCAAAGTTCAAGAGTGTATAATCAATGTATTATCATACAGAGAAATAACGTTGAAACATGTATCATTGTTCCAATAAGAGAAGCCTCACACACAGAGGCAAAGAGGAGAAAAAAGTAATAATAAGGGAAAAAATAAACCAACATAAGTGTTAAAGAGATGGTAACATGAATTAATGCTTATAAATTAAAGTCCATCAAAGATAGTGTCATTGTGTCAAAGGTCAAGGAAAAACAAAAATATGCTTTGAGCGGAGATTTGAATAAATAAATGGAGCTGGCAGGTCTGATGTGAGGAGGCGATGGTTCACAGACAGGATCCTGCAACTGGAAAAAGACATCTACAGTGGTTTTAATCTTATTTATTACATTTTTCTACCAACACATGATATGTAAAAAGGGATGGTTTACATGATAGATGGTAAGAGTTTGTCATTAAATTTTTTACTGAACTGTGAAAAGCACCGTGATATATAAAACCAAACAATGAAGTATGACTGTTACCTCTTACGCATGTGCTTTCTTTATATTATTTTCAGGCAACAGAAGTATCACAGAAAACTGCAGAAAAAAGTGTTCTGAATTTCTCTGTTGTTTATTATAGGAGTTAAGTGAAGATGGGTCATTGTTTATAGGGAATGAGGGAAAAACAACAAAACTACACATGTATTTAAATACAAATACTGAAACTAAAAGTTGTTTTTTTCTATTGTTTCATTCATACAGTCAGCTACACGGTCCGCCTTGACTTTCATGACTCCATGAATTTAAAGAGGTCAAAGTTGGAGTACATAGCAGGACCGCTCTGAGCCAGGGAAAGAAAGAGGAAATTTAAACAGAATAAGTACCATTTAAAAATACTTTCTTGTCCTCTTATCCAGACTTTAGAGGCAGTTTTACCTTAACTAGGCTCAAACACATCAACAGTTTCTGCTCATCTGGCCACCGCAGTATGCCAGGTTTTAGACAAGCTATTTCACGAAACAACATTTTGCTTAGATTATTACATTCTGTGTGATGCAGAAGACAGTTTGACTCAGTGTCTATTTCATTTAAATCAGACAGTTCACATGGTCTGTTTTCTTTTAGAGTATTTTTGAATCGATGTACCTCAATGGCTGTAATAAGAAGATCAGATCTAAACAGAGCAAACAAGGATCTTTACCTTCTGAAATAAACAAGTTGTGACATTTAACTAACACAGAAAATTTAGTCTGACCTATACAGACGTCTTCAGCTTTGGTTTTGACAAATGCATGAATTTACTTTATTTTACTGTATTTAATGCTAAATGCTAAATCCAAGATGTTGAATAAAGCACACTCCCTCTTCAATTACTTTGTAAAAAAATGCATTCCTAACCCGTTTAAATGACCGATCTTTTCACAAGAGGATGAAACCATGACTTTAGCTAATTTATCAAGTTTCAATTTCAGTCATTATTTTGGCTTCCCACGATCATGAAAACAAGATAATCAAGATTAAATGCTTCCTGTGCTGCGTGCTGTGTTTGCTTGTTTTTCCTCATAGAATTTGTCATGACTGTGCTTTAGTGCTTTTGTTGTATTTTGGTCAAAAGACTTCATCATCACAGTCTCAAAGATTATGTCTCTTATTTTTATATTTTTTATTGTTTTTTTGCTTTTTTTTCACAGTATTTAGTGTGCTCATATGCCAACAGGTATCTACTTCTACATGTGATGCCACTGCGGTGAGATCAGTGAGTTTTTGTGTTAGATAATCAAATTTTAAAATCATTAAAATAAGGGCGACAATGATTTTTGCCATAACTGAGCAATCATACAATGTGGACCTTAAAACTTCATTTCTTGTCTTTGGGTTGTTCTTCAGAGGGTCTAACCTGCTAAGCAGGCTGATGTATCCTGACTCAGGCCTTACGTAAAAACTTCTAGAGGATAATGACTCATGATATCTCTTTATTTGAATTCCTCCAGTCTGCAGATCACCAAACACACTCTTAGTTCCTTTGTATTTCATTATAAACGACTTTCTCTACAGCAGAGAGACATCCTGACTCTGAGAGTTGCAGCCGCCGACCTCGTGCAGGTTTAACGCTGACCTCCGATTTATGAAGCTCAACAGACACGAGTGTTGTTTATAGTAAAAGCAGAGTCACATCCATCATAAAACTTCACAGGAAGCTGAAATGAAGTGACATTTAAGAAAAAGACAGGTTAATCGAATTTAAACCCCCTGTGATGTTATTTGTGCACCATTCCATGATTGAGAAAATGGCAAGGGAGATGTTCACAAGTGAAGTTTTTGTTTTCTTTCATTTTTTAAGAATTATTCTGAAGAAATGGGCAACATGAGGCCCTTGGGGGACTCATGGCCCCCTTTCTCAAAAACATTGGGTTATTACACCTGAAAAATATCTTAAATCTGCTTAAATTCCATGTTTACCTCATTTTATTTAGCTTTACTATCCTACTTTCAAGTTTCAAATATAACTGTATGCATAATGAATCCAGGTGAAGCCTAAACATTTGGTATCCAGAAATGCCCACCCCTGTCGTAGGTCCTTGGAGCATCTTTTTTTTTTGATGAATGAGGGGCTGACAGTATCACTGCAGGAGAGCATGATATTTTAATGTAGATCTATTGTGCCTGCTTTTATTCCGTTGTCATTATATGTTCTGAGTTATGTCTGTATTAGTGTGCAGTATTGTTTAAATGTGTTTGTACCTAAAACAGCAGATATCTGCGTGCACAGGTTAAGACAGATGTCTGTCTGTGCACACAAAAGTAGATGATTATGTTTTTTCTATTTTATTTTATCTTGTTTTCTTGTTAATTCCCTGACGTATTTTTCTAGAAAAGCACAAGTGTTACTTAAGACAAATGTAAAAATCTTTTATTAGTTGATAATAAACTATGCTTATGACTTCAAAAGTAGCGCGTTTTACAAATGTTGTCACATGTTGCTTTAGAAAGCTTAAATCAACAAATAGACTATTTGAGATCCTTCTAGTTATCAATAATAATAATAACACAGGGTCAAGGTGCCTGCAGCCGCTGGATACAGGTGATCCAGGCTGTTGTCGGAGCTGTAGTGAGCCAAATACAAAAAAGTTTCACAACCGCTTTTATTGTTTTTGGCTTTTGGTATAATTGTTAAAATTCTGGAAAAGTAAGACAGATTCATTGGATAAATTCTATCAACAGGAGCTGGAACTTTACACCTAGCAATGTAAGGCATGAGATTGTTTAACACTGCATTTAATTTATTTTACCTAAATTGATTTTTTTCATTGTAATGTCATTAAGTTGTGCTTTACTAATGTGTGATTTTATTTTTCCTGATTTTTTTTCTGCAAATAAAGCTGTTGACATACATATTGTGGCCAGGGGGAAATAATCCTCTCGGAATTTAAGGTTCTTTCTATATCAAGGGCAGTTTTTAGATGCTGAGCTTCATTTTTTATCAGACCTGTATTTTATAAAGACAAACATATTAAGAATGAAATGTCTTTTTGAAAAGTTTCTAGGCAAAAACAGGCAGCGCCATAGTTACATTTTCAGACAGCCCCAGCCGTACACACAAAAACACGGTACACAATATGTACTCACAATTCAGTGAGAAGCACAGAATACTGAATTCAAACTAAATTTGATCAAAGGTTTCTTCATTCCTTAAACATCAGGAAAGCATCAACAGCCAAATATGTCAGTCTATCAGTCTTTGAAAATCCTAAAATATTTGACGGGACATCAATGAGAACTTTGAGGCCTTTTCAGGACCTGAACTGACTAAACTGAGATCAAAAGCGATCAGCACAGGTGAAAATTTCCTACTATGTGTTAAAATGCTTTTGTGTGTGAAGTTATTATTTTGCTAAAATGTACCCATACACTTTTCCTAAAATTCAGCTTAGTTTAAGGATATCACTCTTCACTAACACCCAGACACAAGAGTGAGCCCATCCATCTGGACAGTAAACTTTTAACGCTTCACAAGCATCATGTTGCTGCAACAGTTTTTGTTTTTGCTGGTGTTTCCTGATCAGCGCTTAAATGGCTCAAAACAGATTCATTAAAGATGGTCTTAGCCAACAACCTCTCAAATTTAAGGCACCAAATACGTGAAAATAAGACCTTTTGAGGCCCAAAAGGTCAAAGTTGCATGAAAGAACAATTGAACCATTAATAGATCTGCAGGAGAGCGAAAGAGATCTTGAGAGGGAAGATTTGAAGTGCTTGCACCCACTGAGCGATGTGGGATACAAATTCAATACGCAAACAACTTTTTTTGTTTTAAAAACAGGCACAAATTTGCAAAAAAATAAATAACCTGCCTTCAATAATACAAATGGATTATCAAATAATAATAGTATTTAAATAATTCTGACAAAAATGCAAGAGAGAGCCTTATAATCCAATGGTGTGAAATGTAGGAGTGGCTCACAGTAATTTCATTTTTTGAATTATCAATTAAAAAAATAATTCATTTGCAGCGACACTCTAATATTAACTACATAATTAAATAAAGTCAAACACCTGAAGGCGATTCACATAAGATTTAGGTGGGTTGGAAATGTGTGCTTCAAGGGAGAAAGACTGTGGCAAAATGTTTATGATATACAAAACATGCAAAGCCATAAGATGATATATGTCCATGTATATTATTTCATTCTTTCTGAGCTGTGATAATTAGTAGTGTTTGGTTATTTCTATAGATATTGACTGTTTATCTCATTATCGTGGCCTGACAAAATTAGTTTTGTCATGATAATGTGTTTATTTCTTATGATCTCTATAAACAATAAAATTTACTTGTCATCAAAAGAGATGAAGTGAAAATAAAGTTTGCATGTTTTTTTTCAGGTCTTCTCCAGCACAGTGCTCTTAAGTCTTTGTTTTGTCCAGTCTTGTTTATTATTTATGTTATTCTATAAAATGTCCAAACTGCAGCTTTTTTTTTGTTCATGATTTTGGGTGGTTGTAAATTTTTGGAACTTTGAGTCAGACTGGTGGGTTCTGTTCAAAAAATAACCGCTGTATGGACCAGTGCCAGAACGCTACCAGGAAGCTGTCAAGCCCGTTCCTGACACGGGACGGGGTGACCCAGTACAGCACACAACATCCTGCTGAGACACAACACCCTAAATATGGAGATGGACACAACAGGAAGTATAGAGACACACTGACCCCCCTGAAGAATTTGGACTTTAAGGTCAAGAATCAAGCTTACCCTGGTTCCTAGCTGCAGGTGGACTCTCCATGCACCCAGGCAGGTAGGTCCCACTGGTGAACATCCTGGGCTGACCCGCAGTCGCCTCCCCAAAGGCCCCAACTCGGCATGGGCCTGACCCTGTGAACTGGCCCGAGAAGTGCACCGTGAAGGCCCCGAGTCCGCAGTGAGGGTCCTCTATGGTGTCCGTGGTGCCCCATCCAGGCTCCTGCTTGATGAGGGAGTGGTGGGAGGGCAGGGAGCTGTAGGGAGAGCCCGAGTGGAGGTCCAAAAGCTGGGTCCACTGTCCCCCGCCAGCCACTGACATCCCACAGCCGCCGCCAGCTCCCGGCAAGGAGGGCACAGGAGGCGCTGGAGATAAGAGGGTCAGGTCTCGGACATCTGAACCCATGGACATGGCTCCACACGGGTCAGTCAGCATTGGCGGAGCTTGGGGAGGAAAGTCCAGCTAAAGAGTGATGGTACTCCTGAGGAAGACCCCAAAAATCCTGAAAGTCTGACAAAAACACCTCAAGAAGGAGAAGGAAACAATCATCAGTGGCTGCAGCACACTGAAGGAGCCATGCCTCCTTAAGGTGGATGAATTTAGAGTCAAAAAAGTCAATTAACGCTGATGATGGATGCCAAATCTCACACTCCCTGCTTGACTGGGGTGTCTTCAGTGGGAGTGTGTTGGGCCTCACAGCTCCTTGTCCCTGTGTCTCTACTCAGTCTGACTTTCCTTCCTCTCCTGAAGGCTCAAATAGTGAATAACTCAGAGCACGGGGGGAGGAGCGAGGGAGGGAGGGAGGCAGAGGAAGAAGAAGGAGAAGAAGAAGACTCCCCTGCTCTGCCCCGGCCAACACACACAGCACCACCACTCCGCATCAGGGGGGGACACACAGCACCACCACACACCGGGGGGACAATCAGCTCCACATCAGGGGGGTTCTGACTAATGCCGGGATTTGCATGAGCCGTTGTTGCTCTTTTTTCCCTCAATTCAAGTGTGACTCACTCTGACTTTCTGTTAGCAATGTGTGTGAGAAGGAGTTTGGTCCAAATGTTCAGAGATGAAAAATAGTGTTATAGTTTAAAACTCAAACATACTTGAGTTTATGTTTAAAAGCCTGAAACAAAGTCTCAATGGTGAAGTTTTGATGAAATCCCATTTGCAGAAATGTCTTAAATCATTTTAGCCAATGTAGATACTGATATACAGACCAGATTTGAATTATGTTTTACTTCCACCAAGAAGATGATGGTTTTGTGCATTTGTTTGTTTCTTTGTGAGCAAGATCACACAAAAAGTTCTCAAAAATCAGAAGAATTTTTCAGGAAATTTTGGTCATGGCTCAAGGGAGAAGTGATAAGATTTTGGATGCTGATCCAAATCCAGATGCAAATCCAAAAGGCCGTCCATAAGGGGGGGTAAAGGGAGATGCTTTCTTGGGCCCAAAGTTATGTTGGGCCCATGTAGGTTAGATACATGTTCTATTCAAAATTAAGACCATGTTTTCCTATAATTTTCCACTTAAATACCCAGCATTTTGTAATAAATAAGAAGAAAATAATTGTACTTGTCATTGCCTGCATCAAAGTGTATACTCTCTCCTCCTAAAATGGTAAGATCCTCTTTTTTCTTATATTGTTGTGGATAAAACAATCAAGTAAACACACACACACACACACATTTATATATATATATACAGGACAGTGGGGAGAGTTGAAAGTTGGGAGAGAGTGTAGGATGACATGGGCTGAAGGAGCCACAGCCATATTTAAACCAGGTCAGCCACTTCAAGGACTACAGCCACTCACTGGAGGTAAAAATTAACCATTTTGACATTTCATTGGTATTATTCAATGAAAATGAAATAGTGGTGCTTTCAGAGCTCTTCTAGTTCTTTTTTAAATTGTGAAGGAGACCAAGTCTCTCAGGTAATAGACCTGATGAACTGACATGTAAGTGTTGTTGTGTCAGTGCCTATTTAAGAAACATGTAAAATCTGAGTGCTCAGACAGCACAAACCTCTGCCAAGGCATTTCTGACATTCTTAGCCAAGTAATTAGCGGAAATGTAGAAAACTGTCCCCTCTTTAATGTTAAAAATACACTTTCAAATTTGGATCATTAAAACATCAAATCAATTCATTTTGGCTTTGACCAACAATCCTGGAAAAGCTGTTGAGAGCTTTTTGAGTTTCCTTTCTCAAAAATGGACAAACAAACACACAAACAACAAACAAACTGAAAAATGCCAACAAAACCAAAACTGTCTTGGCAAAAGTGACGAGAGAATTAATAATTGATTCTAAAATAAATTACAGTTCTATGTTTCTTTAAGCACAGGCATTGAGTAATTAAAAAAATATATATACATATGTTCTGATTACACATGGATTATAATCAACCGACCTTTTTAAAGATGCCCTGCAGAATAAATTGTTTCTGCTTTAATGTTGTCAGAGGGGTCTTAGGGAGCAAATGAACATGACACCCTTTACTAAACTGCCAGTTCACAGAGAAATGCTTTATCTCTCTTAAAAGAAAATGACACTTAAAATGCTCTTTTTTTACTTGGCGGGGTTTATTATGTCATAGCTACAGCTTACCTACATGCATGTTTTCTGCGCTTCACAGGCAAACCCCTGTCAATTCAAGCCTTCACATTAATGACATGAATTTTGACATGAATTTTGACATGAAATAGCAGCTTTATTTTTTTAGTCTATGGCCAGTTTTTCTTAAAAATCACCCATCATGCTTTTTTGAGTTATATATGTCCTTACGTGTGTTTTTGTCTCCACTTCATGATGGGTACTTCTACGCACAAGACAAAAAGACAATAGTTTCAGGAATTTTCTGAGACTGAAAATACAGCTGGATCAGGGGTACTCAGTAGATGAAAAACAGATTTTTTTTACATAAGTGATTGTGAGCAATCATCAGAAATGAGCATATGAACCAGGGTTAAGGCAAAATATTAAATATATTAAATATGGTCTCTTCACATCTGACCGCTGAAGGCACAAACTGTGTGCACATATCACAGTCAATTCATTCAACATGGCTGACTGCTTTGATCGTGTGTGTTTGCTTCACATCAAATTTCTTTAATAACTGAAGGCAGAAAGATTTCAAGGATGATGAATTTAAAGATAATGCATGGAGGAGGATATCACTGGACCTATGTGATGATGGTGTGTGTTTTTAAGCTTCTACCTCTGTGAAGAGCCGATCCTGGAGCAGCTGGTAAAGTTTCATCTCCTGAATTAAACTGTGGAGCTCACAACGTTCGCTATTCTCCAGTATCAGATGTACCCATTAGATTTCTGTTTGATTAAGGCACAGGGCCAGTTTCTTTGTGTCAAGCTCATTTCAACTTCTGCTGTGCAATGTTTTTTTCTGAATGTTCACAATTTATTTGTTCAATCAAGTCACTCCCTCTGTGAACAGAAAGGTATGTCAAAACCTCCTCTAAATATATGCTTAATTTCATGCAATTTATTCACGCCACCCTTGGTGAGTAAAGGCTTTCAGAGTAAATCATGCTTCATCTGCCATTATGAGCACCACTGACAGCACATATATATGTATATATATATATATATATATATATATATATATATATATATATATATATATATATATATGTATGTATGTATGTATTCTTAAGTGCAAAAACAACAAACTTCAGCCCAGAACACAGTAAAAAGTTTTTAAAAAATAAATAAATAAACTGCCCCTGAAATAGTTCTGTCGGTATTGCCTTAGACTTTACAGTTTCAAGAGAATGATTCAATTTCATGCTGCTGATGGTTTTTGTAGACGGCTCTATTTCCTGTTTGCCTGCAGGAAGCAAGCACATCATGGTAAACCGTTACCAAGAAACAATGAAACCATGAAAGATTAAAAACAAAAATGTTAAAAGACATATAAAGTGAGATGAAACCGAGCTAAAACAAGAGCTAAAATGTAGAAGAAATCATTTTTTATTAAATATGGAAAAACAAAAATTAAATCACTTTAACTGTTACAGCTTACTGTTGTAATTAAAATAGCAGCTAAAATGTATTTTTTGATTAGACAGTAAAAAGGTGATAGTCACGGTGCTGCATTGTAATCAAAGTAGTTATTAAACTGTTTAAGTTCAATTTGCTTTCACCCTTGAATTAAGCTAACTTTTTCAATCCACACTTTTTAGTATTAATTAAAACAAAATAAACAAAAAGTTAAATGGACAAACTTCTACTCATTTGTATTTGCTAAGTTATTATTTATTCACTTGCATTAAGAGGGTCAAAGCAGCTGTTGGGTCTGTTCTGAAGGATCATCATGATTTTGCCCAATATGACGACTTTCACTGGATTATTGTCCCCGACAACAAAGTCTTACTGTCCTGCTGGACATGGATTCCCAGATTGGACTTGCCTAATCATATTGAACCCTGTAGTTAATTCACCCCAGGATGTCTTCTCATGGATTTAAGCTCTCAATTTTTCCTCCATCTTACTCATAAATATCAGTGATTCACAGTTTAGTCAACTAAGTATAGATAAAATGTTGAAAAAAATCATTGTCACATTTTTTTGGTTGATTGATGTCTCAGAATTGAAAAGTCTAGATAACGGTGTTCAGGTCTTCATGCATGAAGGTGTCTTTGAGTCAGGTTCTGGGTGTTGGAACATGTTGAAATAAGATCAAGCACAGAAATAAGACAGAGCTGAAACAGAATCATCATCTAAAACGTTTAGTTTTCTGTTCTCCTTTGGCCTGACGTCCTCTCAGACACTCATCATTTCTCACTCTTTTTGACTCATCTGTTTTCTGAAAGCTACACCACTTGCAAAATGAGTTACCAAAGTAATGATGCAACAATATAAGCGAAATGGGCGACAAAAGAAAAACAAGAAATGCAAAGACCTGGTGAGTAACAAGATACAAAAACAGCTCAAAGGTGAAGGGAAGATATGACCTTTTGCAGTGAATTCAACATGTCAGTCTGAATTTATCCCAACAAATTAAAAAAAAAAAAAAAGATGCAAACAAGCTCAGCCAGCATATGTATTGTTTACCTTTTCTCCAACTATTTCATGTAGTAACAAAAGAAAATTAAGATTGTGATCAGATACTGTTGGAGTAATTGCAGCAACTTTCTTGGATCAAAAATGTTTGAAGTGCTTTCTGAACTGTGGAAAAATTAGATATCAGACTGGATGACAACTTCTGATTTCATCTTTGGTTCATAAAAAGCTTGTGTTGCAAAACAGCTAAAAAAAAAAGGAAGCATCATCGCTTTAAAAGCGGAAAAGTCTGGTGAAGTATAACTATTTAAACAGCAATTTTGGAGGATTGTAATAAAAAACAATTTAATAGTATACGGAGCACAGAGGCAGAAGGGTCTACAGTAACTGTCTGCAATCTGTTTAGAAACACTGACTGTAAGAACTCTTGATCACTCAATAAAATAAAACTGTTTAAAAATGTTTGAAGTGTTTGGAAGAAACATGTTGCAAACAGCTAAAGCTGAAGCTCAAACAGTTTTTTTATATTGGTTTATCTCTCTCACTTCACAGTATAACACTGAAAAATAGTCCTGTGCATGAATTTTCCTCCAGGAGGTCCAAGATAACACAAAGGTCAAAGTTCAGAATAATCAGAGTATGATTAACAGATTCAAATATTAATCGCTCATATTTCAGCCTGTAGAAACATTTAGTTGGAAATACTGCCTGCATTTTTTTTTTTTCCATGTTGCAATATTGTGTAGTACAGGCAGAAAAGATGTGACTTCTGCAACTATTACTACATTTTATAAAAACAACAGCACATTAAATGTATGATATTTAAACACAATATAAGACAAATTTATCAGCCTAGCTTTAATATAGTACTTTACATTTTAATGACTATGTTCATTTATTTATGAGTATCACTTTTCTACCTTATTTTATTGAGTAATCATAGTTTAATTTTTTATAGTTTGATGCTTGATTATATTGACTATGGCACAAGAAAGAAGTGATTCGTTTTTGGTGATGATCCAAATATGTACACAGATACAGGAATTTTTAAAGGATTTGTTAACGTTACCATATTTTGACAACAACTCCAAAAATCCAAAAATCTTCTACAGAATTTGATGACATTTTCAGAGAATGCTGGTCATGGCACGTGGAAGAAATAACTGTATTTTGATGGCCATTTGAATTTAGATGGAGATCCAGGAATCTTTTAAAAGGGTTTGTTAACAATGAGTGAAAGGAAATTTGACACATTTGTACTTATAATCTGCTATGGAAGTCAGGAAACGCCTTGGTAGAGGTTTGTGCACTTGCAGTTGTTAAATAAAAGTGGAAAACAGTAAAACAAACACGAATTCAAACAATACCTGCAAGAAGACATAATAAATCCAATTACTTTAATAACTTAGTTTAATTGCATTTGGTTCTGAGTGTTCCAAAGCACACTGATTAAATGTACATATATGCTGTTTACAATTACTCATACATGTGTTGATCATCATGGTAATGATTATGTTGATGTTTGTACCAATGTAGGCTATGTAAATGCAAATATGATTCTTTGAACAAAAAGCAAATTCATTCATAATCAGACATTTAATGGCCTGTAAAGGCCAGAATAGAATGATCCTCGTTTAATGTGGAGGGATTCGGCTTTGTTTACACTTTTAAATGTAAGAATATTTTCTAAAATGTAGTATATCAGAGGATCAGAGGGGGATTAGAGCATGTTAAAAAAAAAGTCAGGGCAGAATCTAATTGTATTTCTATAGTTGAATGTTCAGATGAATGAATTATCACTAAAGATGTTAAAATGATAAAACAACAGATCTGGGTTTTTCCCGTTTTTGGAGTCCGTTCTGTCTTCACTGAAAGTAACTCGCATAAACTACACACGTCCTTGGAGGAAAGCCACATCACACAAAGGGATAATTATTTATTAGTGGACAGGGAGGGAGTTTTCTGAGTGTGTGTGCGAGAGAGCGCTGAGGAGATAGAGGTTTTGACCTCAACTCAAACTTAACTGGATGTGGAGCTGCAGAGGAATGCAGTCACTTAGAATATGTCTATAAATTTCAGGCAGCTGCTGAGGATCTTTTAACATTATTGTATTTGTCAGAACAACAGCCAGACTTTTTAACTTTAAACTCTTGTTTTTTAGGCCTTTTTCATCAAATATATTGAGCTGTGTTTCCTGTGTCGCGATCAGTTAGAGGTGTTTCTGTGATTGAAACAAAATGCTGATCACTCTGCATCTCTCAGAAGATAAAATAAAGTCATTATATGGTTTACATACTGCAAATAAAACTTAAATATACAATCAGATGCACTTTTACTTAATTCTACACTGTGAGTGTAAAATAAGTCACACTTCTCTATCTTTGTTGTTCAGTCTAATGATGTTTTCAGACGTAATAATGTGATTATCATTATAATAATAAAAATCATAATGATAAGAGATCGACACAGGAAGTCGTTCCTGCCTGTGGCCTGAGACTCTACACTGCCTCCCTCTGAGCGTCAGACATTTTGTCTGGCTCCATTTTTCACATCCAGAGTCCTAAAACAAACAAAGACTTATCTCACCATCATCATTTATTAAACACAACATCATTTATTTATTCATTTGTTCCTATTTTCTGTCTTTTTGTCAAAACTACGGCAGTGAAATACCATAGTATTTTTGGATTCACAAATATTCCAAAAGAAACTGGATTCTGGGAATTGTGTGACCTGAATGAAGTGTAAAGTGTGTCTCATTTCTGTACAAAATATGACTTAAGACAGTTATGTTTCATAAAATTGTTCATTTGCAACCTGAAATATTGCTGCGGCCAGATGAGCAAAAACTGGGATATCTGTTTAATTATGACGTGTAAAAGCTCGACAACTTTGTCTCAAAATCTTGGAGAAGAAGGCAAGATAGTCTGTTTAGGTAGCGCTTAGTCCTTTATGTTTGTTTGTTTTATTTTTAGCTGTTTATTTATTTTTGTCTCATGTTCCCTAACTGTGAATGACCTTTCTGTGGTTCCTGACCCTGGAATGTTTCATGGTGTCATGTAAGCCTAAGCAGGCTGAGTATGTAACTACATTTATGATACAATAATAAAAATAAAAACCAAAACTGTGCTAAAAATGTGCTGATCTAAGTTCTATTTATATTTTGTATGATGTTTAAATTCATCATTGTTTTCACCTCTTACTGATGTTTTTATTTTTTGTCAAAGTGTTTGCTCCTGATAAAGCTCTCATGTCTTTCTGCCCTTTTGCTGTTTTCTTGCTGATGTTTTTATGTTTCATATTTTTGTTTTAACTTCTTACCACTTCCTATTTTTGCCAGCGTTTGTTAGTTTGTTTATTAACAGTAGAACTCAAAAATTAATGAAATTTTCATGGTAGGTCATGTCATACGTGTCTGCGGTTGATATTTGATTTAATTTTTTTCTCGTTATTTTTGTTCCTTATTTTCATTTTTAATTCATTTTGTTTGTGACATAAATGCTTTTATTTATAATTGATTTTTTTACTTTTTAATTATGTTGTGTTTTTGTACATATTTCTAATTTTTCATATATTTGCTTCATACCTGTGTTTAAATTCCTAAATTCACTTTCTTCTGTCATAAATACGTCTTTAATTGTTTTTATGTCCTTTGTGTTTTGTTGATGTTAATAGTTCTTATGTTAATTGTATTAGTTTTGTGCTCTCTATTTTCTAGACTTCTTATTGATGTCTGTACTTCTTATTTATGTATGTGTTGATGCATTCATTTTTTATTGTTTTGTTTATACTTCTTACTGATGTTTTTATTTTCCTTGTTGTGCAGTTTTTATTTCTGACCCTTTGTAGTTCTTTTTGATGTGCCTGTTACTTATTTTTGTTTATATTCCTCTGTAGATTTATGTTATGATTGTTTATTTTTCTCACTTACATTTGTAATTACTTCATTACATTTATTCTTTTTATTGATGTTAATACTTTTCATTTAAATTATCTTCCTTATTGATATATCTGTAATCAATGTTTTTTTTATGTATATGTTTCCTAATTTTTGTTTTTGTTTATGTCTCTCACTGACCTATAATGTCTTTATTGTTTATTTCTTTCTCATTATTTACGTTTTCTACTGCTGTAATTGCATGTTTCTTTTGTTTCTAAATGGTATTTATATTCCTGGCATAAAGTTCTTACTGCTTTAAATGTTGTTTATTGTCCATTTGGCTTATTGTAATTTGTATTTATTGTTTGCATATATGATATAAAACTGTTTATTTTCCTTTTGTTTATAGTCTATTTATTTGAAGTAGATTTGTCTCCAGTATTTCATGTTGTTTCTGCTTCGTTCAACTGCTTTCTTTTTATCTCATGTTGACTTTGTATTGAATATTTATGTCTTAATACTGCTTATTTTCTTTTTTGATCATACCCCTCACTGAAATCTTTAATACTTATTCATTTTTATACTTGATAATATTTAAGTGTGTTATACTTTATTTGTTGTATTTTGATTTTCAAATGTTTATACTTCTTTTATTTTTTGATTGAGTTTCTAATTGCTGTTTACATTTCTCAGCTGTCAACAATTCTGAGTGTTTATACTTCTCACTAATGTTTTCTCCCCACTGTTGTGTTTGTTTCATAAAATTGTTTATTTTTATATGAATCATTATGTATCTTATTGATCCTCCTACTTCTTGATGATGCTGATACTTTGTTTTTATTTGTACTCATTGATGTTTATATTATTAATTGTTGCTTTTTCTTCTTATTGATGTTTATATCTTATCTTTTTTTTTATTTGTCATTCCAGCTTAAACGTAAAGTCTACATTTTAGGTCTTGCTTTACTCATAAATCAGTCCCTATAGGGACTGACAGAGTGTCCCTGGATTTTATTCTGATTCATCATGATTCATAATTTTGTCTCTTTATTGAATTCTTATAATTATAATCATGTTATATTTCATTATTGTTACCCTGAATCTTGAGCAGTCTGTTTACAGAGGGATTAAAACGTTTCTTATTATATGTGTTTTCAACCAGAGGCTATGCGATGATTTACCGAAATATTGTATTTATGACTTGATAACTGACAAGCTAAATGTGTGCATATACCATTACTCTCAAAAAGTGTTTCTAAGGGGCATAACTTCATTTAAAAAATGAATATAAAATCTTTAAATGATTGCAAAAGCCCGTCCTCTGCTCTGCTTTAGGGCATTAATCTTGACAAATATGTTTTTCCTTTTTTAGAGGTTTGGAGTTGGGAACAAAAAGAGCAGAAACTCATCCTGTGCCTTCTATCAATTCTAACAACTTTCTGAATTTATTTGATATTGGAAAGCTTTTCTGTTCACACCACTGGCTCTGGATCATAAAAAGTCATTCACCTTCTCAATGACATGAACCTAATCATTCCTTTTTATGATTCAGTTGTACACCCACATTCAGAAAGTATATTAAAAATGTTCAGTAGATTTGTGATTTGGGACTCAGACCATCGGGGACGAGGATGCTGAGAGGTGAAGAGTGTTAGCCAGTTCCTGTCGTCACCATCTGGAATATGAGTCTAGGATTCCAGTGAACGTCAGTGACCCCCGATTCAACTTAAGAGAAGTGATGGCTGAGTGGGGGGAGGGACAGAGAGATAGAGAGGGACAACAAAAAGAGAAAGAGAGAGAGTGAGAGAGGTCTGCAGTCACTGCATGGGTGATGAAATCAGCTGGCTGAAGGGTGAGGTGGTGACAGTCATTATTGCACAATATCAGCGTAATATGACTGTGAAGCTGTTTTTACCCATGCAGTTGTGAGTGTTTTCTGATATACTTCAGGCAGCTAACCCCTGAAATGCTCCTGAGCTGCTTATTTACATGTGTCCCCAACAGCGCGCAGGACTCAAGAAAGACGCCCTAGACTCTAAAATGGCAGCTGGATTAGTTTAAGACTACAATGACAGTTTTTACCTTCCCATTAACGCTTTGTAACATTGAAACCATTTACAGTACCAACAAATTATTTAATCTGTCAAATTCAGGCAAACAGAAAAGATTATAAATCAGCTTGAATATGTGAATGAAAATTGCACAAATAAAGAAATATAAAAAAGTCACTGGCTGAACCCTTTAGGCTTTGGCATTGACCATTCTTACTTGAGCAACGAGCTATTCCCACAGCATCATGGGATTGATCACTGACGCAGAAAGCCTCTTTTAATGGCTGCTCACTCATTATGTGTAATTCATCTGTTTTTATTAAATAGTTATGCACCGATCATAAAAGAATAAGGGATTTTGCTGATACTGATGTTTAAAGTAATTTAGCAGATTGCCAGTATGACTGATGATGTTTTGTGATTACTTTTATTGGTGTAAGTCCCCCTGTGATGACAGTATTTTCTCTTGTGTTTGATATGGAAACAAGAGACTGTCCAGCAGGACACATCTTCCAACTGGAGAGCGTGCTAGATGCGGGCAATTGTGACCAACAGATAAACATCTGCAACTGTTCGTGCCAAAATAGTCTCCATTTTGTTTTGTTTTGTTTTGTTTTTTGGAAAAAGGGCTGCCCTTCTATTATCTTTACCCTAGTTTACCAACCTAGGGTCCACCTGTATGTTCACACTAATTTAGACAGGATTCTTCTTAGGAATGACAAAGAGGCCTGACATGCAGAACAACTTTTTACTCACACAAAAACACCTACAGCCAATTTAGAATAACCAATTATTCTTACAAGTGTTGATTTGTGGGAGGAAACTTGAGTACATGGCAGAAACACTTACATGCACAGGGAGAACATGCAAACTCCGAACAGAAAGGCCCTGTCTGACAACAGAGTTCAAACAAAAAAACGCTTCTGCTGTGAGGCAACAGCACTACATCATAGATCAGTGTCTGAGTTAAACCAATGTATCTATGCATCCCTGGATAAATAAATCCTAAATTACAAAAAAAAACAAACATACTGTATCTGTGTACGTAGGGGTGGACAGGGCTGAGCAGTATATTCCTCATTTACTTGGAAATGTCTTGTTCAGCAAAACCGCCATAGGAGGAGGTAATAGAGGGGAGCCTGGCCCACAGAGAATTCATCATATGACAGTGAAAAAATACAGTCCATCATGAGTAAGCAGGACAAAAGTTAAACTGAGATTGAGGTTTGTCCATGTAGATGGGTGTTTTAGAAAACGTTGCTTTTCTGTGCATTTTGTCCTTCTGTCCACACATAAATTGTTTTAGGCCACTGTTTCATAAGTGACTGTGTTGACTGGTGACCCATGTCCACCTGCATCAGTGGTTGTCGAGGTAACAGCAAGAAAGCTTTTAAATACCAGAGTCCGATCAAGATTATAAGATATGGCTTGGGTTGAAATACCATTTAGCATGGTGACAATCTGAAACGTAACACCAGTCAGACATGTGGTTGGAATAGATATGTAAATGAAACTGCTTTTGCATAAATTGCTTTAAAAAATAAAAGAAAAAAAAGTTGCACATTGGTGACGTTGTTACATGGTTAAAAAAAAAAAAAAAAAAAGACAGCATTTTTGTGTTGTGTTTTGTGTGAGCAAGACTGTTTTCCAAAAATGTACACATGTGGTCAGGGACAAATTCTAGAAGCAGTTCTCTCCTCTTTGTGAAGACCTTTTTGATGTGGGATCCAGTGTTTCCACCACAGCAATAAACAAGCTCTGTCTTAGTGGCTCTATCATAGCAGTCATCACATCATGACACATCCTGCAACAGCTTTACAAATTAGGGAATGCTTTGTACGGTGGCCGACGAGAGCAAACAGCCTATAACGGCTTGATGCAGTCCAAAAACAGCTTCAAGAACAGAAAAGATTAAAGGTCCGAAATGCAACCAAAGGTCCAAACCAAAACACAAACACAGAAACGTGCTGCAATAATAAAAAACAAATAAATGAATGCCAAACACGCTGCAAATTGGAAATGAAACAAAGCTGGAAGTGCTCCAGGGGGGCTCTGAGACAGACGAGAAAGAGAACAGCTGATCCATGAACGCCGCTGTTTGAATCAGCAGCAGGCGTGATTTGGACTGAAGGTACAGCTTTTCAAGGTAATATGAAGTTTTTAAAAACATGTTTTGGTACTAGAAAAGCACTCAGAGAGCGCAGACCTCCATCAAGATACAATTCTGGATTATCAAGCACTCTGTAATGACGGCCGAGTCTCCGCTCCTGTCTGTCCATGTGGAGAAGCCCTCCACTGGCATTGCAAGGAAAGCTGGGTAATGTAGTGACATAGGCTTGAAAAACGTTGACGTGACTTTGTAAATAAACTACAATTCCTATAATGCAGCAGCCGAGGAGAAATGAATGGGATTTGCCATTATAAACTTCAATGTTTTTTTGTGACATCAATCTGAAGTGATGTCAGAAATATGACTTTTTGAAGTACGGCCTAATGTTAACTTATGGGATTTTTCGCAAATTTTGGGAATTTTTTGCATCCAGACAAATATGCAGATCACCACCAAAATGTAATGGCTTCTTCCTTGGACCAAACCACACCTTTGGAAAAAAAATTTATGTAAATCTATCCAGTAGTTTTTGCGTAATCTTGCTAACAGGCGAACAAACAAACAAACAAACAGACCCTGGAGAAAACATAACCTCCTTGGCAGAGGTCATAAAGTCATGGGGATTAAAGTATTGTTATACTGTACTGGAGCATTTCTGTCGTTCTTGGTTCTACTGTGTTTCTGCTGTTGCAGGTGTTCTCTGGGTTTGGATTGTTTTTGGCTTTGTTTCTAACTTGTTGGCCATGTTTTTTATTATTATTATTATTGTTGCCACATGTTGTTTCATTTGCACTGCATTTCCATGTTTATAATTTGCTCTGACATTTGGTTGTGTTTCTGTTCTTGAATCCTTTCTGTTCTTGAAGCTGTTTTCCTCTTATTGAACTGCAGCTGTTGTGGGCCTTTTGCCCTTGTCCGCCACCATAGATTTGGCTTTAAAACCTGTCAGACAAAGTTGAGGTTATGCAGGTAATCTGCTAAAATCTTTTCTGGGGGAAGTTGAGTAGGCATTTTGGTGCCAAAAATACAGCAGATTGAACATTTAAGGCCAATCATCGGAGAACTTGCTGCAGGTCCAAAGCATTGTTTAAAGTAAAAGCAGAGTAATTAGATAATGGAGATCTAGTGCTCTAGTCTTCTAAAGCAGTTGCAATGTCATGGTGAGATTCTACTTTAGTGAAGCTGCCAGCCAAGACTGTCTGATCTTTATACAATATTGTATATATCACAAGCTTGTTTTATTTCAGCACACAAAATGATGCAAATATTGAGCAGTAAATGCAAATCTGACAGTCCCTCCAGTGCAGTGGTCATAACCTTAGAAATGTCAGTGAGGGCCAAACACAGATTCTTCAGTGTTTTATAGTCCTGCAGTAGATAAAGTGCTCTCTGACTTTGACTTCATTCTGGGAAATAAACCGGTGCAAAGGCAGAGCAGCACCCCAGAGGAACACCCAGTCATTCAGAGGACGTCTAACTGACTTAAAAATAGTAGCAAAGATAATTCATTTCTCCCAAAACTGTTCTAAAAACCTTCAGTGGACCGCCCACTACAAACAAACAACATCTGAAATAATGTACTGCATGTACAAAAGGTTGTGGCACAATTGAAAGCTTTCTGCCAAAAAACAGAGAGAGTGAAGGAAAATTCAGCGCGTCTGAGCCAAGAAAATGCTGGCCGTGCCTTCCCCAGCGGAGTCTTTAGCGGGGATTCATCAAAGGTGACGGGGGCCGGGAGAAAACAACCCTTTCAGCCCCCTGTATGACGGATGGCGGTCCCCGAATACACCCATTCTTCAGATCAATCTCTGGTTAACTCTGAGTTTAAAACAACAACACAGGCTGTGTGGAGGAAGGGTAATGGTCAATACTGCCTGTGACCCTTAACAAGAAATACACAAGACGTTAACTTTCTACAGCGAGATGCGTTAGAGGAAACTTGAGAAGGCTTTTGTTTCAGCCAGAGAGACGTTTGATAAAGTATGCAGACGTGTGACCTGGCAGGAAAGGACACGAGAAAAAGAAATGTCTTTTTCCGTTTTAATAAACATCGGTATTCATGCTTCAGCAGCTAAAGATGGGCAATTTGTAGAGCTTTTACAAAGCAAAGTGATTAACCCAGGCTTTAATTTTGCACAGTGCTAATTTCATGAACAAAGAATATCACCAAAGATGAACTACCAATTGTCCAAAACACAAAGACACTAAAGCTGGCTAAAAATAAATCTTTAATGAAAAAAATCTCTGATGAAAGAAATACACCAGACAAGATGAAAACAGTAGAGGTGGGCTGTCAAACATTTCAAGTTCATATTATTTCCTGACTGTGTGTATCAGGGCCCCCACAATACCAGATTTGTTACTTTAATGTATATTTCAAATCATTATAATGATATTATAGCAACACTTATGGAAAACTGCATTTCCTGTAGACGAGAATGTTGAAAACCACTATTTTTGGTGCTGTTATAGTACATCACTTTCATCTGCCTTCTCTTACCTGATTTGTGCTAACCTGACACAGGGATGCCGTAAAGGGGAGAAATGGGTTTTATGGGTTAGCTCCCATAAAATAGCATATATTCAAAAAAGAAGCCCTTTTCAACATTTATTTGAGGATATTGGTTTGGTTTATGCTTTCACTTTTCCAAATCACATGTTACAATATTTGGGTCTTTGAAAAAAAAAAAAAAAACATGTCATAGAGGAGGACAAATGTTTAAACTGCGATGTGATTGATCAGTTGTTCTTTCTATCACATCCACAGCAGAGGCTTCAACTCATGTCTTGCTTTTAGCCAACTAAAGCCATGTCCACAGGTAAGCAGGTATTTTTTCAAACTGAGCTTCTGATGTGCGTTTTGGTCTTCTGTCCACACAAACAGCATTTCAGGTCACTTAAAACACACATTTTGCAAAATTTCTGCCAGGGGTAGACTCTGTTTAAGATGTTGCAATGTAGACAGAAAAAAAAAACAGGGCTTGGAGCTTATAATGTTACACTGTACTCTGGTTTAACTCTGCGTGACATCACTACACAACATTATCTCTTATGTTTACACACTGTGGTGTGACGGTTGACATTTCTGGACTACTCATATGCTCACACATACATTCACAGCTGTTTTTCCACTAAATTGCTGCCTCAAAACAATGTGCAAAAGTGCCCTGCTAACATTTTGGACAAGACCTGGTGTTATGGTTTACAGAGTGACTGTGTGGTGCAGGTGACTCATGGCTGCCTGAGTCTAATTTGGTTGCCTATGGTTGACAGATGTTGAAGCTTAATCAAGGATGCTTTTTCTTAATAGTTTCTCATCTAGGTCATCAGGTATGTCTTGAATTAAGTCCAGTCAAAGAAACCTTTGCTGAGAATGCCTGTTAGCACTATTTAACATGGTCACAAGGTAACACCTGTCAGTCTTCTAGATGGTTGAATAATTTGAAAATAAAATGCTCTTTGCAAATTGGAGGAACATTTTTGCATGTCATGGAAATGGTTGCATACTACTGACAGCATTTAACAGTGCATTCCTTCGTTGTCATGTGGATAATGTTTTTGAAAACATCTTATGTGTGGACGGGATTGAGAGGGGAAACCTCATTTTCAAAATTACCTGCCTACAAAGAACAGCACATCTTGTCTTTATCTTCCAAAAAAGGCCTCTAGTCCTGTAACAAGTGTTGGATAGGTTACTCAAAAAAGTAGAGGAGTTTAAAATTTTTTACATTGTATTACACATTGTATTACACATTGTATCCATAAAAAACATAGAGAATCGATTCAGGATGATCATGAATCAGTTCTTCTGAATGTTTTTTGTTTTGTTTCACATCATCAAGCCTCTTAGTGCACTGCAGACAGAAGCACTTCACATAGTGCACTCAAAATGACAACAGAAGAGCCACAGGATTCAACTAAAAAACTTGCCCTTCGAGACACTAAAGAGAAAAGCTTATGTACATCATTTAAAACTTGCAAATGGTGTACACTTACAAAAAGGGAGTTAATTCAATAAAGAGAATAAAAATATTAGTCTCAAATATGTATTTACTTTTCAGCCTATAATTACTTTAAAAAAAAAAAAAAAAAAAAAAAAAGCTGAATCTACAATAGGTTTAAAAGAAAGTTTTACACTGATATTAACTGCCACATCTTTCGTATCTACAAACCCAACATACAAATATGATTGTGCCTAAATGAAGGGATCGCTCACTCTTTCCATTTAAACTAAATCTTTTGGTTATTGCTGCACACCTGTAATCATGAAGATAATCCACTAAGGTCAAAAAGTAACTAAGATTTGCTTGATTCTGTAATATTATTACTTTTACTAATTGTAATCTCTTACCTTACTGGTAACTCAAAAAAGTGGTGTTATCAGAGTAATATATTATAAATCAGTAGTTACTGCCCAACAATGCATAGAGCTGATGTATTGTACTGTCTGCCTGAATTTCTTACATATTAAGTAACAAGTATATGATTTTTTTTTTTCATTTTTTAAGTTTTATATTGTATTTAATGTGTTTTGTGCTCTGCATCCCGATTCAGATCACCACCAAAATCGAATCACTTCTTCCTTGTGCCATGACCAACTGTCTCCAAGAATTTCATTAAATCCGTTCTGAACTTGAATTATCTTGTAATCAAACAAACAGACAGACAAACACTGGCAATAACCTAAACTCCTTGGCAGAGGTAACTAGTGGCCTGTTGAATCTGGTGCAACCAGATCTTTTCATTCGTAAAAATTATCAATGTTATTGTGCTGTCACTGCCAAATGAACAAATAAACTAAACTAAATCCAAAAAAGTTGTTTAGCTTGCTGTTTTTAAAGTTATGTGATTTAACCATACTCATATATTATAATGTTATCAGCATTGAAACAGCTGCATGAGAGCAGCAGGTGTGATTTTTATGTGCTGACAGTGGAGAAAAAAAAAGCCCAGACCTTCACTTTTTCATGTAGGCATGAAAACAAATAGATAACAAAGCAAACAGAAGAGCGTTGTTACGTTTCATCATTTCTCTATCTGCCCATGGCCTCTAGGAAATGGTTACTAATTCAAACAAAACACAGGCAGAACAATATTCCTCCTTCTTCCCTCTCGACTTTCTCAGAGCTGTGTTTGGAAGTTTGTGACAGGCGAGCTTCTGCTCTCTGAGAAAACAAAGACGCTCTGCTGCTTATCATTCAGGCCTTCATACAGGAACAGATACATTTGGAAACGTTCTGACCAAACATAAATGAAATCTCAGTCTTGAGGTGTATATTGAACACAGCTCTTAACAGTTTGGTCATTGTTCCTGTGACCAACTTGAACAACAACAGTCGTCAGTTTTTAATTCTCTCTCACATCTTCAAAGTGAACCATATCAGCGTGCAGATAAGAACCGGAGAGGAAAGATCTGTGGGAGAGCGGACATCTCCATGCTTCATGTGTCAGACGCAACACTGCTCCACTGATCTCTGTCACACACACAAAGATACACACTCTTCTTCTTGTTACCTTTCTCCTCTATCAGCAAACCAAGGAGTCCTCCCTGGTCCATGTCATATACAGTCCAACTGGAAGTTTCCAAATTAGATTTAAAAGGGTATAATTAAAAAACAGGAATATAAATACTAAAGGAATTTTCACATTGAGGCTGTTTTTTATTTTAGTTTGTGGATCCATAATCCAACAAACAATGACATGATAATTGCACGCCAAGTCCAATTTTTACATTTTCGTGTTCCTTGTAAAGGTTGCTAACCTAACACGCCAGATGGACCGTTCAATATATTTCACCAGTCCACCTGAGAAAGAGCCCACGGAAAGGGTTTAGGAATGGGCAGAAGTGGGCAGGCGCTACTTTAGTGGTTTCAAGGACAAAATGTGAACCACTTCATAAAACAAGCACTGGGCAAAACATCCCAGAAGAGGAGTGAAAATATCCTTTGTTGTAGAAAAAATGCTTTCAGTGTTTGTTTTTCATTTAATAAAGAAATGTGGTCCAGATCTGATAAAACTTCTACTGAAACTGTTAGCATCTATGCTAATCTCTGTACAAGCATTCGCTTCCTTCTGTCAGCTTGCACTGGTTGGGCTGTGCTGCTTTGGATCGCACACAATTGCTGTAGATTGGAGCTTGGCAAATACATCTGCCTGATAACCGGCACTGAATCAAGTGGCTTCAAATGCGCTGCAAGGTTACGAAGTTGCTGCAAGAAACAAAATACTACTAAGTCAAAGAATACACGTGGTGTCTTTAGTCCTAAAAGAGGAAAACATGAGAGCACAAACCTCCAACAAGGTATTCCTGACATTGTTTGCTGGGTTATGAGCGGATATGTGGAAAAACTTTCCTATTTCACAATGTTAATAGGTATTTAAAAAAATCCTTGAGCTGGTTTCAGAACACTACCAACTACTGACTTCTCCATCATGCCATGAGTAACATTCCCTGAAAATCTCATCAAAATCCATTGACAATTATTTGAGTTATGAGCAAAATTGTTAAAACCTGCTCCATCTAATAATACTAACAAACCCTTTAAAGAAAGCCTAGACCCCATCTGTCTTCTGATCACCACCAAAATTGAATCACTTCTTCCTTGCTTGTAAGAATTTTCTATACTCTAAAATACCATAGGTTCAAAATGATGAAATCTGCAGTATTTAAATAATTGACTGTATCAAAAAGTTCAGAGATGTGTTGACCTTCACCTTTTTTTTTCACCAAAAGAGAGGATGGACACTCTCAGAACTGCACAAATGCATTTTATTTTCAAAAATATATGCAATTTAAGAGGAGTGAGGGTTTTACCAAGATTAAATTTGTGCCTTTGTAAAGTTAAAATATCATGATTAAAAACTACAGTAGTTCAATGTTCCGTGGTGTCAAAAAGTCAGTCATCTTTTCAACTAAATGACCCGCAGTGCTGTTTTAACAGATTATAAGGATTAAGGGGTTAAATTGAATAATACTGGGGAAAAAATGCAAAATATTTTGCTTCTGGGTTATGCTGTATTTTGCAATATTTTATGGGGAACTTTTCAGATAAATACTGATGCTTTTTATGTGCACCAATTTATAATTGATTATGTGTGTTAATTATAAAGCCACTCATTCTTCTTTAATATACTGCAGCCCTTTGACATGAACTGAGAAACTCTCAAAGAGGAAGAGTGTAACATGTTTTTTCAGAGACTTACAAACAAATGTATTGCTTGCAATTGTGTAATCATTACTCTGCATATCCATCATTTCTGATAGTGTGAAAAGTAAATTCACTGTGTGCAGCCCTGTGTATTTAACTTTTAAAAGCTGACAGCGTTGTGCTGTTTCGTGTCTGTGGTTGTCAATAAAGACTTTCTGAAAAAGGTCTCTACGAAATGTCTCTCAGATGTTTGCTAAAACACATACTGTATACCATTAATCAGTATTCATCATTACCATAATTAAAAAAGGTTAATGAAGAAAAATCAGCTGAAATTCTTATTTTAGTTTGATCACCTTGAACTGCATCACTGCTGTATCTCTGAAGAGTGTCATTGGTAGCTTGTCCTTTTATGTGTAGGAACAACATCGTGGTTCAACCTCTGAGAAATGATAAATTGACTTGAGCTTATATAACTCATATATTTTCTAGTCATTGTAGCAGCTTTATACCACATGTCACATCTACCCAGTCGAATCTATTCTCTCACTAATGTTTTTTAAGAGTTTCTATGTTAGTTATCCATCAGTATTAGCTCACACATTCTAGCCCTTACACCCATTTACATGTCACTGGTACGGCAGTAGAAGCAACTTGGAGTTAAAAGCCTTGCCCAAGGACACGTGTGACAGCCAGAGCAGGGCTCAAACCTGCAGCCTTGTGATTACTGACAGAAATCACTATCAGACTGAGCCACCAACACCCCAACTGAAAGCAAACTGATGGCGATGTCAGACAGATTTTTTTTGTATATGGTCTAGTAAACAAGAAAACTAGAGGTTTTAGCATCCATCAGACAACACAGCTGGCAGCATGACATGCGTTGAGTCACATAACTGACAATGCACATGTGCACGTTGTAATTGTGATATTAAAGTGATGATATTCTGATAAACAAACCTCTGTTTTGCTCAGTCAAGATGAATTAATCATGATATTTAACCAGCACCAAGCACTTGGTCATGGCTCAGTATTGGCACAGTAGAAATAGCAGTTATGAGATACTCCAGAAAAGGAATAAGTTTGCATATTAAAACGTTACTGGCCTCCCATTTTTGGCTCTCTGCTGAAACTGTAGCAGACTTTGAGGTGCTGCTGATATCTTGTAAAATGGCAGGGCACCAACTTATTTGACTGACCGGTAGAAACCCATGCGTGCCTGCAGGAGTGTTTCATTCCAGTGGGATTAGTTGTGTATGGGTCCGGAAGCTGAGAAGATGGATGGTAACAGGCATGCTCAGTATAAAAAAATAAAGACCCCATTAACTGTTATCACTGACCCCTGGTTGTTGTTTGTGTGTGTCCTTTTATAGAGTGTAGTGTGTTTTAAAAGTTAAAATAAAAGGCTGGTATATACTTGTTTAACAATTTGATAAATCTACAGTCCTGTGGCTGTAGGCAATTTATAGATTAACTTACTTTTAATTATTAGATAAGATATTTGATCAGTTTGAGTAAACCATTTATGGATGTTTCTACAAGCATATTACAGTTTTATCATGCCCTCTTAGCTGTTACTGTTGACTAAAAATACTGTTGAATGATGTTGATTTGGTATTGCTTTAGCCGCATTCACACACTGATGTTTTTGCCAACTTTTGCCAACAATCAGGAAGCATTTAGCCACATCAAGCTAAGTCAGGCCACGAGAAAAATTTCTGTGTGTACCTGCTTAAAAATTTCTGATTTTTGATCCAACACCGTTGTCAACGCGAGCAAGAGTTGACCTCTGCTCAGTTTTAAAAATGTTACAATTCTCCTGCTTGAATGTGCTGGACTAAATTCTGGGAACTAAGCTCCTCTATTTTATACTACAGCTCTCACTTTAGTGAAATGCGTTTTAAAGGTGCCGTTGGTAGGATTTTGCTAGCCAATGCTAATTTTTTTGTGTTCCATTTAGATCCAATGTTGGAATATCCATTGAGATCCCTTTATGAGAGTAGTATAATTGCACTAGTGCGAGATCTCTGAGTTTCCATCTGTCTCTGTTATGAGCTGTCATACATTTTCGACAGCTCCAGGTGTCTTTGACCAATCAGAAGAGCCCCTGAGGTTTCTATCCTGATTGGTCGAGGGGCAGCGCTTCGTCCTTCATCGTTCCTATGAACGCACATGAGGAAGAAGAAGAACAACAACAAATCTGGTACAATGGCGGACAGCAGTAATCCAGTGGGCAGCAGGAAGGTGCCAATTCCACCTATGCCCCAGGAAGCTTCCACCAAAAAGACAAGGACTGTGGAAACGCTTATCGAAAAGCGAGAGTACAAGAAGGAGGAGGACCGTGCACGAAATAAAACAAGAATCAATGTCAGCATTGCGTTCGAGAGATGGAGGACCCTTCGGGATCTCAAAGGTTTCAAATCTGATGCAGAGCTAGCTACGTTTCTGTTGGACTGGTTAGTTATTTTTTTTCCTCTTATGTTGTTTTGCAACATGCGATGTATTACTCGGTTTTTTAATATAAAACAAACAAATATGTTTAGATTCCCTCTTAGACGAGTACCTTACTGGCATGTACTTTATACGTAAAAGCACAGCCTGTTTCCCCCATGGGGTTTGTGACCTCAGTATCAGACTTTGTCGCAGCAGTTGTGTTGCTCATTGTTGAGCAGCCTTTCGGTAAACAGCTCACTGTACTGGAGTGTTTTGATACCGGTGGGCACAGTTTCACGTTTGCGGGCACATTTTTGTGGGAGGGGCTGAACTCGCGTGAGAGAGTGATCTTAGAGAAAACAGGACGGGAGGGGCTGTGCTAGTTTTCTAATCGCCATCTTAGCTGGCTGTGTGCCAAAATCTTACCAACGGCACCTTTAATTTCTGTTTTCTTTTTTTTCAATTGAATTATGTTAATTAATAGGTAATGACCACAATACCTCTAATAACTGAGATCAACATTTATATTTCATGATCATTTTGTCAGTAGACCTGTAAAAATCCTGTAAGATATTTTTTATGAATTGCATGAAGTATGAATAGCATATGGTCATTTATGTGTACTGTGTTTCTGAAGACGTTACATCTCTTCATGGTGAAGTTGTTAACATTTCTTTCACAGCATTCCTTCACTATAGCTATTTTTTGACGGTCCCTACACCGCCAAGCCATCACCGGCAGCATATTGAGACAGATTGACGTTTTCTGGCTCGGAGGACAGCTCGTTTGGAGGAAAACGAGGTTGTAGCTTACAGCCTTCATGACAGTGATTAAAAACAGGGGCAAGAGGTAAGTAGCTACGTTGTTTCATTGATGAGTTATTGACCCGGAAAGTCTAAGTCAATGACGTGGAATCTCACGTGCACATGCACTGTCAGTTTCTCGTCTCGTGCTCACAAGATAGTTTCGCGTGTGCACAAGAAACTCATAATTAATTTTTTTTTTCTGCCAATGTCCTTTAGGGGCTCCATAATGTCCTACTGCTGTTTGTGCCTGGAGCTGTGTCCTCACTTCAAACAAACCGCTCCAGGGGTCATTCAGAAGTGAGCCAAGTGAGCTCGGTAAAATAACAAGGATCAACTGCTGTATTCCTATACGTAAAAAAACAACAAAAAAAACAAAAAATGCTAAGCAGGGAAAGCCCTTTTCTGTTGTAACAACTCTCCAAAACTATCGAGGTGTGAATACTACGTAAATGTTTTATAGAAAGGTGAATTTTGTGCAAGGATTTGTATAGCAGGGGAGAAAAACTAAATTTTAAAAGTGAGGAAAAGAGCTAACGGACTGAAGTTTGAAGCTGTTAATTTAAACCATCATATCTTAGAGGAGAGCGCAGATCGTCACTTATGAATATCTGAATTTCGACCAAAAAATCACAGGCTGATGGCAAGTTTACATCATTAATCAAAACTTAACAGCTAAAATATAAAGACACTGCAGCATGATAAAATGTCTTCCAGAAAAATAGAAATGTTTGATCCTAATTATTTTTTTTCTGCTTCTTTTTGTTTATAACACTGCTCATTGATGTTAAGAAGTGTCCTGCTGAATTTAGCTGAGCAGCCAATGTCTCATCCTAACAGGTGCCTGTGTGTCAGCATCAAGGCCGGACCTTATCAGCCCTTTACAGTAAAACACAGCTTCTTCCATACTGTCACACCCTCACAGCTGTGTCTGAGGCCAAAACACTCATCACAAAACTCTTTCAGATATCTGGAGCAGTAAATGTCTGTTGTCATACCCCTGAGTCTCACTCTGTGGCTAAACAAACAAAAGTCTAGGGTATGAGTCTTATGCTGAGAAAAATGACCACAGTCTACACAGGAATTGACCTCAGACACGTCCTTTCAGGGGAATGCCGTTTTGTTGCAACTGTCTTAATCTGAAGGAGAGAAAAGGTCTGTTATTGAAATGTAGCTGATGGCTGAAATATGATTTATTTGTAACTATTTCCATGCTGCTATGGCCAAGCATTGTGAATCAAGCTCCTGTGGACACTGTTTTTGTATCACGATGAAAATAATTCTGATGCTGCTTTAATACTGCAGTGAGAAAAAGAGTCCATCAGCAAAATGATTTTTTTTCTTTGGTTTTACCTGTAATGCTACCATCAGGATGGTGTCAGACAAAGTAACCACCAAGCTGTTTTACCAACACTTTCTACACCAACAACTAGTGTTTGACGAATAGATCCATAACATGAGACTTTATCTTATCAAAGAACTCTACTATAGGTGGCCTCATACAAGACCATACTAGACCAACTGTAAAGATATGGGAGACCAAAGACATAAGGACAATTAAATCAATCCTCTGAATGCACATACTAGATGATTTGGTTAGAGTGCAAAACCACAAAATCACTGTTTAAAGATTTCACTGTAGAGATTCAACAGAAAAAAAAAGTTCTTAAGGAGACTCGCAAGATCAAGCCTGACCTCAGAGAAGTAAAATAGTGCTGTAATGATGTTTTTTAATTCGGAGTTAAGTATTCAGAATTTAATTATTTGGAATTTAAGTATTCTCCTTTGTGTTTACATGGAAACAGTCATTTCGAATTGAGGTTTACATGGGAAACACATTTATTCGCCTTTATTCAATTCCGCTTAAGGTCAGGGGGTTGGGAATAGTTCTGATTGGACAGGGGGCAGACATGACATAGTGTTTACTTCTACCTAGTATTTACGTCTACCGGAATAAAACAAACTCCAGTTCAGCGTCTCTGTCAGGGAAGCCTCGTCCAACTTGGGCACTACAACTTCAAAAAGGTCCGCATTTTTATGCTTACGTCCATCCACTCTTTTCATTTTTTTCGAAATCTTCTAAGGCTCTAATTAAATAAATTATCTCACACAGATCGACTGGAATTAATTTAAAGCAGAATGAATGTATACATGATCGAGGAATTATTTAATTCGAATTTAAAATCAGAATAAACAAGCTACCTACTTCGGAATTAAGTTTTATTCGGGATTATCATTTTCATTCAGAATTAGGTGTTCACAAGGTCATTTTTAAACTTTTTAAAGAGGTAAATTACCACGTTTACATGAGAGCTTTAATTCCCCTTTAATTTCAAATAAAACTGAAATCCTCTTTAAAAAGATTAAAAATGGCCTTGTAAACACCTAAATCTGAATAAAAATGATCATTCCAAATAAATCTTAATTCCGATGTAGGTGGCTGGTTTATTCTGATTTTATGTCCAAATAAAATAATCCCTCGATCATGTATAAGTTCATTCTGCTTTAAAGGATAAGTTCTATTTTTTGACACCTGGACCTTATTTTTAGGATTAAATACGTTCGTAGACTCACCCAGACAATTTTGGCGGAGCTCGGAGCCGTTTTTAAGCAATTTAGATCCATCCGACAGCGTTTTTTTCTCATGCCATAGTAGCAGACGGGGCCAGAAATCGAAACCCCTAAATTAGACATTATCTGCTGCGAAACTCACTCCTCCTCTGTTGCCATTGCCGTGCAATGTCCACAACAACACCACCAGTTAGCCCCCATTTGTGGACGTGCAGTGGTTGCTTGTTCTCTGGCCAGCTGTTCGGCTCTTTCTCTCTGCATCCTCCTTTCAAATAGCTCCTCGTCTGTATATTCTGGCTCAAAACGATACGGGCATCCATTACACTCAAAGTCGTTGTCAGACACTTCTACATCGGATAAATATTCCGCCATGTTGCACAAAAATAGCCGTGTAGCCGTGTAGCCCAGCAACAACAGCGGCTCTACTCATGTTCTTGTCTATGACGTCACCAAAAGTTACCCATCCTTGTAAAGCCCCGGATGACCATAACAATGAAGTTGAGCTGACATGGTGATAACACTGACCATTCATTTATAAAATGTAGCTGAAATGAGCGAGTTTCGCAGCAAATAATGTCTAATTTAGGGGCTTCGATTTCTGGCCCCATCCGCTACTATGGCATGAGAAAAAACACCATTGGATGGATCTAAATTGCTCGAAAACGGCTCCGAGCTCCGCCAAAATTGTCTGGGTGAGTCTACGAGTGTATTTAATCCTAAAAATAAGGTCCAGGTGTCAAAAAACCGAACTTATCCTTTAAATTAATTCTGGTCGCTCTGTGCATGCTCGTTCCCTTGTCCTGTCGCGATGATGCACAGGACGTTGATGTGAACAGGATGGCTGCCCGAAGCAAGTGTTGAACTCGAGCCGAGATAATTTATTTAATTAGAGCCTTAGAAAATTTGGAAAAAATGAAAAGAGTGGATAGACGTTAGCATAAAAATGCGGACCTTTTTAAAGTTGTAGTGCCCAAGTTGGACGAGGCTTCCCTGACAGAGACGCTGAACTGGAGTTTGTTTTCTTCCGGTAGACGTAAATACGTCACTATGTCACGTCTGCCCCCTGTCCAATCAGAACTATTCCCAACCCCCAGACCTTAAGCGGAATTGAATAAAGGCGAATAAACGTATTTTCCATGCTACCCTCAATTCGGAATGACTGTTTCCAGTAAACACGAAGGAGAATACTTAAATTCCAAATTATTTAATTCTGAATACTTAATTCTGAATTAAAAAACATAATTTAACCATGTATGCCATGGCACAAGGAGGAAGTGTTTACATTTTGGTGGGTTTTTTAAAAGATTTGTTGGCATTGTGCAATGAGGCAGTCTTCTACATTTTACATTGTATCTCAGCCAACAATATCAGAAATACCATGGTAGAGTTTTATGCTCTTAGCTCTAGTTTCAAAGTCTACGTTTTTTTTTAAATAGGTTTTATATAAATACCTGATATGAGGTCCACAGTGGATGAATGGATATATGATTTTAATATTTTATATAAGATTTAACTTTTTTTTCCTAACAACAGAAAAAGCATCTGGAATTTCTCAACTTGCATTTTTTTAAAGCAGTAGAGGGGCAGTTGCGGACAAGTTCCCCACAAGGACAACAAAAATTGACCTGAAATGTAATGGTTTCTGATTGTTTTTTTAGATGTTAAATACTTTACTGCCTAAGCCATGGGAACCAACTTGGTCGAGGTACACTAAAAATAAATTTTCTAAAACAGAAAACAGCATGAGGTTAGAGGCTTGATACTGGCTTTTTTGTTATTTGTTAGCGGTTTATCGAGTGATAGAGTCGAATCGCCATGCAGTGGTTCCATATTAGCTCGTTACTCTTGCTGTTCGTGTATACATTTTAAAAATTGCTGAAAAAGTGTTCATTTATAAAGTTTAGCATTATGAACAAAGCATGGATGTTTCATAAACAGAGAGCTTATTATTAGGATTCATTAAAAATATATATTTTAAAAGGAAATCTCTTGGGCTTTTTGTCAAGGGAATCAGCCCAATTCTAACTTTCAGTGTGCCTATAAAAAGACATCATCCCTCATCCATTTGATTATGTCTTATACAGGGCATTGTGAAGGATCCTATGTTGTTGCCATAATAATGCAAGCTGGTCTCCTTTTTCAATATTCCACTTAACTGTATGCACAGCGTTCTTATTGCTTCATGTTTTTGAGCTTTAAATGTATACTCGATCTGGTTGGTGACACTTCTCTGTCTGCTCTCTCTAAATGGCTATGGAGGGCATCCTATCATATGCACAGACATCCTGAACCATAAATATTGCAAGAACTGTTATTTATGATATCATTCAAGGGAGGTTTTGACCCAATTTGGAGCAATAAATAGTTGTATTGACACCACTTGAAGATTAAGCTGCTCTGGTTTTACACACAACATGTATCGTTATCTAATCACACGGCAATCAGCCTTCCTTAGAGCAGGCTATTGGGCTACAAACTGCTCCATCACTTTCTCTGTTTTCAATGCCAGCATTGGCTGCATCAGCACTGTGCTCTTACTTTTAACAATCCACCACTCCAGCATCCACCTGTAGGCTTTGACAAGGGGTTTAAAGGGATGGTACTGGATTTTTGTTGGCTTGAGGGAAGAGGTGTATTGGGTACATGTTCTATCACCCTATGCTGTTTATGTGCCTTGATTTCATCAAAAACTTCACATTATGCTGAGCTGGCTGCATGTCGATCCCATCTGCTGTGATACATAGCCCTGTAGCCTAACCCTAGTTGGCCCTCTTTGTAAAACAGCAGAGCTGATCTCACTGTGTCACTGTGGCTACTGCTTAGGCTACGGTCATGTGCTGCATGAAGCCTCTTTTTAAAATCCTAAACTATCCTTTTAAGATTAGAATACAAAGTCATTACTCTTCGACCAAACAAACATAAATTGCCAGGTTTAAATAGGTTGTGATTAGGGTTGCAAGGGGGTGGAACATTTCTGGTGATTCCTGGAAACTTTTCATAAACTTTCCATGGGAATTTAAGCTAGGGAATTTTGGAAATATTGCAAATTGGAAACTTTGTATGGAACTTATGGGAATTATTGGAATTATGGGAAAAGATATTTTTAAAAGTATATTTTTTCAGCTGTATTCAAAATCCCTGTTGTGGGCCAATCTTCAGTTTTGTAGATTCCAGGTTTATTCCCTTTCATTCACATTTATTCCTGTGAATTCCCATGTTGATCCCAATGGAAAGTTTCTAACTTTGAGAATTTTGCAACCCTAGTTATAAGGAATCTTAAATCAGGCCAAACTCCAAATTCCATTAAATGTGTTTCGTGTGTAGCCAACCTTATAGAAGTAGATAACAAAATCAGATGGTGTAAAAATCCTGATAACACCTCAAAGGAGCTTTGACATAGGGTTTATTAAAGGTCTAGGTATGATTTAAAGACTTCTGTAAGCCCAAGTAATATGTCTTCTGTTTAAAAGATTAAATTAAAAAAGCTCTAAGGGTCATCATTTCTATTGCTATTAGTATGAAGAAAGATTGATCATGATATCACAAAAGCCAGTGGTTACAAAGTTAAACTGGCCAATAATAAGTATCTCAGAGTCCAGGCATGCATAGCTTCATGGAAACCTGACTGAAACAAATTTGATTCTTCCATTGAATCTAACTTTTGTGCTTTTACAGCTCCTTTTGCCGCCTCTGCCTGTGACGAGTATTAACCCCCTCCAATGACATTAGAGTCCTCCATCATTAACACAGACAAAGCACTACTGCAGCGACCCGATCCATCCAGACAGAAATGTCAGAATTCCTGCGAGACTTCAGTTTTTTTGGTGCCATGAGTTTGAAAAAGTGCACACACATTCCACATGGCGGGATTAATGACCTCAGATAGCTCAACACCACCAATGTGAGCTCACTTTGATTGATTGCTGCAGTTGTCGGTGATGGAGCTGCTCATGGAGTGATATGGAAAGATAACAGTGGCATTTCACATATCAACCATCATTTTCTACTGTATATGCAAGTCAGAAAGAGCAAGGAGACACCAGAAAGAACAACTAAACTCTAATTAAACAGACAACAGAAACAGTAATAAGTTACTGATCGATGGAGGTGTGCAGCTGTGCAGAGTGATTGATCAGTTATCAAGTCGTTAAGGAGATAAGTGATCACAGGGGCTTAACAGCTATCAGCCTTTAGATAGATAACACACATACAAACACACATACACACGCATACACAAACAAAGCAAAGCTGCATCATTTGTTTTGTCCTCCAAGAAAAATAACATGAATGTTCCTTGCAGATAAAGTCGTTTAGCTAATTCAGCTGCAAAGAATTACATTAAGGCACACAACTACATGTTGACATTATACTTAATTTGCTGTCCATTAAGCCTTTGTTTTGGACTCCTGAAAGTTATGAGAAAATCACAGGATCTTTCTTTGACTGGTTGCTCTGTTTTGAGCTATTACAAGTTCTTTCTTTCATAGTGGCATACTCCCCTGCAGCCTTCTAATAGAAATTTAGGACATTCTTCAGCTCCCTTTATACGTGTTCCCTTCTTTATTTGATTTTCTCAAGCATTATAATGAACAAAGATTATTTTGTTCTATGTAAGTATTAATTTAATGCATTTAGGTATACACTCACTGACCACTTAAGTCAACTGATCGGTAACACAAAAGACAACTCAGTTAGGATGAATCCCAATTGTACCCCTTAGCCCCTGTCTTAATCCTTAGCCCATGGTTTTGCACGTTCACATCTAGTGAAGGGGTGTCCCAATTCTCCGTAGGGCTAAGGGGAAGGGCTAAGACGAAGGGCTACACAGCCCTTGGAATGAAGACAGACCAGGACCTCACTTGAAAGGAAGGAGTATGAGAATTTCCCATCATGCACCGCACCCGCTGACAAGAAGGCAGAGCAAAGACCGAAGGAAGCGCATAATTATAAGTAATTATTAAATCATCAAGTAAATATTAGCTGTGTTTTGAACTGCTGGTCCTATTTTAAAAATTTTTGTGATAATGAGCTAGCTTTCACAGCTGTAGCTCCGGCTATTGTCGCATCTGCCTACGACACAGCCAGTGAGCGGCTCTGGGTGATGACATAGCGGGAATCGAGTGGCGTCTCGTTTCTTAGGAGCGTGTTTTCACCCCTTCCCCTTGGCCCTCAAAACAGAGAGCGAAGGGGAAGGGGTAGACAAAGGGGCAAGATGAAGGGGAAGGGCCAAGGGTCACAATTGGGATTCACCCTTAATCACACTGCAGCAACCCAATGCATTTAGGGATGTAGAAATGGGTGAGACAACCTACTGAAGTTCATACTGACAATCAGGGTTGAGAAGAAATGTAAAAGTGACTTTGAATGTGATATGGCCCTTGGCGTGAGTGTCTTAGACAGTGTTGATCTACTGGGATTTAAATGCACAGCCATCTCTAAGGTTTATGAATGGTTCAAAAACAAAAAAATATCTAGTGAGTGGCAGTTCTCTGGATGAAAATGCTTGGTTGATACCAGAGATCTGAGGGGAAAGGCCAGAGTGAATCAAGATGACAGCAAGGCAACAATGACTCATACTGAAGCTACATTCACACAGGCTCACCAAAATAAGATAATTGAATATTGGAAAATGTTCCCTGGTCTGATGAGTCTTGTTTCCTGCTTCAGCAAATATCTGGTTGGGTCAGACTTTGGCAGGAACAACATGGAAGCATGGATCCATCCTGCCTTGTATCAAGTTCAAGCTGCTGCTGGTGGCAAAATGGTGTGGGGGATATTTCTTGACACTTTTCAGCCTGACTGTCATTCTTGCCTCTTCATTTTGAAAACGTAACATTGAGCTAGAATAAAGCATTACAGCACTCCCACTCATGTTGCAGTGTTTAAATATCAGTTCAAACGGTTGAAGGTGATGGCGTGAGTATTATTTTGTCCATCTAACAGAATTAACAGCTCAACTTCAGCATTTTTAAATCACATATGGCGTCATACAGCAGTAAATCTAGGAGTGTAAGAAGAAAAAAATATAAAAGATATACCAATATACTGCGATACAATATTTGTATCACAATATTGTATCAATATTTTATTGCAGTATTGCAATATTTACCACCTCCAAGGAGGTTATGTTTCCCCAGGGTCTGTTTGTTTTTTTGTCTGTTAGCAAGATTACGCAAAACTATCGGATGGATTTACATGAATATTTTTACCAGAGGTGTGGTTTGGTCCAAGGAAGAAGCCAATACATTTTTTTGCTGATCTGCATATTTGTCTGGATGCAAAAAATTCCCAAAATTTTCAGAAAATCCCATAAGTGAACATTGGGCCGTATTTTAAAAAAATCATATCTCTGACATCACTTGATGGATTCACCTCTAAATTTACAGGATAATATATATGATATAACTCTATTATCAAGGTAAATTTCATCTGGATCCAATCCAGGTTGACGTCACAAAAAAGCACTGAATTTTATATGGCAAATTACATTCATTTATCCTCGGCTGCTGTGAGGGTTTTGCGCCCTTTACGTCATTATGGGAATTGTAGTATATTTGATAACTGACTGTCAGCGTTTTTCAAGCCTACGTCACTACATTTCCCAGCTTCCCTTTCAATGCCAGCGGAGGAGTTTCCCACATGGACAGACATGAGCGGAGACTCGGCCGTCAAAACTGGAACTGTTATTGTAATTGAACATGCATTTTAAACAGGAATGAAGAATTTCAAACTGAATTCACCTTTTTAATACCCAAATTTGAGCCAGCTTCACTGAGCAGTCCAAAATTAATCAAGCAGAACATTTAACCACTAAACTATTTTTATGCTCAGGAATACAAGTAAAAACTATAATGTGACATCTAAATCAAGAAATAATAATGTGCGGAGCCCCTATAAGGACAATGGCAGAAAAAAAAAAAATTATAAGTTTCTTGTGCGCATGCGAAACTATCTTGTGTGAACGCAAAACTATCCAGGGGTCAAATTCTGGTTCGTCGAGCCAACACTGACAGCATATTGAGACAAATTGATGTTGTCTGGCTCGGAGGATGGCATTGGTTTGATTCTCAATCAAAAAACCCTGTACTAAATTTCAATTGATAATTTCCAAATTGATCTGAAAATTATGATTCATGAATTACATGTAGTATGAATTATATAAGGTCATTTATGCGTACTGTCTTTTGAAGACGTTACGTCTCTTCATGGTGAAGTTATTGACTTTTCTTTCACAGCATTCCTTCGCTATGGTAGCTTTCTGATGGTTCCTAAACCATCAAGCCAACACCGGCAGCGTATTGAGACAAACTGAAGTTGTCTGGCTCGGAGGACGGCTTGTTTAGAGGAAAAACGAGGTTGTAGCTCACAGTCTTCATGACAGTGATTAAAAAGAGGAGTCAGGTTTGTAACTACATTGTTTCATTGATGACTTATTGACCCAGGAAAGTCCGAAGTTTACCTAGGTAAATGATGTGAAATCTCAAATGCGCACACACTGTCATTTTCTGGTGAGCACCAGATAGTTTCCCGTGCTAGCAAGAAAGTTTCGCGTGTACACACGAGGAACTTATAGTTTATTTGTTTTCTGCCAATGGCTCTTTATGGACGCTGTAATAATGTGTTTTTTATGTAAAACAGTAAATTTGAAAACCATGACTAACAATGACAATTATATTTTAGTATTAAAAATATTTCTGTTAAAGAGCTTCTACATACTGGTGTATTAACCATTAAAGAAACATAATAAATGATTTTGGTAATTATCAATGCTGTTAATTCAGAGTAGCTGGGTGGTGATCTGAAAAATTTGTTAAGCACTACACATTGTGATATATTATATCGTCATCCATGTATTGGGATATGTATTGTATTGTCAGATCTTGCCAATACACACCCCTGAGTAAATCCTAAAAAATGTGATTCCTTTTCAAGAAATCTTAAAAAAAAAATGTCTTTTTGTGCTTTACAAAGTTATTTAAAAATACACCCGTTTTTAGGAGTATATTAGGTGCTGAAAATAGAAATATAAAGAAAATAAAGAAAAAACACCGAATGCAAAGTGGGTGCAAGGATAAGAGTTCAAATGGGCATGGGTATATGTCAAAAGTAAATACCGATATAGTTCATTATAGAACAACTGTTTCAAAAGTGATCTCTTTTGAACGATGTTTTTGAAATAAGATAACGTAGCAAATGAAACAAAGTTAGCATGCTTGTGCTATAACTATATTTCTACGGTGTAGAAAGTAAAAGTTGATCTAAGGGGCCCAGAAACTATCATGATTTAAACCATTACAGAGGTTTCATTCCCCTCAGTTAACACCTTCATTTTGTTTGTTTATTTGTTTCTTGTGTGTGTGTGTGTGTGTGTGTGTGTGTGTGTGGAGGGCGGGTCAGCTTCTAAGTAATTAACAAGCAATCCGCTCCACCCAGGGAAGCAGGGAAGTTACTCATGCAATGCTCCCTGACAAGGTCACTGGCTGATAGATGAGCCTGAGCAAGGGGATTTTTCAGAGATTGTGAAGGCAGGCAGAACTGTGGGAACCAGACAATTAGTGGGTGGAAGGTGGGCAGCCATTTTGGATGATGACCATAGGTCTGGCTTACATGGATACTCACCACTTGGCCGCCTGACAGGGAGAAAACACACACCTGGGTTCGAGCAACTCTTAACACACACTCATTTGTCTTTGAGGGGGCTGAGCAGGAAAAGTGCCAACCATTTAGGAAGAGCATGTGCTGTTTCAAATCAAACAAACATGGAGGAGGTTGATTCAGACATATAGATGTCATAAGTAATTTAAACACATATGCTGACATTAAAATATATTCGGTTTGTATTTCATTTTTGGACTTGGAGTCTTGTAAGGCGATGTTGAGGCTGTGAAAGACCATATCGTCAGAGTGTTTTGTTATCATTATCACTATAATCAGAATCATTATTCCCAGCTCTGACTAAGGTTTTCCAAGGTTTTTAGGACTTCGATATTTTACTGTACCTCATGTTTCATAAGATACACTCTCTGCTGTTTTGATTAAGGATGGGAATTAAGATCTGATTTCATTCAAGAACCGTTTCAATCGGTTTGAGGCATGAATATAATTTTCCTTCATGTTTAACATCCTGTAACAATGCTCACTCATATGTTTCTGTGGGAATTGATTAGAAAATTGTCAAGTATGTTGTAAATGGACCTCAATGTTTTTGTTTGTTAGGTTTGGTTTCATAAGGAACGTAACTCTTTTTTGGAATCACCTCTGGTGAACAGCTATGGGTTGCACTGGTTATGTGGCCTCATTTAAGCATGTATCAACCTTTATCAATGAGAAATCAAAGAAAATATCTGGTTATCTTACAAACAACTGAATCCTGATTAAATGTATTTTATTTTTACATTAACAGCATGCAAAAAAAATGCCATATTCTGTGAACTCATGAAAATGTGTTACAATCACACTTAAAGAGACTATTGGAAAAAATACAAGCATTAAGCTTTCCACAAAAGGCATGGTCATATCATCTATCTTTGGCAATATCTGACATGATTTCCCAACCTTGGGGGAAGCTGTGATTTCAAGACTCAGGCTTACATCACAGATTTACAAATACACTTCCCCTAAAGTCAGCGCACACATGCACACACCAGCATCAACACACCCAACCAAACATCAAGGTCACTTACTGGAAACACTGGCCACGTCTGCAGAGGGATTACATTTGTCTGTGATGTATCTGAATCTTGTCAGGACTGTGAAGTTTAAAATACATGCAGTTTCCTGGCTGTTTTGAAACCATCTTTATTCATGTGAAGTTATGGCACATTTAGGTCATTAGGGCATAAATATTGAGGGTTACAGGCATACCCAAACCTGTCACATTCTGGACCACCATTTGTACCAGTCACATCTCCCAGGTAGCACTTAACGTTATTTCAGCGCGACTTTTGGCATACATTTAGATTCATATTTAGACAACCTTTTTTACCCCAAAGATCTCAGGAGACAGTATATCTGTGTGTTGTCTGCTTACCAGTTATAGGAGGCTTTCATTGACATGCTTGAATTTAAATTATTCTTGGTGTTTTTAAAAATGTAATAGAATAGCAAGTAATAGGGACTTTATTTTCATTGCATAAAAGATCACAGGAAGAGCTGTATGGCTTGAAACATCACTGATTTTCAAATAAAATTCTTGAAGGAAGTAACTTTGGGTGTGCGTTTTCATGTGAGTTTTTTTGGGTCTAGCACCCAACCAGGGATTTGTATGTCTATTGTGTCATTTTCTATAAAAGATCACAATTAAACTTAATTTACAGCAATTCCAGTTAAAAGCATTTTACAGCCTTGTCAATATAAAAGATGAATAATATACTTACTTATATAGATATCCATTTTTTACAAACATACATAAATAAATTCCTGTGCCACTTTAAAGACTGGAACATATGAATGTGCATGAGAAAACATTTAAAGTGTGTGAGTAAACATTTACTGTGCATCAATCAATAGTTACAGTGCTGTAGTGGAAAAGCAGACAGTGAAAGTGCGATATTGAAAGAATAAATAAATTCCTTGAAAAAATTTATAAGCACTGAGTCAATTTAACAGTGATGAGAAGTGAGTTAATTGAGTGAAATGAAGTTGCAGTACTGAATGACTAAAGAAATGTGTTGAAAAAGTTATAAGCACTGGTTAAATGAGTAATTTGTGAAGGTGCAGTACTGAATAGTTAAATAAACACTTTATGAACTGTTGTGAGAAGCTAGTAAATAAATGAACAGTATAAAGTGAGTGATATTGAAGGTGCAGTATCCAAGTATTAATAGATAAATAAGCAGTTGCATTACACTGGAAAAGAAATTGCTATTACATAGTAAGTGAATAAGTTATATCACTAGAGGTGTAACCTTCGACAGCAGTATGCTGATGCTGCACTTATGCTATTGTTTGTTTGGGAGAGGGTGCTATGGATTCAGGAGTGTATCCACAGCTTTAAGGAAGACACTGTTCTTTTTGAGACTTTTTTGCTTGTTACGAAACAGGCTTACATTACTGATGCCTCTTTATCAGCTACAAAAGCAAAGACAAGCATTAGCAACAAGATTTATTATTCCTCAAAGTTGTATTTATGTCCAGATTCGCAGCTGGGGGGAAGGTGTCAGGCAAAGTGATTAACTGCACACCCCAGAGACAAGCTTTTTTTTCCCTGTTCAAAGTGAGTGACACATTTGGATGCTAAGGCAAACAAAGGGGTATTTTGTCAATGTACATATGTTTCTAGGGGAAGAAATCAGCAAATATATTATATGTGCTGTTTTGTTCACAAGGGGCACTAAAACTAACATGTACAAAGGCTCCTCATATCAGCTTAAAGTAGTTGAAAATGTATGTTTCATTGTTGCAACGTAGCAGCAGTAATAAATATGATATTGCCTTGATATCCATCCCAATAACAAAAAAGAAAACAAGGCACTTGTGTCACTGGCTTCTGCTTTTTGTCACAGTACGGAGATGAGTTTTGTGCATGAGAGACTTGCAAGCAACAAAACAACATCCTATTATGAGCTGAGGAGTTTGAGAAGTCATACACCACAGAGCTGAAAACCAGGGGGCATTCCATTTCTGTGTTGGATACCCCTTTACCATCATCATAAAACTCTGACCATTCAGTGGACAGTAGTGTCTCCAGATCACAGTTCAGTATTGTCCCAGTTCACTTGGAATCTCGCCAGACACACTTTACCAGGTATGACCCTTCATGGAAACCAAAAAATTTCATCCAAAAAATTAGTGGAGTCGAGGCAAGTAAAGCTGATATCATGAGGTGGATTTGCCCCATAAACTGTTCAAATCTGGTTTAAACATTGCCAAAACATTTTAGCAAGTCCAACAGTCTGCATTGATTTACTAGTAACTTTAATCAGTGGTTTCATTCCTCTCCTTTGCACATGTTGTCTGTCATATGACAACTATATGACATGTTTGTTTGTTTTTTTTTTAAGTTTGAGACTTATCTTAATTGTGTTGTTTGAAAAAGCATGGTAATAAAAATGTATCTCAGAGTGAAAATGTTGACAACCTCCCTCTTATGGATGATCTCTCTGAACACGTAAGAGCATGGGTGCAGCCTGGTGGTGCGCTTGGTTGGTATCAGAAAGTTGCAGGTTCCAGCCCAGCTCCGGTTGCTACATGGCGATGTGTCCTTGGGCAAGACGCTTAACCTCAAGTTAAATGGGCATGAAAGTGTGCTCAGTTACGTGATACTGATGGATAGATACTTGAACCATCAGTGAGTGAATGGGTGTGAATGGGTAGGTGTGGCCTGCGGTGTATAGCTGCTTAGAGCAGTCAAAGAGACTAGAAAAGTACTATATAAGCTCAAGTCTATTTGGTTCATGTAGGACTGGTTATGTAAGTGGTTCTTAGTTACTACTGTTGTGGACCCCCTTTTAAATTAATAATTTGTCATGCCCACCTTGTCCTGCCCACCACCCCAAAAGTCACTTAAGGAGCAAAGTTAGTTTTTTCTTAATACAGTCAAGCATAAAAATATTTTTTATTTGTCATTTATTTTCAACACATGAATTGTAACTTAAATACTAGCCCCAATCTGATCTTTAAAATATGAAACAACAAAGTGGCAATTAATACATTTCTTTCTTTGAAGACCCAAAGAAAAGATGGAGGTTAAGTCACAATTCAAAGTTCAACAAAATGTTTCAAATGTTTTAAGCATTAAATCTTAGCAACAAAAACTTGCTGTTATACAGCCCACAATGATTTATACATAAATCACTTCTGATATGAAAAATAACCTATCATAATGCAGAACTTTGTATAGGCAATTGGGATGACACAGGGCACAATTCGGCCACGCCCATGTCCAGATAGACCATGCGCCCACGTATGGCCGCACCCTTTTGTGGTCAGCCTGCTTTCTACGAAACATTGAGTTATATGGCAGGAGATAGACTTGTGAACCATCTGATGTATGCTGATGATTTAATCATCCTGTCATCTGACAGTGCTGGGTTACAGCAACTTCTGTTCTAGCTATGGTGTGTGGTGTAATATTAGGTTTAACTAAAAAGAAAGTTCATCATGATAGTGAAAGCCAAGGATGATCAAATGCTTAATTTTCCATCTGTCTGCAGTGGACAGAGTTAAATATTTAGGGCACATTTGAAGGAGTCATGACAACAATAAGCACAAAAGTGCTGTAAGCAGTATGCGAAAGCTAATATGCTGGCACAGAATGAATGATATGCACAGACAAAGTTCAAATGGAGCTCTTTAGAGCTTACTCCTTTTTATTCTGCTCATTTGTGTTGGAATTACAAAAAGGCTAAAATAAAAAAGTTTACCTGTAGCATACAACAATGCTCTTAGAATATTTCTCAAATTACCACAATGGACAAGTGTTAGTCATGTTTATTACTTATAATGTCCCCAAAATTTAAGCTCTCCTTAAAAATGTATATATCTATGCATTGTATAATTGACTCAGAAAATGAAATCACAATGTCACTTGCTTAGCCCACATTAAGTCCTACAAGCTATTTAACTTGTCACTGGAAACACTGTTGCAAATGTCTCATTATTTTCATTTGACACTTTTTTCTGTTTTGCTTTTTATGCTAATAGTTTTAAGTTCTTTAATGATGGTGTGGATCTATGGATTTGCTATATAGTTTAAAGTATAACATAAGTAAATACATATAATGTACAAAAAGATCTTTTTTAATAATATATGTTTTTTCAACTTTAACAAAGGGACTTGGGCCCTATTTAGTGCACTTGTCAGGCCTTGTAGCAAAGCTAATACATACCACGGAGCTCACGTACCCCCAGTAACACACATACCACAGTTTGGGAATCACTGATACAGCTATTAAGCCTCATGATACGCTGTGGCATTTTAAAGAGCCTTTTAACAAGACAAAAACAAAGTCTCGTATGCACCTGGAGCTTCAAAGCCCCTAAAACTCTTATTGTGGACTTGAAATACACCAGGCACTTGACACCAGCTGTTAATCAGATAATGAAAGCCTCGCAGTTACACAAGCTCACTTGTGTGGAAGCAGCAATAAATTCTTTGCCATGACAGCATGCGAGGGCAGGGAGAGAGTGAGGGTTGGATTTGGTACCAGGCACTTGCCTTCCCAACTGAATGACGCATCGTACGAGCATTATGGTGAAACACTCTATCAGCTATTTCCCCTCAGCACACTATTTTTATAGATCCATCCTTTTGAATGCAGCAGAGCTCAGTTCCTGCTAAGAGAAATATGTGACAAGCAGACTTTCGGGGAATTATGAAATGGCATGCTGTGTCTCTGTAGTCTATGAAGCTCCTAAAATACACATAGTTTTGTGACAGATGAACTGTGAGCTGCAGTTCAGGTTGGAAATGGAAAACACTCCACAGGGACTCAGACTACTCACAATGTTAGTAACCTGACCACATAGTTTTAGAGTGAACCCGTGCTCCACTTACCCTTTTCACCTCCCTCACCTCAATCACCAAGCAGCCTGCCATTGTAGCAACACACAGGGACCCACCTGGTATAGACATGCAGCAGCATGGCAATAGGTCAGTGGGTGTGAGGCAGAAAAGTGTTGCCCTCTGACACTGGCAGTGTTTCCGGGTTGGACAGCTTCTCTGTGAGCCCAGCCAGCCATGGTGGTCCCTGAAGCTCAATCAGATAACCTCTCTTGGGGATCAGGTTCACCTCTGCAACTCTCCTCCAAGACATCCTGGGTTAATCTCCCACAGAGGAGATGGATACCTGGATAAGAAGGAATGAAGGATGAGGATGTGGTGGTGGAAGTGAAAGTGATTTATATAGTATAGTAGGATGTATGACCTCTGAAGGAATGGGTTGCACCGGCTGGAAGCAAGCGCAGGGTGACCATATGTTCCTGTTTGACCAAGACCCTCTTGTTGTCAGGTTCAATGTCCTACGTCCTGGTTCTGAACAGTCTCTGTCTTGGATTAAACTAACTGGAAAACCATAGCAGTGAACCATGTTTGCGACAATTATTTTTTTTGTATCTCAATCCATGTTACCCAAGATGGTTACTGTTAAAATTAGGAACACACACGGTTAGACAGTTATTTGGTTTAAAATAACTAAAAGCCGCCACCAGATTAAGACATTTTTTAATCTTGTTCGTTTAATTTTTTAACAATTCAGACCCAAAATCCCAGTCAAATGCTCTGTCGGAACAGTAACACAGCCATCTACCACTAGCAATCCCTGTAGCCCCACCTATTTCATTAGAATCCAATATAAAATTCTTAAATCAACATGCTGTACAAATCTTTACAGGGACAGGCGCAAGAATACTTGGCAGAACTCACCCCACCCACCCCATCTCGCCCTCAGGTCTAACACCCTCCATCTGCTCACTTTTCCTACCAAACAGAGTCTAGATATGTTTTCAAAAGTTAGCCGAAGACATACCTTTTTAAACAGAACTGTTCTCTTTTAATTGTTCTGTTCTTCAGTATATTTGGGAACTGTGTTCATTTTTTAATTTCTACAAGCATCCTAACACGTATGCAGTAACGGACGAAGTACTCCACTCCATTACTGGAGTGAAAGTATAGATACTCCTGGTCAAATATTACTCCAATACAAGTGAAAGTTTTTCAGTCAGATATTTACTTAAGTTAAAGTACTAGAGTACCTGCTTTTAAAAATACTTAATTATTAAAAGCACTATGGTACAAAGCCTATAGAAATGCCTACTGAAACACGATTGAATCAACTAAAGCAAAAATATTGCTGTTTTCATTTTTTTTTATTTAAAACCCCCCACCAAAACAGCATGACAGTGGTCTGACAAAGCTCTGGCAATATGTGTCAACAGCTACTGGTTTAAGAATGTCTCTTAGCTGACCAAAATACAACCAAACAAAACAAAAAAAAGAAGACAGAAAAGAAACTGCAGTGTTCGTTTGTCTCTCTGTTTCTGCTAACTGCCAGCACAAAAGAAGAATCCTCTCATCCTCTGGCAGACAGAACATCTGCCTTTATCATCTGTATCTGCCATAGCCATCATTACTGCCAAGACGAACCGTTATCTGAGCAACGTTAGCTCAACATTTACCTGCCTGATCACATGCGTGAAGTACAAGTACAGCATCACCACTTGAACAAATTACACGCAGATTGCATTTTAGAAGAGAAAAGACATTTCAGCCACTGACTTCAGAGCTATTCTTAAAGGTAACAAGACCCTTCATAGAAATGTAGTGGAGTTAAAAACAATAGCCTATTTGTCTTTCAAATGTAGTGGAGTAGGCAGCACGGTGGCACGCAGCAGGTAGTGCATGTGCCTCACAGCAAGAAGGTTGCCAGTTCGATTCCCGGGTTGGGTAGGGCCTTTCTGTGTGAAGTTTGCATGTTATGAGTGGTGAGCATGAATGGTTGTCTGTCTCTATATGTTGTCCTGCAATTGACTGGCGACAGGTTCAGGGTGTACCCCGCCTCTCGCCCAATGACAGCTGGGATAGGCTCCAGCCCCCTCAACCCCGAAAGGGATAGTCGGTATAGAAAATGAATGAATGAATGTAGTGGAGTAAAAGTCATAAGTTTCTAAAAAGAAAAAAAAAAAAATAATACTCAAGTAAATTACAGATACTCAAAAAAAAATTACTCAAGTAAATATGTTTCGTTACTGTCCACCCCTGCATGTATGTGTATGTTTATTTGTATTTGTGTTCACATGGGTACGCTGCATTGATGAATGCATTTTCTATGTGTGTGTCATTTTTGAGTATGTGTGGGTATACATATATGTTCACGCATGAACTGTTATGACTATGTAAAGCACTTTGTGACTTTGTCTGTGAAAAGTGCTTTAACAGTAAACTTTACTTACTGACTTTATTCTGTCATAATGAACTAGCAAAACAAAACTCACCAGTCAGTGTTGGTTACTGCGGCTTTAAGAACAGGACCCGGAAGAGCTTCAGTGTCACCGGCACTCGTTCAGCTTTTCTTTTCCGCTCAGGTCTCAGCAGTGGTGGGAGCGTGGATATCGTCATCTGTGCTCACTAAATCACCAAACATGAGCGTCCCGGCGTTTATAGACATCACGGAAGAAGACCAGGTACGACCCGAGCCTTTACGGACTCGCTGAACATTTTCTCTGTCGAGGATGAGTCGACAAACTGAAGCTATTCATTCAGTTCAGTTAGCATGCTAGGTAGCTAAAATGCTAACCGCTCGTTGTTAGCTGCATGTTGATGTAGCATAGGGACGCTCACATGTGGCAAAACAGTTCATTGAATCTTTTGTAGTGATGTGACGCAATTCATTGCCCTCATGTTATGGCTGTTCAGTATTTATTGTTATTATTTAACCCTTTCAACACAGTGTACAAACTGAACTGAAGGCGAAGGGTGTTAACTCTTCAGCTAGTCCGCTATATAAACAAAGTTGTCAAGTAAGATCCGTACATGGAAGCATCCTGACTGAATCACCGCCACAGTGTTAATATAAATATATAACACGCTGCACCGACCAATCGATCTGATTGGTCAAGAGGTAGTTTGAGTGACGATATTGTAGCATAACAGCACTGAGACTCATCGCCGAATGTATCACTCCGCCTCTGACAGGCGTTTGAGTGTTTACCCTCCGAAATCAACCTCTCTCCTGAGATTCACAGAAAGGACTTTAATTTATCTGTTACATTTCACTCTGATAACATGGACTTAGTGGTATGAGAGGAACGAACAGCAAACGCAGGGCGGGCAAATTACATCCACTCCCCAAGCAGCTGTAATTAAAGTGCCTTTTGTTTACTTTTACTTCTTCAAGTTTTTTCATGATTAAACACTCATATATTAGTTTGAGTATTTATTTTGTATGTTTGTGTGATCAAAGTTTCACAAACTAATGTTGTTACAACAAAAACAAAATGTATACTCCAATACTGAAACCAAGTTTAGCACCATGGCACTTGATTCTGAATCAGTGTCTTAAAATAAATTAATCTAATCTAATGCTGAATGCTCAAAGGACCAGAAAGAGGTTGTCGGTTGTTCACATTTTGGAGTTGACAGTATACTAGGCCTGCTGTATTGGGCAAAAATCCAAATCACAATTATTTTAATAGATATTGACATCATAATTGTGAAACATATATACTCTCTTATTTCAAAACATACACCACAATCTTTCACTGAACATGTATGCTTTGACACTGTCATTTTGTACATGGAGGACAGTGGGCAGTTCATAGAAATATGTTAGTAAAGTTAAAATACTTTACAATAATGTTAATAATAAAAATGGGAAAAGAGAAAAAAATCAACATGTGATGTGGCACAGTCATCTTTTAAACTTACCTACTCAGGTTTTGTAATTATGAAAGGCAGGAATTGTTATCTTTATTAAACTTTGATTAATTGCCCATCTCTACAAATTAAGGTTTAGTTATTTAATATCTGCCATGGCAAATTGCTATTTACTTTTGTCATTCTTGATTTGTTTGGTCAAATACAGCGTGTTTGTACAACACTGCGATTTAGAGTGAACAAATACATGTTCACTGATATCTTGAATATCTTGCTTCTTAGGGGTCAAATAAAGTCTTTTCAATTGAATTACTGAATCTCTGAAATACCACAGAGTTAACATTGTCCACTGATTATTATGTTGTTTAATAATTGACTTCCTATATTTTTGTTGTCAAATGTTTCAGGCTTCAGAGCTGAGAGCTTACATCAAGTCCAAAGGAGCTGAAATATCAGAAGAAAACTCTGAAGGTGGGCTTCATGTAGATCTCGCTCAGATCATCGAGGCGTGTGATGTCTGCCTGAAGGACGATGATAAAGGTAGGTGATCAGCGCACCCACTTCTTACCAATGGTTAGTTTATTTACTCAACCATAATAGAAATTCTTCGTTTTCATGGTTTGACACATTTGATAGTGAAGCACTTCTCTTATCAGTGACCTACACTGTACAAAGGTTTATCAGTTTCACATGTCTCGATAGGCTTTTGTGATGTAAATAAATCAATCAATCAATATTTCTAAAAAGATGTCTGAACATATGAAAGTTACTGTGTAGGTCAACGAAAATATTTAGTTTCTTAATTTGGGGTTATCACCTTTTTTTTCCTCTCAGAAATAAAATTACAAAAAAATAAACAAAGTCAACATTGTTAAAAAAAAAATACTTGATATTATCAGGTCAGGTCAGAGTTGGGAGCACATGCGGGGTCAGCACCTTGCCCTCCATTATCCCTGATGACTTGTCCACACCACCAGCAATGTGCTCCCTGCTTAATTCATAGGTGTTTACACGTGATGAAGTTTAAGGGCACAAGGGTGCAAACCCTACAGCCCAAGGCTCTGAAGGGAAAGGTGGACAACCCCTTTCAGCTGCCTTACCAACTGCCGTAACCCTTGGCAGTGCTTCAGGAAGTCGGCCTGCATTTCTTTTATCAAACAAACTTTCATGTGTTTAGATCAGGACTTGAACCAGCCACCCTCCACTGCCCAGCCTAAGCCCTTAGAGACTGAGCTACACTGCTGCCTTGATACAATGCATTTTTAATACTACTTTTGTTCTTTGGTCCACTTAGTTGAAGGAATGTTGTAAAAAATGGACTTTGAGGCACGTTGAACTTGAGTCATATTTGAGAGTTTTCTTAACTTGTTTGGATATTTTTTAATAGACACAACTTTAATCTCTACTTATGTCAAAGTCAGTCATCTTAGATTTTGAAGGTGGTTCAAATACTTGCTATCTAATTTCAACCTGTTTCTTAATAATTTGACATACAGACACAAACTCAGCTTTTCCAACATTTACACTTAAATTTATTTAAACTGATGGTAATATAATTTACAGTGACTATTGTTTTTAAGCACAGTACATTTGACTTTACACCAAGTTGCTGTAAGATGTTAAATGTTGTTTCCTGTAAATCAGTCACTTCGCTAATGGCAGTGTTTTATTTGAAATCTTTGCTCCTAAATAGACAATGATGAAACTCTTTGTTACTCTTTGCAGACGTGGAGAGTGTGATGAACAGCATCGTGTCTCTGCTGTTGATTCTGGAGACGGAGAAGCAGGAGGCCCTCATTGAGAGTCTTTGTGAGAAACTGGTGAAGTTTCGTGAAGGAGAGAGACCCTCCCTCAGGATGCAGCTGTGAGTTCTTATCACTCTTTTCCTTCACAAATATTCACAGTTGTGTGTCTCTTCATACCTTTTTCTGCACCTCAAAACACAGCCACCTTTCAAAAACATTAAAACTCTCTTGGCCATAATTCTTATGTTGCCCAGAGTTGCTTATTTTATAGTCTTATCTTTGGATAAGACTTGACAGTATCATGCAGAAAAATACATATGATTGCAGAAAATATAACACTTACTAACCGGTATCTTCATCATGTTGTGATGTTTCAGGCTGAGTAACCTGTTTCATGGCATGGACGAAAATACTCCAGTGAGGTATACTGTATTCTGCAGCCTCATCAAGGTGGCAGCAACTTGTAACGCCATCTCCTTTATTCCCACCGACCTGGATCAGGTAATTATATCCTTACTGGGCCTCATTTACCACCATCGTCCCTTTTTAAATTAAAATCTATGGCAAATTCAGTAAACTGTGTTGAAATGTTTGCTTCTATGACCTAAATGTTTGTATTTCATGTCTCACAAGTTGAACCTCAAGCATGTTTTTCCAAATTAGCATAAAAATGCCCCTTATGCTGAACTTCACTAATGCTGCCTGCCTATGCTGCTTTTCAGGTGCGCAAATGGATTATTGACTGGAACCTGAACACAGAGAAAAAGCACACGCTGTTGAGGCTGGTGTATGAAGCATTGGTTGACTGCAAAAAAAGGTAATTTTAAGTTGAATTAAATATACAGTAGATGACATTATTAAAGGGTTAAGGAGTTGACTGACTTATTGACAGCTTTATTTGGACATGTAAATGACAACAAAATACTAAAAAACTATACAGCCGAGAAACAAATGTTGTGATCAAGCATGGTACATTTGCTGGACCCTGGCATGGATGAGAGAAGTGCCTTTGAAAGGTTTAAGTAACTGATGTACAAGTACGGGCACATGACTTGAGCAGAGAATGTAACACAACAGTTCCTCTAAGCAGTCATATTGAGCAGTGACTTAAATGTCAGAGGGCTGTTTCTGGCCAAAACATGCCAACATTCTCCACAAAGTAAGTAAAGTTGTAGTCATGCTCTTTGTGTTGCTCTCCACTCTGCTGACTTGTTGAAAACGCTCAGGCCTGATTGTGGCCGGAGCAGAGTAAAAGCTGGGCTGCTGGGGACTGGGTAGTGGAGACAGTTATGACACAGCTGGCACAAGTGTGAGTGCACCATGAGATTGAGTTTTACCTGAAAAAAAGTCTTGGTACAACAGTCTTCACCATCTCATTTTCTGATTTAACAGTGAGGCTGCAGCTAAAGTGATGGTGGAGCTGCTGGGAAGTTACACAGAAGACAACGCTTCACAAGCTCGTGTTGATGCCCACAGGTAAATGTGAAGACCCTGTTTAACATGTATTTCAATACCTCCCCCAGACAGAGTACACTTCAGTTTTTGTGTTTGTGTCCTGTCTTTGTAGATGTATTGTGCGAGCTCTTAAAGACCCCAACACCTTCCTGATGGACCACCTACTCACCCTGAAACCTGTTCGCTTCCTGGAGGGAGAACTCATCCATGATGTAAGTTGGGACCGACATTGCCTCTTTGCCAGAATTTGCTTGAAACATAAACCAGCAACTCTTTAGTGATGGATTAATGACCGAACTTTAAAATGTTGTGTTTGAATACAGATGTATGAATTTGTCAACGTGTTTTTTTAGTCTTTTTGATTGTATATGTAAAATTTCTTCTTAAGATCACAGAAATAGAATTAAAATGCCTCCTGTCTTTGTTTATTGAGGCTTTTCTAATTTAAAATGTCAGCACAGCCAAGACAAGCACAACCTGATGCTTAATAGCAGAGCAGTAGATGGTTCATAAACTTTGGTGAGCAGCAGGAATGTTTGTGTATCACCAGCTGAATAGGCTGAGACAATGAAAACATGTATGAATAGGCTGTGAACACTGCTTTGTAAAAGAGATTTCATGGGTCAACAAGTTAGTCTTTCTGGAGACATTAATAGAGGAGTCCAGCGTTCATCATGGAAAAAAACATATTTGTCAGCTGTCAATACTTTTGGTATGTCTATCCTAATATTGTTTAAACTGGGCACATATCAGGTAATTCAGCAGTCTCTAACCTATGATGCCTCCCCCTTCTCTCTTTACAGCTATTGACCATCTTTGTGAGTGCTAAACTAGCAGCTTACGTAAAGTTTTACCAGAACAACAAAGACTTCATCGACTCTCTTGGTAAGGTAACCGTTCCTGAGAGGTTGGTCTCATCAGCTCTGCAAAAACACAGATACACACCAAAAATGTTTCAGAAGTGCACAGCTGGTTCATGAACGGGTAACAAAATCACAAGCCATGGTAGCTGTATTAACAATCCATGAAAACACAGAAGGAATGAAATTTTAGTCGAAAATGAGAAAAAATTATCAATTTTGTTAATTTGTCACATTTGTGTTACTGTTCAGTGGTTGTATATATCATAGAAACAAGCAAAAACAGACAGAATATGAATGAATAGATTTATTTAGAACATGTTTAAATAGAAAGAAAACAACCTAAAAGATCTAGAAAAGCACTCGGAGAGCGCTGACCTCTGCCAGGCAGCTCAGTTACAGCAGTAGCTTTTCCATAACCCCTGTAAAAGATACTATTCTGGATCACTACGCGCTCCTATTGGACGGCCGAGTCTCCGCTCATGTCTGTCCATGTGGACAAGTCCTCCGCTGGCATTGTAAAGGAAGCTGGGAAATGTAGTGACATAGGCTTGAAAAACGTTGATGTCAGTTTTCAAATAAACTACAATTCCCATAATGACATAAAGGGGGCAAAACCCTTGGAGCTCCCAAGGAGAAATTAAGGGGATTTGCCATTATAAACTTCAATGCTTTTTTTGTGACATCAGTCTGGATGAGATCCAGATGAAATTTACCTTGATGATAGAGTTAGATTATATATATATTATCCTGTAAATTTTGAAGTGAATCCTTCAAGTGATGTCAGAGATATGATTTTCTAAAACATGGCCCAATATTGAGTCACGGGATTTTCAGAAAATTTGGGGAATTTTTTGCATCCAGACAAATAAGCAGATCAGCACCAAAATGCAATGGCTTCTTCCTTCGACCAAACCACACCTCTGGTAAAATTTTCATTTAAATCCATCCAGTAGTTTCTGCGTAATGTTGCAAACAGATAAACAAACAGACAGACCCTGATAGTTTTTGCGTAATGTTGCAAACAGATAAACAGACAGACCCTAATAGTTTTTGTGTAATGTTGCAAACGTATAAACAAACAGACAGACTCTGGTAGTTTTTGCGTAATGATGCAAACAGATAAACAAACAGACAGACTCTGACAAAAACATAACCTAGGCGGAGGTAAAAATCATACAACTACAAATAGACTTAATTATAGAGTGAAAGAAAAGCACAGCATAAAAATGCTTAACAATTGAAGCTTTATGTGATATATTCAAAAAGGAGTGGGCAAAAGTGCTCACTTATTTACTCCCACCCCTTCTCCAGAAATTGCTGGTGGGTCATTATTTAATCAGCTACCTCATTAATATAAACTTGTACAATGTTATTAATTCCTTCTGACGTACTTCCTGTTCAAGTAAGTCATAAATAAGGCCCTGTCCACATGGAGACGAAAACGTTTTTGCATTGAAAAAGTTCTCTGTAAAGATGGTATCGTTTCAGTAAAAGTGTCCGTCCACATGAAAACCCTGAAAACATTGTAGTGCATATGCCAGACCTGTAAGTAGCTTCAGAAATTCACTATAACAGACGAGGAAGACGTGGAGCATACGCAAACATCATGAGAATGTCGGCAAACGCTGGCGTCTGCTGTTCTTAGTGTCTTCATTGCTCACGATGGTTGTAGAAGAACAGAAGATTTTGTTGTTTAAAGTCACAACAAGCTCAGGAGCTTCTGCAGCACAAACATTGTTTCTGTTGTCAGGGTTCGTGCGGGGTTTATAGGGCTATGAGGTCATCTTTTCTGAAGCTATCCATATTTGTTGTCCACACGGAAATGCAAGGCTGGTGTTTTTAGATTCATCCACTCTGGGATCCATTTTCAAAAATGTGCGTTTTCTGGCACCCAAAATGCCGAAACTGTGTGAACAAAACAGATATGATTAAAAACTTGGAACTGAATTCGTCTCCATATGGACAGCACTTAAATCTTTATCTATGTATTCAAAATGACAAGTTGAATAGATAAGTGGTGACCACTTTGTGATCATGAAAAACATTAATTTCTCTGTTTGTTTGTTTGTTTGTTTTTTTATTGACTCATGTTTGGACACTGCTTGAGCTCCTTCTCCAGACTGTTCCAAAGTTTTGTTGCACAAACAAAAGTTAAAAAACTTTTCATTTTAATGCGCAGAATTAGATATTTGGAATTAAATTTTCTCCTTAAGTTGTTACTTCCTTCCCTTTTTGAATTAACATTTTTTACTGTTTTCTGGCTTTAAAAACGACTTGTGCTGTTAGAAATTGCACTAAATCCTTAAATTTGAGTTATTCTGACTGTAAAAATAATGAGTTTGTGTTATCCTGATATCCAACCTTGTTAATGATTGCTATTGCTCTCTTTTGTGGAGTAACTAGTGAATGAAAATTTGTAGTTATTGCCCCAAATTTCTGCACAGTAAGCTACTCTGCCTTAACCAGGGAGTCTGTTTTAAAATATAAAGCACCATGCAAGGTTTCTTTACTTCATGGGAACCCACATTTTGTCAAAAAGTCAGTTATGGGCGGGACAAAGCTGTTAAAAGATGACACCTACTCATACCATTTTAGTACAGAGGTCTGTTTTTTACCCTTGTACTGTGTTAGCTTTCTCTGTACACGTTCCACGCTAGGGTCTGTTTTGACCCATGCCTTAAATCAGCTGTAAATTTCCACTAAAAGCAATTATCTATCATGCAATTTTTTCCCCTTATCTCGTGATTACCATATCAGGCTTCATTATCTATGAAAATATTGGTTTTATATCTATTGGTGTGGGCCTTTGGGGCTTTCTTTGTCCGTACCCCTTGATTTCAATAAAAAAGGGTAAAATGAACCTCAAGAGAATCATATAAATAAATAAGAGGTTGTATTGTTACCTCACTATTAGGAGGGTTGTTAGAACACATATTGTAGAGGTATATGTATGTAAATTTTTCCATTCTAGTATTATTAACTATAGTAACATCTATGGTGTGACGGGTCAATTTCTACCCATATATATCTTTCTAAAGACAAAGGCAAAACACTATTTATTAGCAAGAGAACTTTATGAGCATAAATATTTGTGAACATTTATGAACATTTATCTTCATAGGTGCACCATGATTTCAGTTTTGGCTGAAATTGTTGCTTTATAATCTTATTTTTATAACTGGGTCAAAACTGACCCTAACAACACAGATGACACTATTTCAACAGAGCACTTATAGGTGATTGTTTTTTATTTTTTCTTCTCTTTTCTTTGTTTGAATAGAGGTTCCTGACAAAGTCATGAAGCCTTGATGCAATAAACAAATATTAAGTGGTTCTCGTATGCTTTTAAAACCTAAAACGGGTCGGTTCTAACCCTAACACAGGGGGAAGCTTAAGCAGGAAAGAGACCACTTGCTACATGCTAACAATAAATGGGAGTGAAGTCTCAATTTCATTAAGTTGTTAGCAGTGTGATGGTGGCAGCTGCACTTGAGGTCATGAATGTCAATGCCTCAGTGTTTTATGTTTAATGTTGTGTCTTAGTGGGGTGGCACATTGCTGGGAAAATCTAAAAGGGAAAATAAGATCAAAATTGAATTGAATTCAATAAAACATATTGAAGTTTTTTTTTTCCTGCATCTGTTTCATTTTGATGTGCAGAAGCTCATCATGCAGCTATAATCACTCACCTTCATAAGAATCAAAGTCTTTTAATTCGCAGCCACAATATTTAGCACACCATGAAGTTAAACTGCCTGAGCCACCACTCTGTTGACATAGTACAGGAATGTGTGTGTCAGCACTGCATTGCTTTCTCACTACTAGAGGCTTCTGGTGCAATTATGAGCCTGTGTAGGATGGACTCAGATGAAAACAGACAAAGTGGAGAGATGTTTGTGTTAATGAGCAGATTCCCTGACCGCATGCTCCTAAATGTAGAAACAGCTATCTCAGGGAAACTCCCCGAGTGGAGGTTAATCGACTGTGACCACTTTGTGCTTAATGATCCCTGCGTGTTGCCCTACAGGCCTGTCCCACGAGCAGAACATGTCCAAGATGCGTCTGCTGACATTCATGGGCATGGCCGTGGAATTCAAGGAGATCTCCTTCGACACCATGCAACAGGAGCTGCAGATCGGGGCGGATGACGTCGAGGCATTTGTCATTGATGGTACAGAAACTTCACCATAAATGGATCTCAGCTGTCTGTCCTATAAAATGCCTTTAGCTAAAATGGTTACAGATTAAGTACTCTTCTCCACCTGTTATTACAAGAACACAATGGTGACAAAGGGACAGGAGTTAGATTTTATACAGCAAAGAGCCAAGAATAACAATCTCAGTGTTTTGTGACTTGGAATTAGCTACCTCTATCCAGTCTCATTTTTCATTCTTGACTCAGTGGTTTTATTGCTTTCTGTCTGAGCTGGTGCTGTAACTTAATTCCCTCACTGTTTGCCTTTTCTTTGTAGCTGTCCGTACCAAGATGGTGTACTGCAAAATCGACCAGACGCAGAGAAAAGTGGTTGTAAGGTAAGTGTATTCTCACACCATTAAACATGGCTTCATCATGTTTCACTACATTAATGTTTTAATGAAAGAATCACAACAAATGTATAGAGTGATGCCAATGAAGACAGACCTGTTCTACAGGAGAGTGTCACTGGTTCTTAAAGCTCTTGTTTATACTCATTTTATGCATTTTAATATTTAGCATTCACTTTTTCTCTCTCATTTTCTGGCTCTGCTGTTTTAAGCAAACAGTGCTCAACATGTTGCCAATTTCTGACAGAGTATTTACACCTTTCTGACGCCTTGTCGATAATGTGTAACTCAAATCAGAGGGAGTAACAGATGCTTAATGAGGGGAAGGCTAAAGCAATGTGTAACCTCAGAGCCAGCAGAGCGAAACAGCATTCTGTCAGCGAGCTTCCCTGAGTGCATATGCATGTTTACAGCTTAAAGCAGCTTTTGCTGTATGTTTACATGAGGTGGCCCTAATGCTTCTGCAACACCGTAATGCAGTGTATAACACACACTGGTAAACATACAGAGCTTAACAGATTTGTTCAACCACCTGTTATTAAAAATGAGCCATCTTAAATAGTTTAGTCTTTCAAAACTTGTTTAAGACTAAAAAAAAATGTTCTTATTGGACATACATTTTGAACAGGAATGAAGAATACAAACTGAATCAACCTTTTTTTTTTACCCAATTTGACTCACTGGGCCTCTCCTGAGAGGGCAGAAATTAATCAAGTATAACATTCAACCACCAAAAATCATTTTTATGCTCACCAATGCAAGATAATAACTGTAATGTGACATCCTAATCAAGAAATAGTACTGTGCTTTGCCATTTTTCTGTTATTTTGTAAAATAGTAATTTTAAAAATCCATGGATATCAATGATCATTATATTTTAGTATTAATAAATCATTTTGTTTTAAGAGCCTCTTCATACTGGTGAATTACAGAAACATAAAATAAAACATGACTTCAGTTATTACCAATGCTGTTAATTTGGGGCAAGTGTGGCATAAAGTTTATTACAATTGTTTAACAGTGGTGCCATTTTAAATTTTAAAAAAAAGCACACAATTATATTAATTCAAAATATAATGAGTCAATATTGGACCTTAAACTACGCACAGAGGACAGGTCAGTGCTGACGCCTCTAAACCCACACATCATTTTATTGTTCATTTCTGAAGCCTTAATTATTTCTGATCTATAGATGTAAGTTATAGGAAAGACAATAAAGCAAACTTTTTCTTCCAAATGTGAGACAAGACTTTTGCCCCCTTTATGTCATCCATTTTGAATTTCTTATTTTCTTTTTTTTACTCAACAGCCACAGCACACATCGAACCTTTGGCAAGCAGCAGTGGCAGCAGCTGCACGAAAGCCTCAGCGCCTGGAAAGCCAACCTCGCAACCGTCAAAACCAGCCTGCAAGCCCTCTCACCTTCTGCTTAGTCTGACCTGTCTCGACCACCTGACCCCTAATTCTTTTCTGCTCCTTATAATTGCTATGACTGAAATAATCAGTTTTTATATTCCTCCAATAAAAGATCAATGGAGATCACTTGTGACTGTTTGTCTTTTGTAAAAAGTGAAATAGTAGTTTATAATAGTTTCCAGAAGTACATGAACTATGATAATGCTGTTAACACAAGATGCTTAAGTTATAACAGACGACCTCAAACTTTTGGGGGGAGAGAAAAGCTCAGCGTTTCCATTGTGGACAAATGGGCACTTATGGCAACGTTAAGCTAAGTCGGCATTTTGCATTGACACTTTAACTGTGATGGAAACAATGGAGCACTGCAGTCTGCAGAGAGAGTCGGATTAAATACATTAAACAGCTGATGAAAAGAAAAACTGTAGTTGGTAATGCTGTTACAGTAATATATTGACCCCATGCAGCCGTCCAATGCCCTTAATGCAACCCACCAGTCAATTCAAAGTATCAAAAAGTGTTAGTACAGTCTGACAAAATAGCAATATTTCCCCCAAAAGAAAGCTTAATTGTTTCTGTAAAACTCCATTTTAAGATGTGTCAAAACAGAAAAAGAAATGTGAGAAGAATTCATTTTTATAACCTAGAATACTCTGTAACTTGCACTAAGAATGAATCTGAAACTGGATAAATTATCTCTTAATTGCAATGACATTTTTTATGTTTATAAGGTAACCTGTACTCAAAGCAATATAGAGTGTATTTGTACCTTTTAATACCCTTCAAACAGGCAAAATTTGGCCCTCTGGTAAAGAGGGTCATTTCAATGTGACCCTCTTGGTGACCAAATTTTCCAATGCCCTTAACCCTTTAACCCAACTGTTTGGCAGAGGTCAATGAATTCAAGAATATTTAATGTGTTGAAAGAAATAATAACACTGTTTCTTTCTGTCAATGTTTAAGGGTACAGAAAAAGCTGCAAACCAACCCCACCAAAAAAAACATATTTTCTTTGTGTGGGATTAAAAGGTTTAAAAAGCTAACAGCTGATTACATGATGACATAAAGATGCAGAAACGTGGGACAAAATCAGTTAGAAAAAGCAGAAATGTGCATAAACAAAGTATTAGTCAAAAATAAATCCAACTGTTGGCTTTTGATCTCAACTATATAGTTTGTGTATATGTAAAAATAAAGTTATTATTATAAGGGCTGCTCGATTATTGCAAAACATTATTATTATCGTTATTTCAAATACATAAAATGTAACTTAACCATTTATCAATATAATGATTCATACATATACCCATATATGCAGTGCTCAGCATAAATGAGTAAACCCCTACAGATTTCAGAAAACCTTTAGTTGCCTTTCAAAATCAACATTTTCTGACATACTACACCACAAAATACTCCCCCTAATGTGTGCCATTGATTGCAAACAAGATTTTTTTAAGTTGCACACAAAAAAGTGTTTTTCACGATTTAAGATCAGGATGCAAAAATGGGTACACCCCAAGCAAAGGGGTGGGACCAAACCTAAATTTTAGTTATCATATTACCCATATCAGTTTCCCTCCCTTTATTTGTCCCACTTTGCACAGACACATTCAGAGTGCATTCAAAGCTAAAAGTTCACACTGTATTTTCACTTACTTAGTTATTTTTTAAGGATTTTCATACCTATTAACTATCATAATGATAAAATATTATTGTAATTTTTTAATTTTAACCCCAGTCAAGCCTGTGTATGACAACTTACCTTTGGTTAACAACTGAGCAGACTACAGGGGAATATCTGAACAAAACTGAAGAGCTTATACAGTCTGCAACTTGTATTTTCTCTTATTGTACTACAATAAAAACTTGTTTTAGAATTGTGGATTCATGGATCGAGTAACACAGTTAAACGTGTGGGTATAGTGCCCAGAAAGATGTGCCAAAATCTCCTCTTCCCCTAGAAGAAAGTCTAGCAAGAGTAAGGAACCAGTCTTCTTTGGTGTTTTATTCTGGGGACACCCACTTTCTGGTCTGTCTTTGACTTCAACAGTCTTACAGAACTTAGTCCTAAGTTTGGAAATGGTACCAGGGCTGACACCAAACAATGATGCCACGCTGCAAACCGGAACAACAGCTTCCAGCACCTTTTTTTGGGGGCTCTACCCACACGTTTAGCTGTGTCGCTCCTTCCACAAATGCACAATCCTCACAAGTTGAACCTCATTGTAGAGGTGACTTGTCAAGCTTTCCAATGATATAAAATACAATACCAATTGGTTTTAATAAATGGGAGAAATAATCAACCAAAATAACCTTTCCAAACTTTTTATTTAGGAACTAAGAATACTGTACGTGATTTTATTAAGTCAAACAGGTTTAAGAAGAATTTTTCTTACACACATTTCTAATATATTATGATTATATTTATTATACAGTTATCCCTAACCAATTGAAAAACATTCATTTTCTGTGCTTTTGGTATACGACCAGAAGCTGAACCAAGTGAGTCCTCATGCGGTGGTCAAAGTGAGTCTATCAGCAATTACCTTCTAGCTGTAGTCACCTGCAGGCCAACATTTCTAAGGTAACAGGCATAAGGCATCAGGTTTGTATTACAGAAAACTAGTATTGTCTACAGTGTTATTTTTCACAGCACTTTTTAATTTAGTTTTAGTTATAGTCTTTTACCTACAATATCTTTTATTTTTATTCATAATTTAGTCAACTAAATTGTTTTAATTTTAGTCTAGTTTTAGTTGATGAAATTTCACAACATTTTAGTCGACAAAATCTACTGTAAATTTCGTCAACTAAAATATTAAGTGTGAAGTGTAAGGCATTTTTATGTTTCCTTTCATTTCTGAAGTCATGTTTTACGCTTGGATAAATTGAAACATCTAATAACCCTTTACTGAAAGTGTCTTGAGATAACACTTGTTATGAATTGGCACTATACAAATAAAGATTGATTGATTGATTGATTGATTGATACTGAATGCTAGTAAAGTTTGAATAAATAAATAAATTAATATAAGAAATTAACAGAAACAAATGTAAATTTTGTGTGAAATGCAATCACCTTTATTTAGGCCACCTGGCAGAGCATCTCAGAATTGAAAACAAACAGTGAACCTGCTCTACATGAATATATCAATGCGTAAACACAGCAGCTCTGATTGGATCGCCCCCCAACTTATCCCGCCACCACGAAGCTAAGGCAGCTGTGATTGGATGTCCCTTTTAACTCACCCAACCTTTCCATACAACCAAAGTAGCTGTGATTGGATATATTCCTAACTTGTCCCTACTTTCTACATGACAAATTAGGTCTGATTGGATTTAGTCTCTGTCAAACATTTTAGTCTAGTTTCTATTTGTTGACGAAAATGTCAGTTAATTTAGTTTTAGTTTTTGTCAATGTGCACTTGTTTTTTTTAGTTATAGTCTAGTTTTCGTCAGGGGAAAAAAGGTTGTTAATGAAAACTTTGCCGAAAATAAATTGTCAACAAACTAACACTGATTGTCTACACTGATTCTTCCAGTTTGTGAAGAAACTGGTGTTAATTTTCAAAAGAGGACTTGTATGTACAAGTTCTCCAAATGGTTCAAAAACAGCTTTCAATGTGCTTTGGGTATACCTGGATAGGTGTCCTCGACTAACTGCTTGGGATTTTTACAGTACCCTCAGTCTGGCCACTCTAATGGCTTTTTTCTGATGTTCTTTGTATCTCTGCCAGTGGTAAAGTTTTGCAGAAGTTAATGTTAAAGATGAAAAAAGGTCAGTCCTGTGGTCAGCTTTCACTCAGACACACTAATGGAACAATGAGAAACCCCTCTGTAATGGCGGCTTGTCAGCTTTTGGTATTTCCCCATATTCATCTAAATACAGTACGTTCAGGATTTGCAGACAAGTACCCCACTAGTTGCCTTATCTGTTCACAAAGCCATACATTGACTTTAATGGGGGCTCGTCCTCCTGCAGCTCTCCACATCTGGTTTTGCTTAAAGGACAACATGTCAGTATTAGATGAGCTGTGACTTTGGCTGAGAAATAGCCTGTGGTGAGAGGGTCACTTGTCTGGGCACACATAAAGAGGTGACAATAGGAAAGTGAACTCAGAATGACCCCTTCTGCTGAGGTCAGAGCTGAAGTATCAACACTCTGAGCTTGTGATGTGGGCTGAGTCACTGCCACTGCAGATTTGAAACTGTCCGCTGTGCTAATTGATACAGTTCAGCTGTAGTCAGCGTGACTCACCGACTCTTTCTGTGGCTAAAAAGAGGAAAAACAAGAACTTCTAACATCCACTTTATAGTGCACCTTGCCCTCGCCCATTGATGTAAACTAAAGTGCTATTTATCCCGCTGAGAAATCTGTTCTCAGGCAGTGCTCCAACACTAGATTGTGGACTCTAATGATATATGGCCCAGGCATTAGGTGTAAAAGGGGTCTGTTGGAGTTCTCTCCCTCTGGGGCTGTGATGAAATCAGCACAAACTGATGAAGAGCAGACTACTGACAATGAATCCCCACCCCCACCCCAAATACTCGCTGCTTTTTTATATGACTAATAAAGCCACAGCTCATCCTGGTTACTGTTTTAAGTGCTGTGTATAAAGTAATCTGATCACCCCAGAGCCTGCCACTAAAATATTCTCTCTCAGATTAAATGGGCATTAGAGGTATACATTTATTGCTGCAGTGTGCTCTTTTTCCTATCATAGCAGGGGTCTGCAGAGGCTCACCGCTCACGTCTGTCCGGTTGTCTGTGGGGAGCAGCATCTCCGTCTCTTATCGGCGAGTGTAAATCACAAAACACATTCTCAGGAGCATAACCTCATCACAGCCACCCAAAAGGTGGAGATAGAAGCTAATGTGATCAAACATTAACAGAACATTAACATTTTGGTTTCTATCTCTCAGCAAATGCATCCTTTTTATAGGTGGACAAAGGCCTTCCAACATCTCTTCTCATTCTGCACAGAGATTCCTCTTCTCATCTTCAATTTGTCTCACCGGCTTACAGAAACTGTTCTGTGGACTGGCCGATGATGTGAGACGTCCCACATGTAAATACTGCATGCTGCCGTTAGTTTATCTGCACCAAATGCCATGACCTCTTCTTATCATGGGCAGATAAGATGGGTTCTGTATTGTTCAGTCAGGAAAAGCAAATGAGCAGATATTGCTGCAGCTGAACACAGAAGTTTTGCATAAGGTTATCAGCAGCTGTGGACGCTGACTCGAGGATTATAATTTGGATTTGCATGTATTTCCCTTACTGCTGTTTTCTGTTAGTTAAAGGAATAGTTCATCTTTTTATGTTGTAAGTCAGTAGAACATACTGTACATTAGTCACAGCAAGGGTGATTAGTTCTGCCCTGTAAAGACAGGACCAGTAGAGACGCTAGGCCACACATTACTGCTGTGGAGGCCAAGAGCTCAAAGTGAATTTAAGGTTAAAAAACAAACTCAGGTTAAATCCACACAGACGTGTGCATATATATTGAAAAAGCAGCTTCTTCCATGCATTTTGTTCTTCTGTCCACATGTAAATATTGTTTTATGTCACTGAAAAGTCATATTTTGGAAAACTCCTGCCAAGGTGAAGATTTTTAAACTCATTTTTTGGTGTCTCCATGTGGACAGGGGAAATGGCAACACCTCAGAAAATGTCACTCTGGGCCGACCTCTCCACAGGTTGATGTCACTCTGTGCGACTTTCTCACTGTTGTTTATATGCTGCAGCAGATGTTGCAAAACTGTTGTTACCACAGCTAAGGAGGTTATGTTTTTGTTGTCGTTTACCTGTCTGTCAGTCTGTTTGTCTGTTTGTTTGTGTTCAAAATAACTTGAAAGTTCTGAACGGATTTGGATGAAATTTTCAGGAATTGTTGGAAATGGGATATGGAAGAACTGATTAAATTTTGGGACTGATCCGGATCACCTTGGCGGAGGTCTGCGCTCTCTGAGTGCTTTTCTAGTTTTAAATGTTGCTCTTTGGACTCCTTACATGCCAACACATACTTTCAGCTACTCCTTCACTATGATGCTGTTTTAAAAACACTCTGATGATAGAAACGCTGCCAACATTTTGGACAAGACCCAGTGTTACTGTTTCACTGGTGACCATGTTGACTAGTGACCCATGGCTGCTTGCGTCCATTGTTGCCGTAGTTACAGCAGTTGCTGAAACATACAGGAGTACCCATGAAACTTTGTAATAACGCAATATGATCAAGATTATCAGATATGTCCCAAATTGAAATATTAATGCACAAATATTTATTCGATATGCCTGCTATAAACAGTTAACATAGACACAAGTTAAACACCAGTCAGACTTGTGCTTGGAACAGATATGAAAATAAAACTGCTTTAGCCTTGAATTTTTTTTTTTTTGTTTGTTTAAATAGCTACATCTCACCAACATCTCTACAAGGCATTTTTGTGCAGACAAAGATGTTTTTCAAAACTTCATCCATGGGGACAATTATTTTGAATATTGAGGAGGAAAACTTCAGTTTGCAATAATACCTGCCCACGTGTGGACATAACCAAAAATGGCAGCATTAAAATTCTGAAATCCAGGTAAACTAAAAAAGCACTCGGAGAGCCCAAGCCTCTGTCAAGACAGCTCACATATTACTGTTACATACATAAGCAATAGTTCCATGATAGAGTTACCATCATAATATGATTCCTTGACCCTGAAATCCCACACGTAGCACTCAGAATCATGTTGATATCATCATTAATTAGACAGCTATTGAGCAAAAACGATCATTCACTAATGGCAGTTATCTGGATCACCACCAAAATCTAATCATTTTTTAAGTTGGGCCATTACCAACATCTCTTTAAAATTTCAGCAAAATCCATCCAGTAGTTTTTGCATAATCTTGCTAGCAATCAAACAAACAAACAAACATACGCTGGCAAAAACATAACCTCCTTTGTGAAGGTAAATATACTTTGTTTTTGTTTTAATACAAAGACATGTGTCCATGGTCGGTTTTCAAACCTTCCACACATGAAAAAAATCCCTCTCTTGCTTGCTCCACCTTTTAGAAAAGGAATACTCAATCAGTTCCATAATTCCTCCTGATTGTGCCATAAATGGCAATGCTGCCTCCTCCAGAAAGGAGTCCCTGAACCTGTTGTTTGTTCACCCCACAGACAGCTCCAGTGGAAGACACATACCTGGGGATGTCTTTGCTACCAAAGTAAACATTAGAGTACAGCACTGGACAGCTAAACAGAGGGGTTTATGGGTATTCCAGATTTTGGCATTTTACTGATTTTTAGTGGAGAAACTTTAAAGACATGTTTAGAGGACATTTTGGGTTAGTGTTAACTTGCTAACAAAAACAAGGTGCAAAATATGTGACCTTTAATCTTTGACACTGGATGCCAAAAACCAACAATCAGTGATAAACTGATTGTTGGACATTTGCCCAGCGCTGAAACACTTACTAAAGGTACCCAAATGGATGATCAGCAAGTTTCTTGCAAAACAGCAAACAATTGTTTACTACTGCTATACTAATAGTTGCTTCTATGTTGAGCCATACTAACTACAGTGAATATTATACTAACATATGTTTGCTTTTGTGTGTTAATTTGTATCCTTCTGTCAGCCAGTCTTTGGGGAGGGGGGTGGTTGCAATATCTTTTGATGTTGTGGGGAATCTGTTTGTTTGTTTGTTTGTTTGTTTTTTGATGTTCTCAAAACCAATAAAAACAACTGAAAAGTAATAATATACTAACACATGCAAAAGTTTGTAACTTGCCAAACTGTGTCATTACACTACTACTCCTCATACCAAAGTAAAGAATATGTCCTCTCTAAACACTTTTATAAAGTCAAAGGTCAAAGGGTGGGGTCAAAATATTGGCATGAAATCATCATTAAGAATTTCTAAATATTTCAAAAATTCTCAAATTAAAAAAATCTTGTGAGACAATTATTCTGGTTATATAATTCAACAGGTGCTAACCTTTAATAAAGCCTAAAAGCACCCAAAAGTGAAAGTATTATTTAATCTAACAGTGACATGACAGTATGGGATAAAAAGAGGCAAATCACCCAAAATAATGAACCACATATTGTCCAGAGTTTTGTTTTCCCCTTTTTGAAGCATTATCATTTCTTGGGGTAAATCTCTGATCTTCTGACAGTGTCCAGAGTCGAGCACAGAGACAGTCTCTCACTGTTCTTCAATTAGCACCACCCAGTAGTCTGTAATGATAATGTTCAATTGCATCCTATCTCTGTTTTACATAAACACTGACAGAGAGGCCCCATGGCTCAGAGACAGATACGTGTATTTACATGGACACAGTCAAACATAAACACTTCTATGCCAGACAGACTGAATGGGAAACTTTATTATCACTGCTCTGCTGCATGTTTTGCTACATCTGGTGTCTCTAAATTTGCTACAGTTACCATTCTTTGTAAAATAAGAAGTAGGTTTGAGAATATTTTATCACAAACTCTGGCTTTTCTGTCAAAATGATTCCTTCAGCCCATATCCTAACCTTTTCCCATACAAGGGCTGTGCGTGGTGGTGAAGTCAAAAGCACCCAAGCTACTGAGAGATCCTGAGAGAGAAGCTTTAGTGCTTGTAAAAGAGTCAAACATCCCAGGAAATATATAGCACTGTGTTACAATGGTAATTTGTGCCCACCCACAAGAAGTGAAGGTAAGACATTGTAAACATGAGAAAGACATGAAGACTCAAGCAGATCGGATGTTGCAGCAAAGTTATGGCACTTGACACTTTTAAGGGGTCATTTAGGTAAGATGACCCTCCAAGTGCCAGTAAAGTTTAATGTGTAAAATGGAAAAAGTGTGTCGCCTGCATTAAAGCTGCTATGAGGAGAGTTTCACTGGTTATGGAGCAGATCAGAAACAATACTGACGTCTCTCTCAAACAGATAAAAGCAAACAAGACCATCGGCAGCAATATTTATTGTTTTTATGTCATATTTTACGAATGCCTGAAACGGCTGCCGGGGGGTAGGTGTATAAAACAAACTTTTATCACTGCAACTTTCCAAATGAGTGCTACATTGCAATGCAAAAACTAGAAGTGCTCCGAGAGCACAAACCTCTGCCAAGGCATTTCCAAAATTGTCAGGCTAAGAAAGACAGTCTTTAAAGAAAAATCCTTGATCCGCATCCAAATTGAGATCGCCACCAAAATTGGATCACTTCTTCTTTGTGCCATGACCAACATCCCCTGAAAATTTCACAATAGTCCTTAGATAACTTTTGAGCTATCCTGCTCATGGGCAAGCAAAAAGACAAAATAACAAACCAACAAACGCCAAAAAGAAAAGAAAAGGAAAAAAACTTACTGGGGGAGGAAATAAAAATATAGAAATTATTGTTACAGGCCATACAAATAGTGGAGAAGTCTCTTTGTAAAGACTGTAGTGGCTAATTGAATTACTGAATTATTTTATCCACATGAGGTTTGTGTCTTTAAAGATAAGCAAACTCCAAAATTATTGAAATCATGAAAAATAAGTTCAGTTGATTTAAAGCATGTTTTTTTTATTTCAGCACAATTCTACCCAATATTGTATTAGTAGAACTCACAACATTTTTACAATAAAATATATCATTTTAATTATTTTAACATTTCTTGTTTTTAAAAGGTATTTTACAAGTTTTGTCTCAGGGGTCCAACTTGAGAAACCCTCTATATGGTGGTAATTTTTTCCCTTAAGAATAAAAATTGAACCTGTTACATTCTATCTGTTTTTTTCCTAGATCATATAGCCTGTGCTTCATTTATGTTTGTTTGTGGATCAAATGAGCCCCAAAAATGGCCCCCAGTATCCTTGTCAGTCTGTCCAGCCCAAATATGACTAACAACAGGCTTGACAGTAAGCAGCTCGACCTCGGGAGGGGCTGTGGTTTCTGACTCACTACAAAAGTCAAATGATGTGTGTGTCACCTCTGAGGAAAGTTTGGCTGAAACTACTTTCACTTTCTCGGTGTCAGCTGCCATCTAGTGTCTGCAGACGTCAACAGCGCCCATCATATTATCCAGGTAACCGGATCGATTGGTCGAGTCTGCGCAGGTAGTTTGAGATCAGCCGAAGTCGCATCTGTTCGGAGTAAACAAAGACATTTTTTTTTAGACCCGCAGTAACTCTTTTGGACGCTTTCGAGTAGCAGAGCTTTGTTTTACTGTAACTTTGCCTGTGAGTAATGAGGTGTGGCAGAGTTTCTCTCATGGAGCTGTTAAACTCAGCTGCTGTTTGTGACTGCCGGTGAAACATTTCCTGACTCTTCTTATCGGCGTCGAAGCTTCGGACTCGTCTCCACTGCCACCACAGAGCTTTCTTTTTCACTCATTTCAGAATTAAGCGTCGCTGTTTACAGTATGTAATGTAGAGTATGTGTTCAGTCCTGTCTGGTTAAAGGTAAGTGAAGTTTTCAGGTGAGGGTGTGTTGACTGTAGCCTATGCTCTGCCCTCTGGACTGTACCTGAACGCCCCTCCCTTTGTCCATGAGCAGGTGCACCTACAGTCTGACCATGTTGTCTCACCTCCTCATTCTGCTGTCACTGCTGACATGTGGAGAGCTGGCCTGTTCGAGGAGACTGCTGTCCACACATGAAGAGGACCATGAAGGTGAGGTATCTCCTCTCCACTACCTGGACTTTCTTTTATCAAATTGGACCTTGGACCAGGCTAACACGGGCCAGTTGTTTTTCCTAATGAATGCTATGGTGGCCGGATTTGGAAATAAACTGAAATGTTTAAAGTATTAATTCAAAACTTATTTATTAAGATTAATTCTTAATCTTTAAAATTGATTATCACCCACACTTCTGCCAGTCACAGGATTGAAAATGGACACTTTCATTTTTGAGGCTGTCATTTGTTAACATTTTTTTCATCCCTGCTTTTCCTCGGGTCCACCACTGTGTCGGTGGCGCAGTCTGATAGTGAGCTCTGTTGATAATCAGAAGCTTGCAGGTTTGAGCCCAGTTCTGTCTCACATGACGACGTGTCCTTGGGCAAGACACTTAATCCACTTACCTCCTACTGCTGTGTCAGTAAATGGGTATGAAAGGGAGTGAATGCATTGGTTAATACTGATGAACAACTTACATAAAAACTCTGAACCATCAGTGAGTGAATGTGAGAGTGAATGGGTGTGAATGGGTAGGTGTGACCTGCAGTGTACTACTGTTTTGAGTAGTTGAAGAGACTAGAAAAGTGGTATATAAGCTCAAGTCCATTTATTATTTTACCAGACACTTGAAATCCAAACAAATTACTCTGTTAAGACTTGAAACCTTTAAGATAGGGTATGTGACTTGGATGAGTGGAAGCAATGTAACTCCCTCTAGCCATCCAAGGTTGTGCTCCTGGCCTCGCCCATTCCCTTATGCAAGACCAATCCACTGTGTTTGTGCGCCTTTTGCTGCCGTTAGCATTATGCCAATGTATAGTAAATGCAGCCACAAACCACATGTCCCTTCATAAAATGAACATTACCTGTACAGTCTAAATAACTAATAAGCCACCTATACCACAGTAGAGGATCTGACAAATGCACTGTTCCAGAACTGAGCCCTGATTGGCTGAAAAGTGGGTGTCCCTCACTAGATTTTCTAAAGGCTTAATACAACAGAGCAAGAAGAAGGTACTGATGCCTAATGAGCTCTCATGTAGTAAGACCTTGACAGGGGCAAGTGACACAAAAATAAATTGCATGCAGCAGCTTTAATAGAAAGAGACATTAATACAGGTAATGTTCAAAACAAACACACCTGTAAGAACACAATGACAGGTGAAATAGAAACATTAAATATGATGTTTATGTTCATTTAAGTTTTGCAATACTGAGTTTGAAAAATGTTTAAATTGTTTTAATCTCAGCTGTTTTTGATGTGCTGATTCAGTGCCGCCACAGTAAATTTGGTCTTCCTTTCATTTTCTAAATTTGATGGTTTTGAGGGCCAAAATGTAAGCTGTGAGGGGTCTTACGTGGCCCTAGAGCAACTAGATGATGATCACTGCCTTAGACCCTATGTGCAGGGCTCTTTAGCAATTTTATAGCCCCAGCAAAGAGCAATGTAAGATTATTCTTTTTTTGTGTTTGAAGCAGCCGTAGCTGAAAAAGGAAAATGAACAGAAGTGTTTCTTCTTAATTAGGAACAGAACTACTAAGTACAATTGTGAGAGAGCAGTACTCGTTCATCCCCTCCTATATGAAAAACAACATGACTTAAAGTCTCCATATCTACACAGAAATGATGCACAATATTGTATTTTGCTTAAATCTGATGCGCCAGTTTTTCTAAACTCATCATCACTGATATTGATTTTTTTTTTTTTTTGCAAGAGTTCTAAGCATCTACTAAAGCTGACCTGTTCCTCTCATTGTGACAACGCATTTGTGTCTCACCTTGTCCTGACTGAATGCAACATGAGTGAGCATCAGCAACAAAATCAAGCTAATTAATTTGAACCACATTTGAGTGTCTTAACTCAAAACAAGTGACACAGTAATTATTTTTTCTTGACGCCCTGTATCTATTCCCCTCCTTATAGCTTGCATAGACGAGGAGCTAGGACTTAAGAAAGAGGGATTTTGTCGAGGTGCAGGAGGGACTTCTTCTTCTGCTGACATAAAGTTGGTGTTTTTATGTACTCTATACTTTCAAATTAAAATTAAATCGCTTAATTAAACAACAGAAACAAATCCAAAGACATGTAATATGCTATATTATTACATTATTACTATATATATTTATATATGTGATATTTATATATTATTATTATTCTCAATTTCCCTGAGGGAGTTTTTCCAAGGGGGTTAATAAAGTACTATCAAATCTCTAATCTAATGTAATATTAGTTTGTACAGTCAGCAGTAATGTGAAAAGTCCATGCTATGCTTTCAGAGTTAGTGTGTTTTACATGTCTCTTCCTCATGATGGAGAACTTCTATGAGCAGGTGTCAGGACTTCTCCCTATTCTGTAAACAGCATTAGTAGCTGCCTGATGTGTTGTTACCCTGTCCCCTCCGATAAGACATACCAGTGTGATGTCATACCTTTGTTTCATCAGCAGAGTCCATATATTGGTGCAGGGATGACATGTTTTAGTAATCCATCAAGTTATCATCGAGCAGGATTCCTCGACGAAAAGCTTTTTTTTTTTTTTACTGAATATTGCTGATAATAGTCAGTGACAACGATAAGTTCTTTAAACTTACACGCTGTATTCACCGTGATAATCTTCATAAACTAACTCAACTTTCAAGATTTTTGACGCATAAACATAATTTGCAAGAGTAAAGATCTGTTGACAGGCTTATAATGAACTACAGCAGCACTTCCACGCTTTCAGCTTTATTATCATACTGTTATCTGTTGCTAAAGAGAACTTCCTCTTAGTGTGGCCTGATCAAATGGGTGCTAAATTTTATGCAGTACAGATCACAAACTCAATTGCATGTGCTCACCATGGACCTTATTTGAGGCATGTATCAAAAAAAAGAGCAGACTGAGCCCAGGAGGGGAAGGAAGACTTAAAGTAACTGGAGCTCAAAATGAGTGAGTCAGAGGAAGAATACAGCTGGATCAGAGCTGCCTAGTATGTAAAACCAAGGCAGTTTTTTTGTAACATAAGTGAATTTAAACAGAGTCTAGCAGTCACTGAAACTGCACATATGAACCTTAGCAAAGCAAAATTAGCCTCTTCAAACAAAAATTTCCACACCTGCTGATACTGATACTTATTCATGGAACAATTACCTGTCTGTGAGTATATTATATTCATCATGCATCCCCAGTAAAAGCTAAAAACCAGACATAAAATTTAATTTAAAAAATGGCAACATTGATCCCCAGGCAAGGTAAACATGTAAAAACAAACAAAAAACCCTTTTCGATAATCTTCTTTCCATATAAACCTCACTTTTGATTTCTTTAATTACCTTTACCTGAAGGCCCCATCAAAGGGGCCAAAGCCTATGTTTTTTTCTGTTAATCATTGTCTAACAATTTTGGATTCCTTAATCTTTAAGTGTTTGTAGATGAGGGGCACGCAAACTCATTCCTGGGTCGCCATCTGCTGTTCAACCGGTTTGACTTTGAGATTTTTGTGCCCGGGAATCTGGAGAGGGAGTGTTATGAAGAAGTCTGCAACTACGAGGAAGCCAGGGAGGTCTTTGAAAACACCGCGCTCACAGTTAAGTGATGCTGTTCACAGAGGACATGTAATGAGATTATAAAGGAAGTCACAGAAACCACCAAACTGATCTTTTTTTTTTTGCAGGATGATTTTTGGAAGAAATACACTGAAGGTAAGACAGAAAAAAACCTTATCTATTTTTTTTTCATTTGTAAAAACTTAAGATAAGTGTTAAATGTTTGTGCTTTGCCTCAAGCTGAAACACTTGTATTACTCGTGCTTTCAAGAACCTGCTAAACCACTTCTTGAACAGTAGCACACAGAGGCTTTACGATTTATTACCTGGTCTACAAAATAAAATTCTTCTCAAATTCCAAGTTGGTGACTAAATTCACAACCGATGTCAAAAATAGGGCTGAGAAATATATACAGTCCTAAAGATAAATACATTTATTTTTCAAGTAGAAATGCATAATGTTACTATCATTTGTATTCAAAGACTATGTTGATTCAGAAAGAAAGAGCTGAGGCCAATTCTAAGTAAAAGGTTATTTACAGTAAGACCTACCAACTGTAATATATTGACCAGAAGATAATGTCTATTTAATGATCAGTCAGTGGGTAATTATTTTTTAATAATCTAATTTTCTTTCCCATAAAAAGTCAATTCATTTTTGAGTAATTTATCATGGAACTGTTGAAATTGTTAATAATCTGCATGTGAGACATAGAGTACAAGGTCTTTGTTGGTTAGAGTGAGCTGATTTTGTCATTTCTTTAAAGAAAGCACAAACATTTAGATATACTTTGCATATACCTGTGACAGAAAGTCCAATAAGTGACGTCTTTACTTCACTGACAGTGACTGATTAAAGTGGACTTTTTTGCTAAGACATTAGAAAATGATTAGCTTAAAAGTTGAGCGAACACATTAACTTAAAATTTTTGATGAAGTTGAACAAAACAGCAGCCGATTTTTTCCTTACATTAACTGAGGAGTGCATTACGTTTGTTTGAACTAAAGATCTCATGAAGGAAGAGAGGATGTCTAAGACAATGAACATCCTAAGTGCCCAAACTGATCAAAAACTTCTAAAAACATACAACAAATAGAACAAATAGTTCAAAATGATTGATGACTCAGTAAATAATGAAGGCAGAAATGATAAAGAGACAGTTATGCAAGTTAAGCAGAAGAGAGCTTAAGAAGAAGCTTTGAAATGCTTGAATCTGACATAAAAGCTGTGCAAACACTGAAATTAAGGAAAGTACTATTTCAAATCAAAGACTACACCTTCATCCACCATAAGATTTAGACAGCTTCTTTTTATTAAGCAACTCACTGCCGTCATTTAGGAAGCATTTCAGGTACTCCAGGTACTCACTCTGTTTTATGATGATCCACAGACAACAACCGCAACTCTCGGGTTGATGTGACGGCTCTTTTGGTTGGACTGATTATTGCTGCGGTGTGCATTGTTATTGTTGGACTTCTGGTCTGGTATTTCTGTCAGGGAAAATGCAAGAACAATCTAAGCCGTACAAGGTATGGAAACTAGTTTTAAATGCATATTACTTACTGCTTTGATCTTCTGAACCAAACATTGTGGTTAAAATTGAAATTCTGTTCATTGCTGAGCTCTCCCTGAGCTTATATCAAGGTGCTCAGCATGTTTTCAGGTTGGGGTTATGTCATTGTATTTCTGACATATAGCAACAGCTACTGTATCAAATCCCTGAAATTTGTGTTTGGTAGATTATACCATTGCAACAATGCTTCTCAGTATTAAATCTTACACTGTTGAAAAGCCTGTTTATTTCCCTTTTAAATGGTGCCACATTTTTAAGGAACTTGCATTTGTGGGATGAGCAGCAGAGCTGAGTATGTGGGTTGTGCCCATGAAAGATTTGCTAAGTCCTCTCTGCCAACGACAAAACAGGCTCCTGATTGTCAGCACCTGTAAGCATGGGCCCTGCTACAGTGGTCAGTTAGTGTCTACTCCAAGAATCGGCCGTGTTTGACTTATCTGGATAGGGCCCATGCAATAGGGCAACTTCAAAGTGGTGCTCCTCAAAACCACGTTGCAGCACTGCTCAGAATGAGCCCTAGTACCATCTCCAAAACTGAAGGCCAAGTTCCACAATCTGACACCGAAATCTATGCTCAAAGATGACTACGCTCGCCACCACACAGCAGGGTTTATCAGAGTCTACCTCCAGAACTTGAGAGTGGAGAGGATGTAGTGGTCTGCCAGCAGTCCTGACCTCAACCCCAATGAACACTTGTGGGATCAGCTTGGGCGTACTGTTCGTGCCAGAGTGACCAACACATCCATGATGTCTGACTTGCGATAAATGCTGGTTGAAGAAAGGGGTGTCATCCCACAGCAGTGTGTGACCTGGCTTGTGACCAACATGAGGAGGTGCCAGGCCGCTGTGGCCGTGTATGGTTGTTCCACTTACTGCCAAGGCTTCTGTTTGTTAAATTATTATTATGTATTGTTTCTTTATACTTCAATCATCCAATCCACCAAACAACAACTACCAAGAGTCAATAGAAGAATAAGCTGTTTGGCATTTGCAGAGAGGATCTGGCAAATTTTATCAGGATCATTTGGCCATCATCTAAAATGCATACATCTCATAAAGTTGTTCTCTGAATCAAGAATGTTGCTGAAAATTTCGTATTTTCTTGTGAGAGAGTTTTTCATCCTTCATGCACCCTGAAAGTTGGGCTAGAAAATTTGACTTTTTGTTAGACAAACCTTTATGGATTGACACATTTTTGAAAACTACCTTGGCCGTTGGACAGCAGTGTTTCTCAAACTCCGTTGCACAATTTAGGATGACAATATACAGCAGAGTATAACTTTTTTTTCCATGCCAATAAGAAATAGTATTGATTGGAGAAAGGGGTATGTCATCTTCTTTTTTCTAAATCCTCAGGTGTTTTTGTAGGTCACATAAAAAAAACAAATAGTAAACTCTATATTTTCACTCCTTTTACAGCTCCATCCGACCCCGACCAAGAAGTAATGCTGCTCTAATAATGCGACGGCTAGAGGAGGTGTCCTTACAGCCTGTACCACCCACTGTTGAGGAAGTTGAGCCTCCAGGATTGCCATCATATGAGCAAGCAATAGTGAATAGCGGACAACACGACGCCCCTCCTCCTCCATATCCTGGGTAAATACATATCCACAAGCACTTGGAAATAGGTCATGACTCAATATTTAAGTTCTCCTGATACACAAAAAGTCCATATTATCTTATCTTTTCTTATTTTCACTTTTAGCTCAAGAACTGGGAGTGCTCGCTGGTAGTATCTTCAGGACATGATACCAGCACATCTGTCTGCATTAAGCAGACTACTAATACTGACACTGTGCTGCTGTGCCTGATTCCTACTGTTTTCAAAAACTCCACAGTGCCTCCTGGTTTTTGCTCTGATCCTGTTTTTGTGCAGTTCTAATGCGCCTTGTCTTTTGGTTTTCCCATTCACTGGGGTGAAGATTTGCCTTTTTTTTCTTACCTCCTCGCTCCAGATGACCTCCTCTTTGGTCTTTTTCACAGCTGTGGGAGTGTGTTTTTAATGAAACTGAAACACTGTGTAAAATAAGCATCACAATACTCAGTTTGCTGCTTTTTTTCTGGATGAAAATGAAGAACTATTCATGTGTTTAACATCAGCTTTGACTCCTTGTGTAGTCTCAACACTGAACACTCCCCTTGATCAAAAGGTAAAAAATAACCCACCTTCACTCAACTCCTGAAACAAAGAAGCATAATTAAATTTACATACAAAAGACGTGAGGCATGAAGGAAAAGCCTCTCTTTTGACAGAAAAATAGTAAAAACTTCTTAATAGACCAGATACTGCATGTAACCAGTGAGAACTATTCTTTTTAATTTTAACAACGCTGTTGTCATAAAAGTTTTTTGACTTAAGTGGAGGGTCATTATTGTCCGTATTGTTGAAGTTATCAATAAAAGCTGGGCCTGCACAATATGAGAAAAATATGCAATGTACATGCTCAGTTTTACAATAATAGTACAGTTTGCAGTATATTAAAGGTCCCATGTCTTGATGTTTTACAGTTTAGATGATCTCTTGGGTGTCTGCTAATCAAGGATATTATTTTAGTTGAATAAAGAAATGGCATATTTAGTCTCTGTTGAGGATCAACAGTCCCTCCCCTTAAGAAGGCTCAAACCTGAAGGGGCAGGGAGGCTACAGGAGGCTATGATAATCAGCTCATCTCTGATGGGTGGAAAGCGGATGGCTTACAGGACTTTCAAGATATTCATGGCGTCTGCCTGTGATGAGCAGAAAACACACATGCAGGTGGAGGCTGTATGGCTATTACATAATAAACTCCAGGAAGTGCTGAGCGTTTTCAGGGCCATTTTATTTTAAGAGGCATAGAGCATTTCTCAGTAAACTAAGAGTTTAGTAAAAGGAGTCATGTTCTGCTGCTCCCCAAGCTCCTTATAACAACATTAAAAGCAAAGGAAATTGATTTCACAGGACATGGGACCTTTAACAAAAGAAGAAACCACAGTGTATTTTTACAAGGGCTCTTATTCCATCAATAATAAAATCAGTACTAATTGTGGTTCATAATTGTGGTTGATATGGTTAAGCCAAAAAAAAGTTGCAGAAATCTGCTGAAATTGACTTTTATCAAAGATTAAAGTTGGGTTTTCTTTACAACAGTGTTATTTCTTATTTTTATGAACTGAGCAATGAGGAATTCAGCTATGAACACTCTTCCTCTCCAATTCTTTACCATTTTCCCACCCACATTGTGCCCAAACAACATAAATACAAGAATAAAATAACTGTCATAAAACTAAAGTGTGAAAACATTCAGATTAAGGTGAGTCATTTTTTACCCTCAGACTACACAAGAGTTAAGCCTGACCTCTGAGATTTTGCTTCAGACGTCGAACCCTTTGGAGAAAAATCGGGATTGTGCTTCTTTAAACAAAAGTATTAATTTCAAAGGGAGAGGAAGGTAGACAGGTGTGCATGTTAAGCACAGCTTTTTGTCCTCTTCAGAAGGAAAATATACCTGCAAAACTGCCTGTAACGACAGTATATTTTGTTTCCAAAACCATCATGTCTTTAAGTATAACTTAGTGTTTCTGACAAACTAGCCAATCAGCTTACTTTGTTAAGATTCACTTTGATTGTCTTAAGCTTTATTGTGTTAGCTTCATTGTTTTGATATGCAGATATTTCTCAGATATAGACAGCATTTTGAATTTAAATACAGATGTTATGTTTCATGATGAAATGGATGAAAGTGTATGCAAGTGTTCTGGGAAAGTTTTACGTTTTATTTTTACAAAGAAGAATATTTTGAAGAACAAGAATAAAACTAGAGGTGTGATGTATTTAATAAAGACATTGTTATGATTCTGTTATGACGATTGCAAACCAGTTTAAATGTGATTTGAATGATCATGATACAAGCCTGGTGTTTGCTATTATCTGTTCAGATGTTAGGGACATAAAACAAGTTCTAACAGAAGTGTTGTTACGACACAGTGAGAATAGCAGATCTAGTGCATCACTACTTGAAATTAAAATCTTTTGATTGATATCTTAAATAAAATGTTTATTTTAAGATTTTTGTCTCATTTTTAAGTGTGTGTGAAGATTTGAATGTGTTAGTCTTTCTCTCTGTAAATTTGTAAGGATATGATCATCTTGTCAGTTTTTATGAGTGCTGGTTAAGGGTGTTCTCCTTTTCAGATCACAAAAGCTTTCAGTTTTTCTTTAATCAAAAACTGCACACAACAAGACACTGAAAGGTCATGTATAATGTCTGTGGCTTACCAATGACCCTCCCCCATACTGCCAATATGAGAAAAATCCCTTCTCTCCCTCTGCTGCTTTCAAGGTTGGTTGATAATTTACCACTTTTTATGTCAGTTGGGGATATTATGCCCACAGTAAACATTAGAACAACAGTCTAACACTCACTCTATATATATGCCTTTGTCTGTTTTTGTTTGCTCCTGTTCTCGTCTCTGGCTCTTGTCTTGTCGGTGGCCTGGGATCTTTGATGTGGACTGCCTGCTGCTGTGGGGTAACAAAGCCTCAATAACTACAATTACAGATATCACAAATATTTTGCCATTTCTCTTGCCCCATTCCAGTTTGTAATCATTATAGTTAGCTCCGCCAAGGAGGTTATGTTTTCACCAGAGTCTGTCTGTTTGTCTGTTAACAAGATTACGCAAAAACTACTTGATGAATTTCCATGAAAATCTTACCAGAGGTGTGGTTTGGTCCAAGGAGGAAGCCATTACATTTTGGTGGTGATCTGCGTATTTGTCTGGATGCAAAAAATTCCCAATTTTTTGTGAAAATCCCATAATTTAGCACTGGGCCGTATTGTTAAAAAATCATATCTCTGACATGATTTGATGAATTCGCTTCAAAATTTATGGGATAGTATATATAATATAACTCTATCATCAGGGTAAATTTCATCTGGATCCCATACAGACTGATGTCATAAAAAAAACACTTTATAATGGCAAATCCCATTCATTTCTCCTCGGCTGCTGTGAGGTTTTTGCCCCCTTTACATCATTATGGGAATTGTAGTTTATTTGAAAACTGTCATCAACATTTCTCAAGCCCATGTCACTACATTTCCCAGCTTCCATTGCAATGCCAGCGGAGGAGTTGGACAGACATGAGGGGGGACTTGGCCATCCAATAGGAGCGCGTGGTGATCAAGAATTGTATCTTTTACAGGGGTTGTGGAAAAGCCACTGCCGTAACTGAGCTGCTTGGCGGAGGTCTGCGCTCTCCGAGTGCTTTTCTAGTTGTTAATGTAGACATTAACATGATCTCCCTATCCATGGGTGATTATACATCCATAGTAACTATCTTTAGCTCCATACAGACATGAGGTCCCTCTTGAAAACGAGATGCCACACCTCAAGAGGCTTACCTTTAATGAATTTATACTCAACAAAGACAAACATGGTAGGGACGGATTTATGGTCTGGACATCCATGAGTCTGTCACTACCATAAATTCTTATTTTCAGTCTTTTGTCTCTGGATGCCCCCCAATTACACACGTGGACAAAATTGGTGGTACCCTTCCATTAAAGAAAGAAAAACCCACAATGGTCACTGAAATAACTTGAAACTGACAAGAGTAATAATAAACAAATGGTGGTACCCTTAACTTAAAATTTTGTTGAGCAAAATGTTTGTTTTGAGGCAATCATTTCAATCAAGCAATTTCTGTAACTCTCAATGAGACTTCTGGGCCTGTCTACAGGTATTTTGGCCCACTCCTCGTGAGCAAACTGCTCCAGCTGTCTCAGGTTTGAAGGGTGTCTTCTCCAGACAGCATGTTTCAGCTCCTTCCACAAATGTTCAACAGGATTTAGATCAGGGCTCATTGAAGGCCACTTCAGAATAGTCCAGTGTTTTGTTCTTACCCATTCTTGGGTGTTTTTAGCTGTGTGTTTTGGGTCATTATCCTGTTGGAGGACCCATGACCTGCGGCTGAGACCAAGCTTTCTGACACTGGGCAGCACATTTCGCTCCAGAATGCCTTGATAGTCTTGAGATTTCATTGTACCCTGCACAGATTCAAGACACCCTGTGCCAGATGCAGCAAAGCAGCCCCAGAACATAACTGAGCCTCCTCCATGTTTCACAGTAGGTACAGTGATCTTTTCTTTGTATGCTTCATTTTTCATCAGTGAACATAAAGCTGACGTGACTTGCCAAAAAGCTCCAGTTTTGTCTCATCTGTCCAGGGGACATTCTCCCAGAAGCTTTGTGGATTGTCAATATGCATTTTGGCAAATTCCAGTCTCGCTTTTTTATGATTTGCTTTCAACAGTCATATCCTCCATTAAGTCTACTTTGGCTCAAACAGCGACTGATGGTGCGATCTGATACTGATGTAACTTGACCTTGGAGTTCACCTCTAATCTCTTTGGAAGTTGTTCTGGGCTCTTTGGTTACCATTCGTATTATCCGTCTCTTCAATTTGTCATCAATTTTCCTCTTGCAGCCACATCCAGGGAGGTTGGCTACAGTCCTGTGGACCCTAAACTTCTGAATAATATGTGCAACTGTAGTCACAGGAACATCAAACTGCTTGGAGATGGTCTTATAGCTTTTACCTTTAACATGCTTGTCTATAATTTTCTTTCTAATCTCCTGAGACAACTCTCTCCTTAGCTTTCTGTGGTCCATGTTCAGTGTGGTACACAACACGATACCAAACAGCACAGTGACTACTTTTCACCCTTTAAATAGGCAGACTGAGTGATTACAAGTCTGAAGACACCTGTGTTATTATACGACACACCTTAGTTTAACATGTCCCTATGGTCAAATCATTTTCAATCTTTTCTAGGGGTACCATCATTTTTGTCCAGGCCAGTTTCATTATTATATTTTTTTTAAATAATTCTGTTGAACCACAATTCAAAAGCAATGTCTGATTTTATTAGTTAATTTTCAGGAATTTTTTATTTATTATAATTTTTGTCAGTTTCAAGTTATTTCAGTGACCATTGTGGGTTTTTATTTCTTTGACGGAAAGGTACCAACAATTTCATCCACGTGTGTATCAGCAGAAAATGGCTGTTCATCATGAGACTGGGATCCACATTCAAGATTGATGTGCTATATGTATTCATATTGGGTGTTGGATGTATGTATTTGTATACTTAGGTACGTATGTGTGTATTTTATGTATATATGTATCTATCCAAATATGTCTATCCATAAAATGAAAGAGGTGGTCTTCAGTCTGCTCTATTGTAAAGTGTCTTGAGTTAACACTTGTTATGAATTGCCGTTATACAAAAAAAAATATTGATTTATTGATTGATTGATATTATTACAAATAAACATGTAGAGACTGGAAAGACCCTGTAACATTTGTTTAAAGAAGACTTTGAGTGGATATGAATGGATTTGACTCAATTTTAGGTGTACCTTTGGCAAGAAAAAAAATTAAAACCACTGCTAGAGATCCACTCAGCATTTGATTTAGGCACACATTAACCCCTCTGTTTCAGCCCTGCTCAGAATATTCTGTTTTCATGCAAAATCTCTGGAAGTCATATCTGTCAAGTTTTGGATTTGAAAATAAGGGAAATTATTTCGCGCCCACTGCGAACCATCCCACCACCCCAACCAAACTCCAGTATCCTTTACATTTTCAGACAGGTGTACAATAAATCTAGAATTAACCACTCGTCAACCACTTACTAAGGGGCACATCCCCATCTAATTTGCAACATGGACTATTCCAGTTCTGGGATGAAATGGGATGCACCATTAGACCAGAGGTGGGTAACTGCCACCCCAGGGGCCCTCCCGCTAAATTAGCTTGGCCCACCAGCCAATCAAAAATAACAAATATTGAATAGAACTAAAGAAAAATGACAAAATCTACCATGAAAACATTGAATAAAAGCAATATTTCCAAGAAAACAGCTATAGTTGGGTGCAAAAGTGTCTGTAGAACTCTCTTAGTTCATTTTTAAATAAAAATAAAAGTGTAAGTAAAACATACTATAACTAGAAAAGTACTCAGAGAGCGCAAACCTTCGCAAACCAGCTTTCGGTCCACTTTGGCGAAAATGGTCCTATCTGGTAATGTTAAAGAATCCTTTAAAAAATTCCTGGATCCAGACGGTGATCCGGATCACCCCCAAAATGTAATCAGTTCTTCCATATCCTATTTCCGACAATTCCTGAATATTTCATCCAAATCCGTTCAGAACTTTTCAAGTTATTTTGAACACAAACAGACAAACAGACAGACAGACAGATAAACGCCGGCAAAAACATAACCTCCTTGGCGGAGCTAATTACCAGTAAATGCTCTAAATGTCGATAGTACATCATTAAAGTTCCAACAATTTAGCGATCTGGCTCTTATGATAAAATAAATGTGTCCCTCTTGTTACCAAAGTTACCCATCCCTGTTTCAGACAAACTATTCTTGATCGTCATAATTTTACAGTTAAACAACGCAGTGGCTGTGATAAAATTCTTGAACTGAACTGAATAATTCATGATAAGAAAGACAAACACATACATTTCCAAACTGTCTCCAAAGCCACACAGGCAGGAGGCATACTTCCGAACTTTTTCGGTGGCCTGAGAGAAAACTACAAAACTTCCATCCAAAGTCTGCGGTGCATCCTGGGAAATAAACTAACATGGGGACGTGAAACCATGCAGGGCTTGCACGTCTCTCCATGACGAGAGATGGACAAAAAATAAAGAAATCAGCTCTGACGGTGAAAGGCGCACATTTATCCAGGATACCGCGCTGCTCCACGGCGGTGCAGCGGACTGTGGAGCGCTCTGCCGGGGCTGCCTCGCCTCTCTGGGTCGGTGAGTCTCCTCTCGGTCGGTGGGTCGGACCCTGCCTGGCTGCTGCTGCTGCGATGCGTGTCCGCTGCTCCACGAAGCTCCGCCGGGAAAGTGAATCTTGGACCGGATGATGGACAGGAACTACCCGACCTCCAGCTTCGCGGACGCGCTGTCTGCTCCAGCACAGCCCGCAGCTTCTTGGGCCTATGACCGCAGCACGGCGAGTGTCAAGCCAAGGTAAAAGATGAAGGAGAGGGCACATTCCCAAGGAAATGTCGGTGATGGAGGGCCTAGGTTGGTGGTAGAAAGGTGGGGGAGTCGTGTTGTTACTGGGAGGAATTGGATAAATCTGTATTTTTTTTTTTGTGGAAGTTGGTGAGGGTTTACTTTACAGGGTTCTTAGCCTCGCTTCTGCCTCCCACCTTGCTAGTTTTCGCTAGCTCACCGCCTCCTCACTTTGGCCATGCTCTGAGTTTGTGCTAAACAAGCAGGAATGTGTTTTATATGTTGTACAAGTTGGCAGGCTAGGTAGCTAAGATTAGCATTTCTCTGTCGTCTACTTTACCCGCAGGTGCTCAACAAAGCCAAAACAACAGAGGTAACTAGCCTCAAATGCTAGTTATGTCAGATGTGGCACTTGAAATGAGTGTATTTAGCTTGTTGTTGTTCCCAAAGAGCAAACAGACGACGTGTCGTAGTATGACCATTTGTGTGCCATAATTCAAGTTATGAAAAGTTGCATGTCCGGTGTTGTCTCAGACCACATTTGCACCCACGTAACAAGAGTAAGGGGTAAAGCTCAAACTTTGTCAAAGTCACTGTTGTTTACCTGCGTCTAACTCAAGAGAACAAAAAGAGCACTCCAGTAAAAGTACAGCTAGTGTGATTTCATGGACTCAAGTGTTAAATTACTGGACTTTAAATCTACCCAAGCTCAAATAAAAAGCTTATTTAAAATGTTATGAAGTACTGACTAGGGATGCACAGCTGTATCAGCAAGATGCTAGTAGGCCTGAAGACATAATCATCAATATCAGAATGGATGGATGATGATATATATATATATATATATATATATATATATATATATATATATATATATATATATATATATATATATACATACACATATATGTATATATTTGTGTGTGTGTGTGTATATATATATATATATATATATATATACATATACACATATAAATATATATATACGCACACATATGTGTGTGTGTACTCATTGACACAGAAAACATGTGTAGGCCCACTTTTTATACACAAAACATCCATCAGAATCAATACAGAATTGGATTGTTAATCATGATTGGTAATGGCTCTAATATCAACAGAATATATCAGTTTCCGTCACCGGAGGAAATTCAGCTAATGCTCTCTATATTTTAATCCTAATTTCTTAAAAGGGTGTCCCTATGACTTGATTTCTTGTACATGGAGATCGTGTGGTTTTGTAAAGATGTTCTGAGGGTTCAATGGGCATGTAGGAAATAACTCAGCGGATTGCAGGTACAGTTACTTATGTCACTTACATTACTTCCTTTTTTAAAGATGATTTTTTTGGGGCGTTTTGTGCCTTTATTGATAGGAGGGAGTGAGAGAGAGAGAGAAAGTGGACAGGCTTGTGAAGGGGGTGAGAGAGAGTGGGGGACAACACTCTGCAAACTGTCCACAGGCTGGATTCGAACCCTGCCAGTAGAAGCATATGTATGGGCCATGCCTGGTTGCCTACCACTCCGCCAAGCCACCACTCTACTTCCTTTTATTTAACACTCCTATAATGCCAAGAAATACATCCCCACAACCTGCAAAGCATCAAATGCAAATCAATTTTCAGTCAAAAGCACTAAATCATATGTATATAGCAATTAAATAGTAATAAAATATTAAATATTTTTGCATCTTAAAAGAAATGTGTATACAGTTTTTTTTTAGGGTCTGCTGCTTCTTTGACTTGCCTACCACTGTTACCTTGATTTATCTTCACTGAGGCAAACGTCAGATTACAGGTCTATGAATCTGCCCATGCATATGTAAAGATAAACTCAGTGAAAGTGTACGCAAAGTACTGAGTAGTTACAGAAACTCAAGAGAAAACATGTAGTGGGGAGTGCTTCACTGGGTCAGGGTGTGTGATGACCAAAATGTAGATTCATGTGCTCTTCAAGGATACAAGGACAGAGGTATATTTGAAAATGCATAAAAATTCAGGGGCACTTTGATGTGGTTAACAACCCTTTATTTTAGCAGAGGTAGGCCATGTCAACATGTTTTGGCTCATCAGAGTCCTCATCAGGACATGATTGGTTAATCATTGGTAAGTCATTAACTAATATAATATTTATATAATATTTTTATATATTATATTATTAACTCATAGTAATGTAGCGCCATAAAATATCAATCCTATATCGCACAGCAAAATATCACAATATGTAGTAGAGTATCAGCATTGTCTTACACCCCTATTAAAGTATATGGTGCAAGTTTAATCATTATTTGATAACCCACTGAAGTGTTTACTTAATCTATTTATGCTGCACAGCAAAACATAGCATACTGCAATGCTAACAGTTACTCCCCTGTAGTAAGTAAATCGTGTTTGCACTGATTACAGGTTCAGAAAAAGCAGCTGTAGGTTATCTCAGTTCTCCTCTTGTCATATCTGTGTGACCCAAATAGCAGGGATTGGTGTCCGCTGATGCCTTTGCCTGAACAACCAGGGACCATTTCATAGCGAAATGTCCTTCAAGTCAAATTCAGTCCAGCACAACTTCTCAACTAAAAACTGTGTTCATTACAAAATTACAAAGTGCATCTGGTTTTGGATAACCCTGCAGTGTTGCAGCTCTGGACTGCATTATAGTAAGAGATGTTCCTAATGTTTGCCCTTTCTTTGAACAGAGTGGAAGAGTATCGGCGGCAAAATCAGGCTTATTAAATGAAACCATATTGGAATCGAAATTTATATCTCAATATTTTTGTTTCATTGTGATACTCAATCTATATCAACAAATAATTAAAAGTTTTCCTGTCGTCTTTTTCCATTTTTGGCACTTTGAAGGGAAGCATGATATTATTGGTATGACATCGGCAAATAATAGCTTCAGAAGCTAAGGAGGTGGAGAACGGGTAACAGGCCATGGGAAGGACTTTCAAAACAGCAGAAACACACATGTAGGTAGAGGCTATATAACTATTACACAATAACCCTCAGGAAGTAAGAGAGTGTTTTAAGGGGCATTTTTTTTTAAAGAGGCATAAAGCAATTTCCATGAACTGAGAGTTTACTAAAAGATGTCATGTTCTTCTGTTTTCCAAGACCCTTTTCACAACATTAAAAGCAGAGAAAATTGATTTCGCAGGACGTGGGACCTTTAAATGAAGAAAGCTGTTGGTTTGGATTGCATCAGGTGTCAAATGTGTCTTGAGTTAAGAGTCTGGGACGCCTTACAAGGCTTGGGTGTTTGTTCTCTTAGTTTTTCTTAGCATGATAGTCAACTTGCAGGAAAGAGAAAAGAGAAAACAGATAATCAGACGTCTCTAAATGTAAAGAGAACAAGGAAAACTTGTGGATGACACCCTCTTTCCTCTGAGTCCTTCCACAGATGTTTTCTTTCTGGCAGAGAGTGAACATTTCAGGTCAGGCTGGCTGTCTCTGATTAGCTCACTTCTGGTTTTATTTCTGTTTCCCATGATGTTCCCTGGAGAAGCACGGTCATATGCCAAATATTAAGCTTTTGGTCCCTTTATCAGCCCAAACATTAATGTTGTATCTGACACCAAGCAAAGCAATTCAACTTTGACTGGTTAATTCAACAAGTTACAAGACTTTACATGTTGCATTGAGTGAGTGGTGTCATTACGTTTAGCACATTTTTTACATAGCTTGCTTAATATAGTCGTAATTGCATTTTCTGTGAGTAGGGTGTGGACCTCCTGAGCTTGTCACTCAGTAGACCTAAGAATTTAAAGACAGAAAACTTGTAAACAAGGATGTTCTTTTCAAGAAAATCGTTTACTCTGTTTGTGCATATTTATGGACTTGTATATGTGAAGATGGAAGCTCTCATGTGGTTTTGTTGTGCTTTTATGCAGTTCCAGTTATGGTGCAGCACAACTTGATACAGAGCTCTTGCAGCGGCAAAGCTACACCACAACCCACCAGCTTCCAACCTACACGACGTCACACCTTCCCGCTACAGCAGGTGAGTTATTACCTCTGCCAAGGTGGTTCTGTTTTTGCAGGCGTATGTTTGTTTGTCTGTCTGTGTGTTTGTTTGTTACCAAGATTATGGAAAAGCTACTGGACAAATTTTGCTAAAATTTTCAGGAGATGTTGGTAATGGCCCAACTTAAAAATGATTAGATTTAGGCGTTGATCCAGACAACCGCCATTAGTGAAAGATTGTTTTTGCTCAATAACTCTCTAACTAATAACATTATCAACATGATTCTGAGTGCTAGGTGTGGGTTAGGGTCAATGAATCATATTATGATGGTAACGTTATCATGGAACTATTACTTATGGATGTAACAGCAATATGTGAGCTACCTTGGCAGAGGTTTGCGCTCTCCAAGTGCTTTCTAGTTTAAGATGCAATCTGTTTAAACTTCCATTTGCAGGGATCTGGTCACTAAATTATAGTTAACACACTTTGACACCAACCCCTGTGGTACCCTGGTCATATAGCTATTTTAAGTTTCATACAATTTAGCTTTGTAAATAAAAGAATATACATGTATATAATAAAGTCACGATTTGTACGACTGACTTTTATATTAGTGAGTTAAAATAAATAACGTATTTAAGATGTTATTTAAAACGTAAATAATTGTGATTGATGTGGCTAGTCTATTTTTTAACTGTTGCTACCTATGCTTGGCATGAGTGAAATTACAGACTTTTCACAGTGACGACCATATGAGCCTAAATATAAAATTGAGAACGAAATATATCTTTGGAATTTTTCAGATCCAGGCCTTAATACAGACATTCAGTACTATAATTTATGGTGTTCATAACATTAATGAGCCTTTTTTAGCGACATAGTTTAACCAACCTCTATCCCTCTTTTGCTGTTTTTATTGTCAGGAGCTCTTGACTCGAGCAGTAATACTTCTGAAACCTCAATCATGAGCTTCCTGTCAGCCATGGAGTCCAGAAGCCTTCAGGCCGGTCCTGTTAATGCCTCACTGCTTCCCCCTTTTAGACCTCCATCATGGCCTGCTGGTGAGAAAACAGCCTTTTTTTGTACTGCACTTGCAAATGTGCAATTGAATATAGTCTCCAACAACCAACACAAATAGAATTTGATTTTTTTTGCCTGTGTAATATCATGTCTGTCCATACTTTAACTTTTGGATGTTTTTTTTTTTTTTTTCCCTTGCAATACAGGCACAAACTCGTCCAGCACAGAACTGTATCTAACTGGTGCCCTGCCTTCAACTGCCACTTTCCCCTCTCCTGCTGCTTTGTCGTCCTATCAGCACACTGGTGCCTACCCTTCCAGGAGTTATGCCACCAACCCTTCCTTGGCTCTCCCGGATCCAGCCTTCAGCACTTCCACCAATGGACTGTTTTCTCACCACGACCCCCTCCTTCATCTCAAATCAAGCCAGACCGTGCTCCCTACTGCACTGGCGTTCAATCACCTCTCTGCCCCTGCTTTAGGCTCCACTCTACCTGTCCAGTCCTCCACTTACCGCTCCGCCCAGGAGTCAGCCCCCCACCTTTTACAACCCCAGTTCAGTCTTCTACCCTCCGCCCTGCCTGCTTCTCATGGTGCTCCCCAACCATATGGGGCCACGGTTTTCTCAGGCTCTATTGAACGAGCTCTTCAGCGTGAATGTAGTGTGATTAAACACCACCAGAGGCCTTCTAGTAGCCACGCAGCCTCCGAGCAATTACCCAATTCAGAGCACTCCTTACAAGGATACTTTGGGACTGGCAGTGAAGCAGATGTGTCCTACGAGGAGGATGCATCCCGTCAGACTCAAGTGTCCTGCAGCCCTTCTACAGGCACTGACTCCACTCAAGGGGTCAGTCATGTTCCACAACCCAAAACAGACTCAGTAACTCAAGCATATTCGTCCACCTCTTTGCCAAAGGCTAAAGACTGTTCTTCCAAACTAGCTCAACACTCTGTTGGAGATGAGGAGAGTCTCAAACACTCCCAGAGCCTTACAGCTGGGTCTCCAGAGCATTATTCTCCCACAGGTCAGAAACAGAACTCAGTGATTGCTAATCAGCAGTCAGTCCAGCTCTCCAGCCTTATGTCTAGTAGTCTGGCCCAAAGCTACATCACCCCCCACACACAGTCTCAGAGCTCCAACTCCACCTCGGACAAACTCACCCCCCAACTTTACAAGACTCTACCCAACCTCTCCAGCCAGTCTGACAATGTTTCATCTGTGAGTCAGACTCTGGTTTTCTCCTCCAATACTGGGCTTAGCCGGGAGCAGGAGATCCAGTATGGAGTCCAGGTCCAGGGTCTGTGTCAGGGGAATTTATCTGAGAGCTACCCCACGTCCAACTCTCAGGGCGCCCCAAATGTGACTTTTACTTCTCACTCGCAGGGGCAAGCTTCAGTAACTCAGTCTCAGAGCTACACTGCAGGACAATCCCTTAACCAATCCTTAAACTCATCTTTCCCATCCACGTGTGTGCGGAGTCTGCCCACACCAAATTCCACACAGGACTACACCCTTATTCAGGCCTCAATGGGAAGTAAAACACACAACGCTCTGTCCCAACAGCAGACATTGTCATTGCCAACATACTCTTCAACTGCGCAAGCCTTACAAATCAATGCAAGGGCCTCGATTCAGGATATAAAACTCTCTTATAATAAAGAGAAACTTGAAGAGCTTCAAATCCAGGACATAGATGCTCTTCAGCAGGCATCTCTGGAAGCTTCTGCTGCCGCTAGCAATATGTCTGCTCATAATAATAATGTCATCTATGTGGTTTCAAAAATGGATGATCATCAAAAAACACAAAGTGTCATCCGAAGCAACTCGCGTTCTGAAGAGCAGCTCATGGGACTGGGCCATACAAACACAGCACAGCTAAAGGATGAAAGGATTGGCACTTTAGGCCAACAGCATGTTCATTTAAGCAGCACCAATGGTCACGATACGAGCAACACAAAAACTGCAAACTCCAGTATTATAGCTTCACATGAACAGCTCAAGCAGCACTCACTCCAACTCAAATCTCCTGAGCCACATCAACAAAACCACCAGAGCCACAGTCAGGCCCAAACCACAGCACCCCACACCCAGTTTATCACCGTCCCCAGCACTCAGGTTCTCCTTGAGCATAACCAGATGATACTGCTTCAGCAGCCCCTCGTCCATCACGCTCAAAACACGTCAAAGGTGCTATCAGTGCAAGGCCTCCCAACCGGACAAGAATTGGGTCCTGTTCAAGTCCAGTATCTTCAGATGGATCCCGTATCTGCAACCCAGACTCAGCAGGGTGTAGTTGCATCAGTTCAGAGTTCAGGATGCTCTGATGCCTCTAAACATCAGTACAGCCAGTCCACAAACCAGCAACCCAGTGATGCCAAGAACCACTTTGCTCTCAACTCCATTTGCTTCCCTGACTCCATGCTGCTTGCAGATGACAGGAATATTTTGTCAAATGTTGATGACATCCTGGCTGCCACTGTGGCAGCCTGTGGTGTTACACCGCAAGACTTTGTCAAAGCTGCATCTTCTGCTGAGGCTGACATGGCAGCAATGACAAGTCCAGCTGATTCTAAAGGCCACTTCCAGACAGTGGATATAAGACATATGTCACCAGGTTTCACCAACACTAACTCACACACCATGGCGATGACACTGAACGGAGCTCAGATGGCCACAGACTGTCCGGGTCAGCCTGTCCACCACAGCAACAGCTCAGACTTGGATACAAACGGCAGTGCAGGGACCACTGAGAGTGACTATCACTTAGCAGGGCAGGTGTATGACCCCTCAGCTCTCCAGAGTGGGGTCAAAGGGAACGTAAAATGTATTAAAACAGAGGATGTCCTCATGGACAGCCCAGGGGGTGAGGACTTTCCTAAAAAGAAGGCTCGATCTAAATCTTTGACCAAACCAGGTGGTCCTGAGGAGGACACTGGACAGGCTAGAGCATCGAAGCGCGGTGGACAGGCAAAGAGACAGAACTCCAAAGGTAGTGACGTCAGCTCGCCAACGTCCTCACAGAACGTATACGACGGTTGTCCACAGCAGGAAAGAATCAGGCAGAAGATCCGTGAAGTGGAAGAGAAGCAGCCAGAGGTCAAAACTGGCTTCATTGGCTCATTCCTTGACTTCATCAAATCAGGTCCCAAACAGCAATTCTCCCCAAGTCCTACACGGACAATTAATCGACCCAAAAAGCCCAACCCGATACTCAAACCCCCGCCATGTACTTTACCATCATTGCCCCCCAAAGTGCAGGTTCTGCCCGGACCCTTGATCCCTCAGGAGAGTCAAGGTGTGAGCTCCCAGCAGAAACGTCTGGATGAAGATTTGCAGAAGAACTTGGAGACTCTGCCGTCATTCAGTTCAGATGAAGAGGAGAACACTGGGAAGAATCAGGCCCTGAGGAATAGTATCACCTCAGCACTTTCAGTCCTGGATGAGTCCACTGACCGGAAGAACAGGACAGGTAATGGAATCCCAAGAGCTACCAAGATTGTTAACAATTTTCTCACTGTCTGTGATATTGCTGAATACAGCAGTAAGTAAATGATAGACTGATAGGTAATCTAGATATTTTTATGGGGATTTTTCAAAACAAGTTGTTACACTTGCTGGTTCCAGCCTCTTAACTGCTTTTGTCATATGAAAAGACCTGGGTCTCAAACTGCCTGTTAGAGTTAAAAGACAACAAAACAACAATAGAAGTTTTGGCCACAAGTTTCATCTGTAATCCTGTCATCTTCCATCTTAGGTATTGGCTGTTAGTGGCCTGTAGATTCTAATCCATCAGCAATAATATCTGGCCCACAAGATTTATCTAAAGAGAGAATTTTGTTCATTTGTTTTTCTTTATCGCAATGCCTCGACAGTCAACTGCAGACACCAACATTAACACCTTAGCAGCTCTGCAGAGAGCAGACAGCTCTTGGTGCTTGTGGGTCAAGGATGGGCAACTTTGATTATTACGGGTCCCACACTAATGTTATTCTCACCTGCTGAAGGTCAAATTACTTAAAATTGAAGGAGGACAGTCATATCTAATGTGGTTCATCAAAAAATGAGTATGTAGTTTTCATAGAAACTTATTAAATGTAAAACTAGAAAGCACTCAGAGAGGGCTAACCTCTGCCAAGGTAGTTTTTTTGTGGAGTTATATGCACAAATGCCAAAAATGGTCCTGTCTGGCAATGTTAAAGAATCCTTTAAAAAAAACATTCCTGGATCCGGATAGTGTTCCGGATCAGTCCCAAAATCGAATCATTTGTTTCTTATCCCATTCCACACATTTCCTAGAAATTTCATCCAAATCCGTTTATAACTTTTCAAGTTATTTTGAACACAAACAGACAAACAGACAAACCAACGCCGGCAAAAACATAACCTCCTTGGCGGAGGTAAACATGTACATTTTATGCTTGAGAAAACATAAAAGTAAATTTAATGTGCCTAACTTGGAATTACAGACAGTTAAAGGGACTTTTATAATGTAATCATCCAGTATACAATTTCTTTTTCCTAAAGGCATTTGGTAATGCTTCTTTAAAAACCTCTACAGTAAGAAATACAGCAAAAATATTTATCAACTAATCTTTAATAAAGATCAAAAACAAAACCAGTTTTTAAAGATTAATATATTCCATTTTTCATGTTTTAATGTATTTTGCCTAACCTGACACACCAGATGAACCATTCAGTATATTTCACTAGTCCATCAGGACAACAGCCTGTAGAAAGTGTTTGGGAATGGGTGAAACCATTCAAAAGCATATCTGGTGGATGATTGTACAGTGTTTCTGTCAATCACATTGATTAAGGGCCAATCAGATAATGTAGTAGGCAGGCACTACTTCTGCGGTGTAAAGAACAGAATGTGAGACACTTCATAAAACAAATTCTCAGCAAAACATGTCAACAGTGGAGCAAAAATATCTTTACTGTAGAGAAGTTTGTAATGTTGTTATTTGTTTTTCATTTAATAAAGAAATGTGGCCAAGATCTTATAAAACTGCAACTAAAGCATGCTAATGTCTGTACTAGCAGTAGCTTCCTGCTACTGTCATGCTCGTGTCTCCCACCTCTTCCTGCTCCAAAGGACTTTGATTCGGCCGTGCTACTTTGGGTTGCTCACAGTTGTTGTAGATTGGAGCTTGGCAATATGGATCTGACTGACTACAGACATTGAATCAGGCTGATCCATCTGCACTGCAAGGTTAGGGGGAAATGTGTTTGGTCTAATGCGACCAAGTTTAACTTTTGGTCATTATTCCTTAAAGTAACATTTTCATATAAAAAAAAAAACTGCACATCATCAGAACACTGAACCCATGATGAAGTATAGTGTGGGTGATACCATGCCAAGGGGACTGTTTCTTCATTTGGGACATGGGCATTAGGTAGGAGGAAGAAAATTAAGACCAGTTCCAAATATCAGATCATTTGGCACAAAACCTTCAGGTATTGGGGAACTTTCGTCTGGTAAGAAGAATTTTACCTGTTGCACAGCAACAACCCAAAGTAATCTTCTGAATCTAAAAACAGTACTTTAATTAGAAGATTTAAGTATTAGAATACAGCAGCCAGTGCCCAGACCTACTGATACTGATTATCTGTAGGGTGATAATGAGGACAGTCCAACAGATCTGAAGCACTTTTACAAAGAAGAGTGGGAAAATTTTGCTAACTCGAGCTGTGCCATGCTGACAGACTCTGGTCCAAAAGGACTGTGTGCTGAAAGACAATCAAGAGGTGCACCAACACATTCTGAGCATGTTTCTGTTTGAAGAGTTCCTGATTTTATTCCCCTTTTTCCATTCGTATTTATTCATTATGTCCATGAGAATTCTTTTGGATCTTTCCATGTTTCCAGTGTAATTTTATTTGAACTTAACAGCCTTGTGTTTGCATCCCACCTCCAGATAACCAGATCCCAGGTTCAGTGATGAAGCCACAGCAAGTTCCCACCATGCCACTTCCTGTCACTGAGACCCGCTTGTCACAGGTCATCCCCCCAACACAGACAACTAACACCGTGGCAAGAGTGACCACCTTTGTGGTCAGTAAGGACTATAAAGAGACCCCTCCAGGCCAGTTAGCTGTGAGGCTGGTGAATGTGGCCATTGAAGGATTGACTGACGAGGAGCTGTCTGACAGCGGAGGGGAGGGAATGTACCGAGAGAGAGACGAGTTTGTGGTCAGGAATGAGGACATCGAAAGCTTAAAGGTAAAGCTGGACTAAGCCAGAAGTTATTAAAAGATTCTACAGATGAGGCAAATTAAACTGCATTGACTTAATATGTTTTTTTAAGCATGTTATAAAAGGAAAAAAAGTGAGTGGTTGTACAAGTGCAAACATTAAAAGAAGATATAAAAGCATAAAACAGTGTGAACAAAAAGGCACTGTTAGTCTGGTGGTTATGGGGCTCACCCGAAGTACATAGACTGTTGTCCTTAAAGTGGGCAGCATAGGTTAGGGCCCAGCCTGTTGCTTCTTTCTGCATGTCATTCCCCACTCTCTCCTCCCGGTTTCAGACTAAAGCCACTGCCCTGTCTCTGTGATAAAAGCATAAAAACCATAAAACAAATCAGAATATGAAAAAATAGAATTAACATCACAAAACATTAAACAAAAATCAAACGTACAAACTCTGTAATCTCATTTAATCCCACTCTTTCTTTATACATTTTAATGGTTAATTATTCAGCTTCTTCATTGACATTAAATTATATAAAGTCTAACTTTCTCTGGCTCTTTATCACAAACTTATCAAACAATATAGGATCATTCATACCACACATACTACTAAATAAACCATAAATGATAACACATACAGTGACAAATTTATTAGTCCACCTGTCATAAAAACAATAAAAGATAAATATTGTTAAACGTAAATTGTTTTTGTTATTGGACAAACATTTTAAACAGGAAAGAGGAAATACAAACTAAATTCACCTTTTCAAACCCAAATTTGGTTTCGCCTCACTGGACATCTCTCTGGAGATGGAAATTAATCAAGCAAAACATTCAGACACTAAAACTAATCTTTCTGTTCAAAAATGCAAGTAAATAACCATAATTTGACATTCTAATCAAGAAATGATGTGCTTTCCTTTTTTCTGTATTTTTGATGAACAGTAATGTGAAAATTCATGAAAAACAATAATTTATATTTTATAATTAAAAATATCATTTCTGTTGAAGAGCTTATATGTTCTGGTGTAATAACCATTACAGAAGCTTGACAATGATTTTGGTTATTTCCAGTGCTGTTAATTTAGGGCAGTTGCAGCATAAACATTGCATTGGTGGTGGTCTAATACATTTGTTAAGCTCTGTATTTCTTTTAAATGAAGACATTAACATCCACAAACTATCCACCAATCCCTCCAAATGTGCATTTCCATTAATGAAAAAATGAGGAAACTAAGAACAGCTATATTTAGAAATGAAGAGTTTAAACCAGGTGCTTGTCTAACACCTTAATTCCTGTGGCTCATGAGCATCATCTCTTTTTAATGCTTCTTCCGTCTGATGTTCTTGGGTCCAGGTGACGATGAAAGCAGGCATTGAGCCTCCGGCCATCTGGAAGGTCCAGAAAGCTCTGCTGCAGAAGTTTGTGCCTGAGCTGAGAGACGGAAAGAGGGTCTTCTCAGCTACGAACAGTGTAAGTGAAGGCAGAAACACAAGTGCACATAAAGCAAGTAGCGCTGGCATTATGTTAAGTTTGAAATGAGAAGTTGTGTAAGAAAACACTGTTATTGATATACAGTGGTTTATGTTGATGTTACATTGTAGATCAAAAGTCTGCAGAAAGGTTATTAATAAAAAAAAAAAAATCACTATCATGTTTTTCCTTTTGACTTAAAGTAGTTATTAAAATGTTCAACCTAAATGGGGATTTTTTTTCCGTTTAATGGTTTTTAAAATCAATCAAAATGTCTCTTTAAAATCATGACGAGTATTCATTTGGCCCTTGGCAGTTCCACACAAGTATCAGTGTAATTTAGACATTTCCCCCTCATTTGGTTAAATATATGGCTGAAGATAATTATTTTTTTGGTATTTTTTGATATCGTGTTTATAGTTTATTCGGAAATGAAGCTTTCATGATTTTGAAACACATTGTTTTTAAGAGTACGGAAAATGTTGACACCTTTTTGCTAATTGTTGCAACTGTTTTTGTACAATTTAGTCGGCATGAAAGAGTTACAAATACTAAAGGACTAGTTTCAGTTGTCTACAACTTGAATGTCTGGGACTTCTATTTTTGTTGCAGTGGTATCAAAGAGTTATCAACATTATTCATTTTTATCCTGAATCATAACCTTACAATGCAGCTGGATCTGCCAGATTCTACGTCTGTCATCGGGATAATCCATTTTGCAAAGTTCAAAGCCAGAGCAATCATGCCAAAAATCTGAAAATTACTGGCTTTTCAGCATCCTTTTAAAGACAACAAGGCTGTAGCTATGAGTCTGGTTTAGTTTTTCTTAAAGCAAGAAGTGACTGCTAGCCTCTGGCTGACCCGTTACAAATGTGACAGACAGAACAGTTATTCAGTCACCCTCCAGTTTTTCTTTAAAAACTTCTGTTCTTCCCAGTCACTTTCTGTGGGATGTTGCCCAGATGAAGTAGAGATATATATCCAATAGTTGTGTCTGTAGTCCATCTGGTGTGTCAGGTTACTAGAATCCTATCAAAGTTCATAAATCTTTGTAGAGGTACTTTAAATTATTTAGAGACAATCATTGTTGGCCAATGTTCTTAAGAACACAGTAACTCAAACACTTTTTCAAACACAATATGATGCAACGAATAGTTGAAACGAGTGCCTCCTGGACTCAGAGGAGAGCATTTCTGAGGTGCTCTCTGAAAAGGGATTCATGTTACTATGAAATTAGCAAACAGAAGTTGAGGACACTCCCTTTTAACAATTGGAAGGCCTTGGTTTTCATGGCTCAGTTACATAGTCTGTAAATACTCATGCATTTCAGCATCAGGCCTGCATCAGAAGGTCAAACATGATGAAGACTGTTTGCTTTAACATGCCACATTGTTTTTGACGTCTACATGGCCTGGCTGTAAAGGGCGATGGCATTTTTAACAGATAGACAAGAGTACCTGAGTTTTTCATGTTAATTCTGTAGTTATATTATGAAATACTTAAGCTCTGTCAGAATATTGTACGTAAAGCAAAGCATTTAAGGCCAAATTGTTAGTTATACTCTTTAATGTGTTCAGTGCCTCTTTAGTAGAATAACAGATAGGTAGAGAAACGGTGTTGAAGGTCGGTATCAGCGATAGAAGATGATGGTTACAAAATTCTTCCTTGGGACATCTGTTATTTTTGTGTTGTGACAATTGTTTTTTGTCTTCATGGAAACAAAATATTACCGTAATTTCTTGATTATAATACGCACTCCATATTTTCATGATTTTTGCCTGAAAAACGCTGTGCTCGAATATAACACGCACCCAAATTTTGCCCAAACCTTACTCTCTCAGACAACTCAAAAATGACCTTTATTTAAAGTTTTAATCAATGAAATTTCAGTATTTTCACAACAAATACAAAAATTCTCTCTCTCTCAGACGGATGCGGAAACACCTTTTGCTTCATGCATGCGCAATTACTCAATTTCTGCCCGAGCGTGCTCAGTGGTAGTGTACCGAGAACAGCTATTAAGATGCCGATGTCTTCAACCAATCACATCTATTTTGCGTCCCCTTGCTCACAAGATGGCAGCGCTCTGTTTGCCTGTGTTTTCACAGAGAGAGAATATTTCAGCTTTTTGTATCAGATGTGTTGTAATCGTGATGTTGTCGAGATGAAATATTCTAAGTATTTTGCTTGTACTCATGTATAATACGCACCCGAAAAATTAGAGCTTATTTAAAGGATAAGTTCGGTTTTTTGACGCCTGGACCTTATTTTTCAGATTAAATACGCTCGTAGACTCACCCAGACAATTTTGGCGGAGCTCGGAGCCGTTTTTGAGCAATTTAGATCCATCCGACGGCGTTTTTCTCTCATGCCGTAGTAGCAGACGGGGCCAGAAATGAAAGCCCCTAAATTAGACATTGTCTGCTGCGAAACTCGCTCATTTCAGCTACATTTTATAAATGAATGGCCAGTGTTATCACCATGTCAGCTCAACTTCATTGTTATGGTCATCCGGGGCTTTACAAGGATGGGTAACTTTTGGTGACGTCATAGACATGCACCGCAAGAGCGCAGCTGAGTAGAGCCGCTGTTGTTGCTGGGCTACACGGCTACACAGCTATTTTTGTGCAACATGGAGGAATATTTATCCAATGTAAAAGTGTCTGACGACGACTTTGAGTATAATGGATGCCCGTATCGTTTTGAGCCAGAATATACCGACGAGGAGCTATTTGAAAGGAGGATGCAGAGGGAAAGAGCCGAACAGCTGGCCAGAGAACAAGCAACCACTGCACGTCCACGAATGGGGGCTAACTGGTGGTGCTGTTGTGGACATTGCACGGCAATGGCAACAGAGGAGGAGTGAGTTTCGCAGCAGATAATGTCTAATTTAGGGGCTTCAATTTCTGGCCCCATCTGCTACTATGGCATGAGAGAAAAACGCCATCGAATGGATCTAAATTGCTCGAAAACGGCTCTAAGCTCCACCAAAATTGTCTGGGTGAGTCTACGAGCGTATTTAATCCTGAACATAAGGTCCAGGTGTCAAAAAACCGAACTTATCCTTTAAAAGCAAAAAGGTGCGTGTTATAACTGAGAAATGACGGTATGTGATGTATCCTGAAATCACTATTGGATTGAAAAATAATCAAAGTTCTGGACCATATTGCCCAGCCCTAAGTGCATTTAGGAGTGCCCATTGTTGAGAGTTTTTTTTTTTTTTTTTTTTATTCTGCGACAGCTAATATATTGGGGTGTTTTTTGTTTTGTTTTTGTTCTGTGTAGTACCTTGGATACTTTGGTGACGCCAAAACCATGTACCAGAGGGTTTACGTGAAGTTCTTGGACACGGTTAACAAAAGGGAGTATGTACGAGTCTGTAGTCGAAAGCCACGCTGCAAGCCCATGAACTCTCTGAGGTAAGGCAATCACACTGGCTGATGTCAGACTTTTTTCCAGACTTGAGTTGGTCCACTAAATGTTTCTCTCTCTCAGGGGTGTTCAGGTGAAAACTCTGCTGGGCCTGACAGCCGCTCCTTCCTCAGTCTCCTCAAGCCAAAAGCCTCGACCCAAACAGCTCAAACAGCGGGCAGAACCACCGCCTAAGAAGAGGAGGAAGTGGAAGGAGGAGTTTTCACCCACTGCCTCTGGATCATCTGCAGAAGAAGGTGGTGAAGATGATGGTGAAAGACCCCCCTGACTTCTTTTTTAAAATCTTGTTTTGATATAAGCTCTAAATCTGCTCATATTTCCTCGTTGCCTCTTGATGCACTCCTAATATTAATTTCTACCACCTTCATTTTTCAGATTTAATCCCTCCAGCTCCGTTTGCTTCACGGCTCCTCAACACGAGAACTATGAAGGAGACGTTCAGGAACTTTGTGGAGCTGCTTATCGGTGTTGCCTTAGATGAAGACGTGATTACAGCGCTTGAAAAAGCAAATGGTGAGTTGACTGACTTTTTTGAGCAATAATATTTTGCTTCTTATTAAACAATCTACCTTATAGAAGTGAAAGAAAGATAAAATTTTTACTCTTTTTATGGATAACTTGTCATATTTCAGATGAGTTGCTGTTGCCACACATGAGAAAAGTAGATGGGATGATCACGGACAACAGGAAGCGGCTGCTTCACAAACTGCACATTGGGCAGGTTCTGAAGGTGGGTGTGCATATCATAGCTGTGAAAATGTGTTTTAAGTGTTCATGTTTTTATGTCATTGATCCTGCAAAAAGGGCAAATCAATGGCATATAAGGAAACAAGTGCTGTTGCCGGGTAAACAGATTTTATTATTGAGACTTTATTTTATTCCTCAAAAAGAAAGTTATTTAAATACTGAGCTTGTAAAATCTGTTGTCAGGTGACTCACAGCCAAGATATTCACGAGAATGATGAGTAGAGACTGACCTGCTGTTTTTAAATGAGGAGTTTAAAAAAATACAATCATGAAGGTGTATTTTCTCTTTAGTAAACCAGTAATTATGTTTTGTGGATTAATTTGACTTATGAAGGAGAGAAACTGTTGAAAGTGGACCCCCCTGGTTTGTGCGCTGACCTACTTTCAAAGCATTCAGGGTTTGCAGCACCAACCAGGAAGTCTTTTTTAACCGCTTTTCTCTCTTTATGTGACATATGTCCATAATTTGGAAAGAAACTTTACTATTAAATATATACACCTTTTTAGGGTTGTTTTTTTATTAAATAGAGAGTCCTTATTACATAAAAACAGGAAAACAGTGGGATGACAGAGCGAACAGTGAGTCACAACTCATGTAATGCCCTGTCCAGGGATGGCCAAAATACAACATGAACAGCCCTGAATCCCACGCAGCCACTGGAGTCAAACGATAAGTTTTAAACCAACTAATCAATTACAATTTAACTACTTACTACAACTACAAATAAACCAAAGTACACCAGGCAACTATACTGAACAAAAACATAAATGCACAAACTCAAAAGTTTAAGTTAAAATGACCCTTTCATGCGCCAAAATATTATTTATTTGTGTACAGATTGCTTTGCTCAAATCAAGTTCCCCAGTGTTAGTTGATCACTCACAGTGAGTGAGTCTCAAACCACGTGACAGTGTGGTGGTCAGTCAGTGCAACCAGTTCATTCATTCACACTGTTTCATGCATTTATATTTTTGTTGAGTGTAATTTGCCCCCACTTGACCATTTAAACTCAACTAATGATCTACTACACGAAAACACACGCTCTGAAAGCCAGTGCTGATGTGGCCGGTTGGGACACAGTTGGGCTGGGGATTTCCTCCTGCGTTTGGTGACGTCCTTTTATTTGGGGCCTTTCCCGCCTCCACAGCCAACGGCAGGTGGCAGCACAGTGACCTCAATCCAATAGGAGGCAGGGGTGGGCACACCTAATCGAACAGCCACACATCACACACACATCGCATTGAGACAAACAAAGAGGACCCCCGAAACAGCCAAAAATACAAAGAAACAACAAAACAAAATACGACCAAGGTGGTAACCACTCGACTCAAAGACATTCAGTTGGGCCACTCATCATAGAAGAATTGGAGATGGAGGGGTTGGAAGGATGTAGAAACGTGTTAAGGGGAGGATTTGGCAACAGATCAGGCAGAGAACAGTCATGATCCATCACAAATGAGCAACAAAAACATGATTTGGACACTGACACAGAACAACGTTTAGTAACAGTTCCTGCTACTGTATGAAGCAGTCCTTGACTCAGTGTTCAGTGTTTCTATGGCCACAATTTTTCTTGTCCTGTTACAGCTCAGTAAGTTGAGGATTTCTCTGGTCTTGGAATCTTCAGGAAATATTTGGGATAATGCAAGTACTCAACAAAAATATATATGTATGTATGAATAAGGATGGGAACTGAAAACCAATTCCAATTGAGAATCGATAGACGCTGCCTCAAGGAATTGATATAAGTGTTTTTGCTTAATAATCCCCTAATCAATTCATTCCACACAAAAGTGTAATCATGGCAGACAGGAGACGGCAGTGGTCAAAGTTGTGGCTTAATTTTTTGACAAATAAAGCTTGCTACCCAACGTAAAGTGGGTGGAAACAACAGAAACTTGATAAAGCATTCATCTACGCAGCATGGTGCCATGTGTTTGACATTGAAAACTTGATTTGAAAACTTAGGCAGGTCAGTTTTTGACCGCACAGAAAGTCCACAGGAATTGATCAGGGAAATTTTGAAGAATTGGATCAGTAAACAGAATCAATAATGACATTGGTATCAATAAAAATCTTATCAATCTCCATCCCTGTATATATCATGGGATCAGTCATTTTAATCACCAATTTAGACATTTCAGTTTCCAGTTCTCAGAGATCCCTACGTATTTTCTCTTTAAATAAAGATCTAGATAATGGCTATAAACAGAGAAGATGAAGAATCTTGACTGTAGGGTCTAAACCTGCTGTAATCTCTTCTTCTGTGTCTCCAGACGGCCCTGGACAGCTTCCCAGAGATCTCAGTGGTGACTGAACTGAAGAAAGATGGGGAAACCCCGGCCTTTAAAGTGCGTCTCAGCGGGAAGGCCTACAACAAGAAAACCATGAAACCTTACAAGATTTACAACAAAGTGCCTCAGGTGAGATGATCTGATGTTAAAATGCAGTCCCAGTGTGTCTCCAGCAGAGGGTACTGTGGCACCACTTGAGCTTTGCCCCTTTTTTTTATTCATCTTTTTCAGTGATTAAGATGTTATTTTTTTTCCTCTATAGGAGTATACAGTGGACCAGCAAAAAACTCAGTGGTTCTCTCTGTACCACTCTCTGCAGCACTACAAATACCACACATACCTCATGTGTAAGGACGAGGTGAGTCTTCATCAGTTTAGATTGTGTTTAATTTAATAAGCTGCTTTCTGTCAGTTTACTCTTTGATTAGGAATATTTTTCAGATATTACTTCATTTACTAATTATGAAGTGAAGTTTTTTTTTTTAATGTTTTAAATGATTCATATTTATAGTGTCCTAGAAGCTCTTCAGCACTCTACCAAAACATTGTACAGGAAACACATCATTTCATTTCAGTGATGAAGTTGTTAAATATTTAGCATCACTTGATTACACTGCAGTATTACAAAGAACATGGAGGAGACATCGTAGGAGATGGAACATAAAGCTGCTGAATTATTAGAGACAGAGGACAGAACTTTTTTTAATGTTCAGCCACTAAGAGACGTGGATGAGGAAATGTACAACTGATAGATTCAGCGAATGGATCATTTTACCACACTACAGTTCACACAGTGGCTCTCATTTATCAAATGTGTGTACAAGCTAAAAATGGGTGTACAGTCTTTTCAGACACAGTTGATATAAGCTTGATTATCCTGAAATACCTAAATACAAAAAAAATACACCCCAAAAACTTACAACCAATCCTTTTTCCTTCTTTTTTTTCTATTGAAATCACCACCAGGATGGCAACTGTGATTACTGTCAAAATTTATTAAACTATAAAGCTGCATTCACACCGAACGCGACTTTGCAACCATAATCGTGTCGCCCACTGAATTTGTGTCGCGTGTCCATAAATACCTTATTTTGGTCACCGTTGCCCGTCGCCGTCGCTCAGTGACGTCACGTCCGCTCGAGTTTCACCGCAATCATATCATATCATATAATAGGATGTATTAACTAACGTTATTCCAAATGTATCCTTTTCACTCACCTACCAACCACAAAACACAGCAACTGATGGCCCTGCAGCAGCATCGTCTGTGAGTTCTCTGCGGTCCCTTCTAGGTGGAACTAAGTTACTCACTAACTAATGTTTCCCACACGGACATGGATTGTTACTCTGTGATCCGGAATGAAAACTGTCTGTCACGGGTACCATCACACACCACACAACGCTGATTGGCTGATGCCGCACAACCACACGCAATATCGCCTGAAGAGTTCAACTTTTTCAACTTTGGCGACGGAGCGACGAGAGACCAGATCGCGTCGCAGGAGGGTTAGCCCCGCCCCATCGCAGCTGTACACTGACTTTACAGGGAGAGTGGTCGCCAAGGGTGCCAAAGTCGCGTTCGGTGTGAACGCACCTTAAGAAAGATGACAACTACATCTGCAGTGAGTGAAGGCTGCTGCACACTTATAAACTCAACAGGGTTTCCACGCATCCTGGAAAACCTGGAAAATGATTGACCAATTTTCCAGTCATCGAAACATTTGGAAAATGAGGAAAAAAGTAAAAAGTCCTGGAAAAGTTTAAATTGTCCTGGAAATTGTTTTGTCTTCCTTCTACCTTGTTGGTGAACAAAATCAAACACAGGTAATAAAGTAAAAATGAATTTGATAACTAATACACACTTATCCATAAACCATGAGTAGATAAAATAATGCAAGTTAAGGAATAAAATATAAAAACTCAAAGCAATGGTGACAAAAAGAAATGATAAAAAATGGCAAAATAAAATGTAGGCTACTTAAACAGTAAATCAACATCTATTTATAAAAAAGCAGAGTAAATAAAGATAAAAGATAAGTATAAACCATAAATTTAAAATAGTAAGACACTACATAAAAGCCAGAATTAAAGATAGCTAGTAGACAATTTTCATGCCCGAGAGTTAGAAAGAGTTAGAAAACGTCCTGGAAAATGATCTCTAGAAAAGAGTGGGAACCCTGATCAAGTTTAAGACGTTTTATGACCTCTTTCCAGTCCAAACAAAGAAAATAAAAGCCATGTTTGCTCTTTACATTCAATACACATAGTTTTTTCACTTGAATTATTGTTTAGAAAGTGAGTATTCAAGAGCGTCTTGAAATGTCAGAAGATGATGTTGAAAAAGGTCTTCAAGTCTGAAATTTAACAGCACACATCCTGTACAAACCCTGTTTTGTGCTTGTGGTCCTGCTGTCCAGATCGCCTCTCTGCGGCTGCAGGTCGGGGACCTGGGGCAGGAGGAGACGGTACAGAAGTGTCTGCAGAACGCAGCGTGGGTGGAGGGGCTCTTTGATCGCTTTGGGGAGCTGATCAGTCAAGTGCAGCAGGCCTGCCGATGATCCAGCCCTGACACGCTCAGTTTTAAAACAAAAGAAAAACTGAAAACGGCTTAAAACAAGAGGATTCCTCCTGCAGAGAAGGATCAAGTGAGTGTCTCCAGCCACAGAGATTTGAATCAGGGACCTGTCGGATAACCTGCCTGAAAGACAGTGGGTAACTCGTGGCCTAAAGTGTCAGCAGGTGAACAAGCGGACTGATCAACGTGGGTGCAGAGAGCGGAAACTCGATGGACTGAGGACATGGACTTTGTAGGATCGTTTTGGGAGACTTCAAGTTCATGCCTCTCCTAGTCTTTGTAGGTTTTTATAGTTCAAGCCCACTTTTTATGGGTCTTTTCATAGATTTATACTGTTTTTTATCCTTTTTTTGTTCATAGGTAAACATCAGATCATAACCAGTGAGTATGCACTAGATAGAAAGCAATCAGTGTAAAAAGTAGAGCACAGCAAATACAGAGGAAAGTCTGATTACCTAAAGTTATAACAAGCTTTCATCAATCATTTGATAAGTATACTCACATACAGAGAGCTCGATTTATTGTGTAAAAAAAAAACAACAACTATATATATTATGTAACCATAGCTATAAAGTGTTTGTAAAAGATCAATTTTTGTAATGGTGCACAAACTTATATATACTGTACATTTTGTATAAAAGAACAGGGAGGCGGGATCTAAAGCAACTCTTTTAATATCTATTGACTTCATGTGTACTCTGGTCTAACTTTTGGACACCACTTTACTTTTGAAATACAACTCAGTGCTGTTTTAGACCTGCTTTTTATAAACATTGTTAATCAAATGCTATTACCTGGACTTATCAGAGGGTAAAGTGGAATACATAAAACCTGACTTTTTACTCCTTTGCAGATGTAGCCAACATTTTATGACAATAGAGATATATTTTTCACAGAGGTAAATATGACATGATTTGATCATTACGATTTCTGAGACACTTTTGCATTGTTTTTCATGGTTTTCCTACCAGGACTCTTTATAAGCCGGATACCAACTTTATGCTGTAAAAAAATAATCTTGATCTTTACAAATGCAGTTTGTAAATAAAGAGACGCATGTATTATATTATTGTTTTTTGTTTATTTACTTAGCCAGTATCCTTCAAGTTTTATTGGTTCATGAGATGATAAATCTAGATCAGCCTTTCCCAAACTTGTGTGTTTTTCAGCCTGAAAACTATCGGGGACCCCCAAAACACTCATATAGCCATAACGTTAGACTCAAAGTATCTGCCAACTCCTTCTGTATTCCTAGACAGATTTCAGTATGAATGCTCAGCTTTGCTGCAGTATTTTCTTTTAATTTTCTCCTTTTGAACAAATTTTGTGACTCTGTAAGCTTAACAGATTTGTTAGACCACCACCCAGTGTAAGGTTTATGCCTCGGCTGCCCTAAACTAACAGCATTGATAATTATCAAAATCATATTTTTATGTTTCTGTATGGTTAATACACCACTATGTAGAAGCTCTTTTGCCAAAGTGATTTTTTTAAAGCTAAAATATAATCATTATTGTGATCCATGAATTTTCAAACATACTGTTTATGAAAATACAGAAAAAAAATAGTAAAGCACTTTATCATTTCTTGAATAAGATGTCAAATTATAGTAACTTACTTGCATTGCTGAACAGAAAAATGAGTTTTAGTAGTTAAATGTTGTGCTTGATCAAGTTCTCACTTTTCAGAGAGGCCCGGTGAGCTGCCCCAAATTTGGGTATAAAGATTAATTATGTTGAAATGCTGAGTCAGCATTTCAACATATTGTTATACGACTTTATTATTATTATTATTCTTTTTCTTGCGTACACTATTTGGCACTTTTCACAGCCTTCAAATTTGCAGATTTTCACAGAAAAAAATTGAACACTGCAGCATGTTCAGGAGAATTGCGCTTGTATTTTTCACATGTTTAACAGTTATAGTTTTTACAATAAAAAATATTTTCTGCAGATTTTTCTACGTTGAAATGAATGGAAATTTTCTGCAGTTCTGCTGAAAAGTGCTTTAAGTTTCACGCTCTACAGATTCGGCATACTTCCACCTACAGACTTCATTCTTGCTTTAACAGCTTCACTAATCTCTCAACTACTTTTACATATGTCCAGCTTTTTGCTATCTTCTACATTTTTTGAGATATCACTGTTTAAGCAACACAAAGTTTTGAGGGAGTCTCTGTTCTCAGAGCGTGTCACGTGACCAGTCGGAGCGGAGCTGCAGCTGCTGACAGACAAGAAATCTGCCGAATCTTCCTGCTATAAAATCCGCAAACTTTGCTCCACAGACATGATTTATACATTAACACGTTGGGACACTTCTCGTCTTCACCTGAAATTTGTTTCAAACTCAACAATGACATAGTTTTGTCTCAGTGAGCTTCAGAGCGACGGTCGCAAACTCCTCTATCTACAGTCATATTAAAATTCAGCTCCAGAGAACGATCGATCATCTCTGAAGCACGTATTTAACTAGCCGTTGTGTCAACATTTTCTACAGTACTTACATGAAACTTACATCAAACTTTTCGGCAGAGTCTTGGGATGCTCACGGTGCAATCCTTTTTTTGATAGCTATCACAGTTTTGGCACAGTGACAGCTCGTTTACCCTGAAGACCCAGCTTCACTTCCCCGCTCTATACATGCCTACCAGTAACATGAAATACTTTGCTCCTGTTGTTTGAGCATGTCAGTGTCTCGTGGCTTAGTGGTGATGTTGCTGACTCTCCCCCTGGAGGCCGTGGGTTCTGTCCCCAGTTAAGGAAATCATGCTTTTGCCTCTGTTGTCAATAAAGGCGCTTGATTACTACAGCTGCTTGCTGCTGAGCATCAGTCTGGACGTCACAGGTTGTCACTCATTCAACCTTTCACTTCTATTCAACTTTTATTTTTTCTTTCTTTATCATGCATATTTCATAACGTATTTCACACTACTGCTACTGATTACAGTCTTTGACATTTTAGGCCTGACAAATTTAACTCTTTTAACCATTGATTACAACTTCTTCAGGGTAGGCAACAATTTCTGCAGCTTTCTGACATTTTATTTCACATTTATTCATTTTTAGCTTTCTTTCACAACTAAACATTTTTATTCCACATGTATCACAGTTTTCAGCTTTCCCTGAATGCTTCCAACTATTTATGTCACATTTTCAGCTTGTTTGCACTGCTATGAGCTATTTCATTTCACATTTTCTGCATTCAGACTCAGCATTTCAACGCATTTGCTGCAAGGAAATGCAATTTTTCTAGTTCAGTTTGAAATTCCTCATTCGTGTTCAAAATGTGTGTCCATTAACATTTTTTGTTTTAACTTGAAAGGTTTAAAAAATATTTAAGCTTTCTTGTTTTTCTGACGTATGGTCGAACAAATTTAAGAACTGAAGCTCATAAGAATTTACATCAAAATTAGCTGTTTTAAGCAGGGCTAAAACAAAGGGGTTTATGTGCATGCCAAAATACGATATTTAAGTGGAGGAAAAAACATATGGGGGAAAAAACATTCGGGCAAGTGCTGCACTGGACCATGGCACGTATAGGTTAAATGAAGCATCATTAAAACTGTAGACCCCAACTTTTTTTGTACCACCGCTCAGTTTATGTAATACGTTATCCAGTTGCTGACCAGCCTCAGTGGGGGAGCAGCTGTGCAAGATATTACTCACCATAACGCAAGATCAGAGGGAGCCATGGGAATGACACTCATTCACAAGGACTCACTATGTTTTCATCAGCTGCCTAACAATGACATTTAGGAATACAGGTGGCTGACCAGTTGACACGGTAGCCAATTAAACTTCCATACCCTCTGAATATGAAGGAAAATGCTGTAAAAACAGCGTGAATATATTAGTGTGTTTCATCCATCAGTCATTAATCCAAGCTGATCTGATGAGTTCTGATTACTGATGGGTATTTTTTCAGTTCCTACCTATGAAATGTGTCACGAGTTTCCAACAGTAAGACTCATCCTGCATAGTCGAATGTGTATACAACTGCTGAGAAAAACATGAGGGTGAGCACTACACTGGGTCAAGGCCCATAGTGGTGAAATGAGGTGCTCTTCAAGGAAGCAGGACAAAAGTTAAAAAGACAAAGTACCGACCAAATTGTAAAGTAGACAAGTTCTTTGCACCTCATTTTGAACATTACCAGAAATACCAGAAATGTATCAAGTGCAATTCTCCACAGAAACTTCAAAACAAGCAAAAACAAAAGAAGAACTGAGGCGAGCCAACGCCATTCTGAGGAAATACACCACAAGTGACTCATTCTGTCCAAGTTCATGCTACACTGATACTCTCCCTCTTAATCAACCCCGCTCACAGCATTGCTACAGTTTAAACCAAAGTCCTTTTTTCAAAAACATTTATGACCCAGTCAGTGTTAAACTTGCCTGTTAGAACACTGGCTCGTTTTCGATAGGGTGAGTTTGGTGTTGCAGGGTGGAAACCTTGTGATTCTTGCCCACCATGCTCTCATGACCAAACTATTCACTGTGAAGGGGCGGCTGTCTGTGTCGTCGAAGAGGGTCTTAGGCCTGTTGAATAAAATATGATTGCCCAGTCACACAATCCAAAATTACTGGCAACCCCCCCCGGAGACAGAAGTGTCTCTGTGCTGCTGCGACAGCTCTATGAGGAAAACTACTGTCCCCTGCCCTTTGGAGTCGGCGGAGGACGGCGTGCTAGGCAAGCGTTTGGGATTCCAGTACGGGCACGACTGTGGGAGACAGATACTGAATGTCTGCTGTCCAGATGAAAAGCACATGAATTTTAATGTAATGCATTGTTCCGTATGTGGGAGACGGGCTGAGAGGACCCTTGAGGCAGCGTGAGAATAACAGAGGCTACAGTAACTGGACAGCTGTGCTGGATCAGATTTGAAAACACAGACTGCGTATTTGGTTCTGTGGTAAAACCTGATGTACTGTGTGATTGTGGTTCACTCTGAAGCTGTCTACAGCTCTCGCACATCTGCTGCCAAGTGCACAGCAGAAGCTTTGGGAGATGGGTTATATTTACACTCTGTCTGGATGCTAAAAAACATGTTTGTGACAGAAAGTAGCTGATTCTCTCCTGGTACTCCAGCTTCCTCCCACATGCCAAAAACATGCTTAGTACGTCAATTTGTGACAACTGGAACCCACACATGCACGGGGAGAGCAAGCAAACTTCACACAGGATGGCCCTGACCAACATGGGAATCAAACCAGTAACCTTTTTACTGTGAGGCATGCACACTATCTTTTGCACCACTGTGCTGCCCCAGATCCATCTTGCTAAGCTTCAAGCTGAAACAGTTGTGCTGGGCCATTTTTTGACCGGGCTATTCAGCGTCTTTTTAAGGACAAAGAGGCCGTAGTACAGGTTTACCTGGTTTAGCTGAACCAAAAAATGTGACGCCACTTGAAGCCTCTGACTAGTTCATAATGAATGTGACAGAAAAAAACATTCGTACAGTCACCCACCAGTACACCTACACCTCTGACTCACTTTCTGTGGGATGCTTCCCAGACGGATGTGAAATATCTCTCATCAATATGTGAAACAGTCCATCTGCTGCATCAGGTTACATCAACAAGCCCTCTTGGATACATATCTGAACTTACTTGATTTTTATTGTTTTTTATATAAAATCATATGAATAAGTTCATGTGTGGCCAAGTGATAAACAGAATAAAAAGATAATTGTATGATAAAAGGATTTTCCAGTTCTAGCTTAATGGGGTTGTTTAAGGCTAATTTTGCATGCATCTGCCTGTTATCGCCAACGAAATGACCAATCTTGGAATAAATTTTAACTTTTTCATACATATTAAAGATGTTCTGTTAATAACTCATGTACTAACTCATGTCCCTTTTTTTTTTTTTTTTACCAATCTCCTTTGCAAAGTAAAAAAAAAAAAAATTAAGCTAATCTATTTTATTTAGAGGTCACCCATCATTGCTGTCTGGCACAAACCTCTTATCTCCAAAATGCTGTTTTACAGGAAACTAAAAAAAATTCTCTACTGCTGAATGAATAAATATTATATTGTACTTGCTCCTAATGGATTTTTTTTATTTTAAATTGATTAAAAAAGTATGAGCCCCACTTACCAGCTTGGAAGGTGACTAATAGCCCTGTTTTATGCCAAAAAACACTTGGAGACAAAAGATTTTGGCCCGACAGCAATGAAATTTACTCCTGGTCAAGTTTCCGTTGGTTTTACATGTCCCAAGAACATATTTTTGTAGATTCTTGCTTAAAAACCTATGCAGATGTGTATACATATTTTGGCATGCCTACAAACCTTTCTGTTTCAACCCCGCTCAAAACAGGCAGTTTTTGTGTAAGCTCTCGTGTGTACAACTATGCCCTTCCTAATACTGACTGAATATGAATGACTTTATGTCTGAATCAGAGCAGACGTTTCTCTTAAGTTTGAAAATAACAACCTTAAAGCATTTGTGAAATGTTGTGTAAGGACTGGACAGACGTCAACATCATACTCATGACCTCAGTTTGGCCTTCAGCCACGGTTGTTGTCTGTGTGGAGTGGGAAAAAGATTTCTTTCTGCTGGAAGTCACCTTGTCTGACACCAACATCAAAGCAGCATTTAGAGGCATTAAAGATTACCATAGATAAATTATTGATGTTGTTGTTGTAGATGGTCTCATGCTCTTGTAGATTAAAGAGGCCTCAGAATAGATTTCATTTCTGTCAGTTTCATAATAACTGAGATTTCCCCACAGGAGCTTCAAAAACAGCCATAAAAATAAACTTGTTACTTAACATTTCTGCATGTGATTCTGGAGGAAAGCAGTATTTAGACAAAGACCTTTATGACCTCGACGACAAGGATGGGCAACTCAAGGCCAAGAACACACATGCGGCCCTCAAGCCAGTTTCAAGATTTTAAATAACGGTAAAGATGAAAGGTAAAACGGAAATTTGCCCTAAAGGATTTGAATGGAGTTTCCACAATGAGTTCAAAGTTATTAAACACGATACATTTACAGTTTTCTGTATTTCTGTTCCAATTATTATTTTTGTGAATTATATATAATATATATATACATTTATATATATATATATTTAGATATATAGATAGATAGATAGATAGATAGATAGATAGATAGATAGATAGATATAGATATAGACAGATAGATAGATAGACATACATTTTTAATGTAAAACAGCACTATTGGTCACCTTCACTGTTGGCATGTAGGTTTAATATGCTTTTGTCCAAATTAAAGTACATAAAAATAATTCAATATTGATTCATTTAGAAGTTGAGAATTTTTCTTTTCATTTCTTGAAAAGTAAAATTTTTGGAGGTAACAGTGACAATGTGCAATCTTTTTTTTTAAATTGAAAATGAAGCCAAATCATATTTAATAATTGGTAAATAATCTGTACATTGCTCTGTAAGAAAACTTCAAAAGGCTTTCCTGCCATGTTTAGCCAGATATATAAATTATTACAACTTTTTTTTATGTTTAAAACTACAAATGTTGATATGTCATGTCTAAAAAAGTTATCTCTTTATAGATTATATTTTATAATTTGGCCATCTGGTAGTTAGAATGGTATTTATGTGGCCCGCTTCATAACCAAAGTTGTCCATCCCTGCAAAAAGATCTACAGAATTTTAAAATGTACCTCTCAAAACTTCTTCAAAACTTCTCTGCTGCTTCAGTTGTTCCAGTGTGTCACTGACCTGAAACTGATGTTTACTTGAACTACCACCATTTTTTTTCTACCTAAGAACTTTGAAGTTTGACATAAATCTTTTGATATGTTAAAAAGATGATAAATTTAAGATTAAGGGAAAAACGTGACCAAATGACCTTTGGCCTACAGTACGTTCTCCCAAATCTAAGCTTTCTGCCACAGAGGACATTTATCCAAAGATTAATGAAAGTCTCTCAATACATTGTTGAGATTCACAAGCAGGTGATGAACATGAGACCTTTAAAAAAAAGTCAAAGTCAAAAGTATCTTTATTGTCTCCCTTGGGAAAAAATTTTCTTGGATAGAGGGGTCTGCTACATGGTCAACACATTCAACACATTCCACCCATGCTTCCAGGATTAATAAAAGAACTCACATTACAATAAATAAATAAATTACTTTAAAAAATCATCAGATAAACAAAAGTGCATGGTAGCATCTCAGTGCAAATTCACCATCAAGTGAAAAGTGCAATTTCAGCATCTCTGTACAAACTCTGCGTAACTTAACCTCAGACTCAAATCTAGAATCAAATCTTTTTATTTTTAGATCAGAGAGGACAGATGTAAAGAAGTTGAAAGAAATCCCTCAAAATGTTCTTGAAATATCACTTTTACAAATAAGCAATCATCATGAGGCTCAACAACATTTGACCCTCTACCTCCAAAAGCTAATCAGTCCATCGTTAAGAGAGAAAATTGTGAGGAGTTTGAAGAAAATCCCTCTAAGACTTTTTTAGATATGTCTCAGGCCAAGGTGATCATGAAGCCCCATGATCCTCACCTTTGTCCTGTTAGCTCCAAAATCTAATCAGTAGAGTAAGGGTGGACATTTGGGCAGAGTTTGATAGAAATACCTAAAAGTTTCCCCAGAAATTATGTTCAAAGCAAAAGATTATCATGTGGCCAAATGACCTCTTACCTAACCTTGCCATACAGATGGATCAGCATGATTTAATGTCTGTAATCAGGCAGATCCAAATTGCCAATATCCAATCTTCAACAATTGTGAGCAACCAAAACTGTCATGGCCCAATCAGCTTCCTTGTCCGAGATGACAGCAGGAAGTGACTGCTCAGACAGAGATTAGCACAGATGCTAACAGCTTCAGGAGCAATTTATCAGATCATTTCTGTACATCATTTCTTTATTAAATGAAAAACAAATAACAGCACCACAAACTTCTCAATAGGAAGGATATTTTTGCTCTACTTCTGACATGTTTTGCTCAGGGTTTGTTTTACAAAGTGTCTTATGTTCTGTTTTTACACCGCAGCATTAGCGCCCGCCTACTACATTATCTGATTGGTCAAAGTGTAATAGGTGGACTTGTTAAATATATTAAACAAGCAATCAAGCGTGTGAGGTTACCTCTGGCCTATGTCATCCAAAAACTGATTTAGTTAACCCCTCCTTCAGAGCAGATATTTGTGCAAAAGACTGAAGAACTTTTCAAGAAGGCAGGAAGATGGGAGTTTTGACCTTTGGCATATGGCTTCTAAAATTTAATTCTATCATCTTTTAGTCAGAAACAAAGACTTCCTGCAAAGTTTGAAAAAAAAAACCTCACTTGAAGTGTTTAAGGATTTGTGTTCATAAGACTTGGATTGGAATTGGACAACCTGAAAACACGATACCTTGATCTTGGATGTTGCCAGATATAAAGTATTAAAGCAGATGTTGTCCGTTGACATCTTTAATAGGCATTTAAAATGATAATTTATAGGCATTATCAGTGTGGTTGATGATATCATGTGCTCTTGTAGCTGAAAAAGAGGCCTCACGTCATTCCGTTTCATAATGAGCACAATTTCCTCTTTGGAGCTCAAACAAACAATCATAAAAATTTACAAGTTACTCGACACTAGCTTGTGATCCTAGTAAAGCAGCAGTGTTTAGATGTGTCCTTTAATGACCTCGAAGTGTACAATACAAGTGTTACTTTTCCCTCTATAGGCTTCTTAAATGGTTCATGATAGTGCCATTCTAGATGACCAAGAAAGTCACCAAACAGAAGTTGACCATGATAAATTCAGTTTGTTTCTGCCAAAATTTCTTGTCCACTTAACCTTCCAACATATTTGAAAGTGTCGCATACTGTAATTGCCCTTTGTATCATATTTGATACATACTTTTATGATACCACTATGTAATAAATATGATAATTACTAAAAAAAACGCATCTGAATACAATCAGATAAACGATTAAAATGTCCTCAAATGGATTATCAGTTGCCAAAAACATCTAATGTATCAAATGAGATACAAAAAATAAATATGTTAAATTTTGTGGAAATTTTTTTTTTTTTTTTTAGGATTTCATTAGAAAGTGAAATAAACATTTCAGCTCAAAAAAATTAGAATTTTCTGGCTATAATTTCTGTTTTCGGGCATTAAAGGGTTAATAAGCTGTGACTAGAGTGTTATAAAAGTGGTGTCCTTAAAGCTCCTGAGAGGAGTTTTTATGCCAGTAATCTAGACTGAATTAAATACTGATGCCTTTTTATGACATATTAACGCAATGCAGACCATCAGTGAGAAGAATAATTAGCTGTTTATTTTGATGCCTGTAAGTGCTTCTACCAGGAATATGTCAGACAAGGACACTGAAAGTAACCCTGATAGAGATATACAGTGAGTGACAGCATATTTAACTATTAGACAGAGATGGACACCATCCATCCATCCATCCAAAGATTGTACGCACCTGTACAAATGTATTACATCAACCTGCCAGGGACTACTGATGGAAATTAGCCTGGGGCTAAAATCTGGCACATTTACTTGTCAATAACATGCACTGTCCTCTATTCAAATAAATAAATATCTATCTATCCATCTACCTATCTATCATATCTGTTGGCTGACACATGTATTTACCATAGTTTCACACTTTGGTAGTTTGTGGTTTGTCTACCTTGAATGGTTGTGATTTTGTTGCTAGTAATTAATCCAGCCATCCATCCATTATCTATACCACTCAGTCCTTTTGGGAGCCTACCCTGACATTGGGCTAGAGGCGGGGTACACTCTGAACGTCGCCAGCCAATCCCAGGGCCACTCAGAGAGACAGACAAGGATTCACTCTCACACTCATACCTTAGTACGATTTAGAGTCACAAATCAACCTAGTGAGCATGTTTTTGGTCTGTGGGAGGAGCAGAGTGCTCAGAGAGAACCCACGGCTGATGAGGGAGAACATGCAAACTCCATACAGAAAGGCCCTGACTGACACTGGATTTGAACCATCAACCCTCTTACAGTGAGGCACGTGCACTACCTGCTGCGCCACTGCGCCACCCTAATAGTTAATCCTCTTTGGAAAACATGAATTGAACTTTTACTTCTACGTAAAATACTCATGTTTATCTATTTATTTTATAACATATACCTGTGGATTAACACTTGGGCTACTTCATCCCACAGGAGGCAAAGAAATCAAAACAAAGTTCTTCACAGGAGCTTTACACTAGAAACATTTCATCTCAATAAGAAACGAGAAGAGCTCTGAGAGCACAAGCCTCCGCCCAGGCATTTCTGACATTACTATCTCGCAAAGTTATTAGAGCTTTTAAAATCATTCCTGGATCCACATCTGGATTAAGATCCCCACCAATATCTAATCACTTATTCTTGTGCAGTGACTAACAGTTCCTGGGAATGTTATCAAAATCCTTTCACAACCTCCCTAGTTATCTTACCTACAGACAAACAAACAGACTTTAATTGTTAAATTAACAGTGAAAGAACAGAAGCAAAGCTACAGTGAGGAGTACAGGTATGTCTGAAAATCTCTAAAAGACTTTTGAAACTGTTAAAAATATAACCATTGTCTGATATTAGAGTTGTTGGATAATGCTAGCTGTCCTCCAAGAAAACATTAACAGTGCTAGTTCAGCTAAAAAAAAAAAGATAATTGAGATGCTCTTACTATAGTTTGATGTTAACACTAGTTAGCTGATGTTCCAGTGGAGCATTGAGCGTTATAACATGCAACAATTTGTAATTATGTATTTTAATTATAATAATGCTATAATATTATATATTATGATATAAAATACAATATACAGTTTTATAACATTACTAATATATCATTGGTAATATTAAGTTTTCCACAAAGTAATGTTATTGCAGTTTACTAATTTTCAACTCAAAAAGTTATGATCAAATTTCGATGAAACTTTCAGGGAATGTTGGTCATGACACAAGGGGGAAGTGATCTGATTTAAGTGGTGACCTGAATCCAGATGTGGATCCAGCATTTTTTCAAGAATTTGTTAACAGTGTGAGATAGGGCACTTTTTCCACATTTTTGACAATAACTTGTCCAACAATGTTTGGAAATGGCTCTGCAGAGGTGTGTGCTCTCGAAGCATTCATGTATGACCTCAGGATAATTTGTAGACCCTATTCAAGAGCATTTCCAAAAAATAATCCAAAAGACTGAAAACAAAAATACTCTTGTTTCTGTGTCATAACATAACTTTTGCAATAGTGTGCTGGTATTATTTCAGGGTGATGTTCAGGGTGAAATTATCCCAAATAATGCTTGTTAGCTCAACCTGACACTTTTCTTTTGTCTCACAATAAAAACTGGAGTTGTTGGTCAAATCATGTTAATTAAACAGTATTTTTAATTTAGTAATTAACCAGGTAAAGTTACAAAATTGGGATCAGGTCTCTAAAACCTTGTCCTTAAGTACATTCTGTCATGATGCAACGAAATCAAAGATGTGATAATATAACACATAATATAACATACACAAAGGTTAACTTTCAGCTAAAAAAAGTTATTTGATACTTCAAGTACATATGGTGCCAAATGCTTTTGTGTCTTTGACTTTATATTTTATTTTATATTGCTCTCATACTCAAAACCTACACCGACTTCTGAATCATTTCTAGGTCAGATTGGATCAACAAGGTGGAATAGTGATTTTCTCTTATTTGCCATGTCACCTCCCGGAAAAGATAATGTCTTTGGATATTTGCCATCGTCATAATAACTGTAAGCAAATAACTCCGTGACTAACATGACATGAGTGATAAGTATGAAAGAGGAAAGAAAAGGAGGTATGCAGGGCCTTCAGGGCATGTGAGGAGAAAGAGGAGAGTAAACATTGCTCTGACCTTGTGGACTACAGATTCAGATTGTATTCACTGAAGTGCTCTCTCTTTCTCTCTCTCTCTCTCTCTCTCTCTCTCTCCTCTCCCTCTCTCTCTCTCTCTCTGTTGATGTTGTAAACTCTCTTTCACGTCTCTGGTGTCAGCTTTGTAGCAGGTTTTCTAAATATAATCAGGCAGAAAAACACTCATCATTAGAGTGGAAGAACCAGTTCGACTCTGAACCTAGAGGCACAAGTTAATTTCAGGTTAGGAGAGGATTTCCTGTGTTTGGAGATGGTGGCTGTATAAATATTAAAATACATCATCCACACGGCAAATATAAACGTGACTTCGTACACACATGCAGCATGGTTTGGTCGGTATCATTTGGGGGTACGAATGCCCATGGTGATTATTGGTAAGGTGTACATCTGTAGAGTTAGATTATATGTGATAACATTGCACCAGTGGTAGCTAAATGTGTGCTATCATGCATCCTGTTAACCTGGCACATCAGATGGACTGATCAGTATATTTCACTAGTCAATCTGGAAAAGAGACCATAGAAAGTGTTTGGGAATGGGCAGAACCTTTTGAAGGCATATGGAGCAGGTGATTGGATGATCATATTTATTACGGGCCAATCAGATAATGAGAACAGTCCATGCTGAGACCAGGGTTAAGTTGTTAAAGGGGTAATATATGCAAATTTAAAGTATTCAAGTTATGCATAGTCAGAGGTCTGGCTAATAGAGTGGTGCAGGAATGAGTCAAAAATAGAAGAAGTGAGTTAGCATTTACCACTTCCTGGTTGTCAATCCTAAAACTGTATGGGATTTTGAAAACCAGCTTAAGATAAATGCCTGAAATAAGCGTATCTGTAAACACAAGGACATGAAACTTTAATATTTAATGGGAAATAATAAATGGCATGTGATGTAGCCTGCTTTTAAATTCTAAGCCTTGCTGTGTGTTAAAAATGATAGCAAGCAAGGACTACAACACAACTGAAACAAGACGTCACAACAAGACGTTATATACTGGTTTCATAGTAGCTTCATAATGGCTTTTTACTCTCTGCGATTACATGTAAGCTTCAAAAATTGCAAATGGTGGGTTCTTTTGTTAAGATTTCCACAGAGAATTGAGCATGTAGTTTTGTAATTTTTTGTTCACTAACAGAGCTTATTATCAGCAGTGATCCAAAAAGGGTAAAATTCCAAAGGGTTTGCTAACTTCTGCGTTTGCCTACAAAAATACGTCATCTTAAACTTCTGCCTCTTCTTCTGTCATTTGGTTCATCGTGTCAGTTTGAGACAGTGTTTTGCAGATTGGACCCAAAATGCCCTCTTCAGTAACCAAACACCTGGCATCACTCTGGCTTTGTCCGGTATTTTCTTCAGTTTGTGATGTAAACACTGTTTTCAGAGGCTGAGTGGTACTTCTCAGCAAACTGCAGCAAGTTGCAAACTGAATTTTCAAGTTACTTGAATGCACCAATGGAGTAACCCATGTTGTGGTCCCCTGATAGCCTCCTGTGTTGCTCAAGAACAGCTTCACAGCATGTTAGTACTGTAAAGTCTATGTCCTGTTTTGTTTTGAAGTGCAAACTGGTAACTTTCCACTCTGTATCAGATGGTGAGAGAAAGATGCCAAACTGCTCTCTGTTGTGCATTCTTGTGTCATTGTGCAAAAACACATTTTTCTATGTAAAAGAGGAGAGGATGACAGTGATCAGACCGGTTTGCTCTAGTTAGACACTCACCCACACCTCCATGCTCGTCTCTCAGTATGATAACACCTGTCTTCCTTTCAGTCTTCCTCTTAGTAAGTGACCAACTTTGGCCGAACAGTGTCAGCTTACTGCTTTTCCATTGTCAGATTACACCTGAAGGAAGGAGGCACGGGGCTGGAGCTGCACCCGTGAAATCTGTCTCTACTGCAGCTCAGGTGTGTTTACACTCAGGTGTGTGTGCACGATTGTTTGTAAAGACTGTCATTTAGATAAAGTGAACAGGAAGGAGCAAAACCAGAGACACACTTCATTGTGGAACGTTACAGTGAGATGACTGTTGAGACTGAGACAAAAACTGTCCCAGTTTTAATATCTTTATACTGTTTAACCTTTCAATAACAAACCCTCCATACTGCTTTCTTTTCCTTTCACTCTCAAACCATACATGTCCCATCCTGGGTTTCTTCAGCTCTCTATCAGATCACATTTAAATTTAATGCATGCTTGAAGGGCTTGACTCTGAGAGTGAAAGGTCATGGAAAAACTTCCTGCTGTCAGTGGCGTAGGGTAATAACAATGGGCCCCAGTGCAGGCTGTCATGATTGGCTTTTGGGCTTCTTAGTAAGGAAGAACACAATGAACAGAATGTGCACAACTATGAAGATTGTTATATGATTAGAGACTTGTGATCACAAAACATTCACACAATACAGGGGTGACCTAATTTGCAGTCTTTACCAGAAGTTATGGTGCAATCTATTTGACCTTAGAAGTAAGAATATTTGAGAGAAAGCCCCCTTTTTAATATCAGCTTCCTTAAAATAATAATAGCATGTCGCAACGGCTCAGTTAGTTTTTATTATGTGAAAAAAAACTGAGAAGTTCTTAGTTTGATATTTCAGCAAGCAAAACACTAAATTGGTAAAGATAATTCTGAGTGAGGATGGATTTCTTTAGATACAGAAATGGACAAAAATCCAAGAGGTTAGTTTTACAACATGAAGGTTTTTATGGTGTTAATTATTCAATTGATTACTTTTGAGAAAAAAAGGGATCATCTGCAAAACATTTTGAATAAACTCATGAAACTGTAGGTTACCATTAAGTCTCCATTGTGGGAACTGCCTATTTTATGAACAACACACAGAACTGTACGCTTACGGGGAACTTTGTGTTATGTCCTGAGATCTTTTTATTTATTTATTTATTTTATTTATTTCAAACTTGGATGAAAAGAAAAAAAATACATACATATATATGTATACATTTATGCATATACAACAAGATAAAATAAAATTGTAGCTATAACAGCATTTTACTCTACTACCAGTAAGCAATTTCAAAACCAGATTCTGTTCGAAAAGGGTGTAGGAAGAAGTAAAAACAACTTATCTAGCCCCACCCCTTATTCCTTATCAAAATGTATCGCTTAAATTCACCCTGAAGCCCTGTTCAGGTCATAGCAAATAATCTAATTAACAATAAAAGCAAAAGCAAAATCAAACGAATAACATCATAAACCACAAAATTTAAAACAAAAACAAAAAAAATAGCATCACTGGATACACAACACCCATGATGCTACTTATTTTACCCCTGTTTCTCTATTCTTTTTCTATTCTGTATCTGTTTAGTATTTCAGTTTTAAAGATGTTTTTAAACCTACCTATAGTTTTACACGATTTCAGTTCATCACTGCAGCTGTTCCGTAGTGAAACTCCTTTCACTGAGACACAGTGAAGTTTCATATTAGTTCTAACTGGTTGTTTTTTGAACATAAAGAGTTGATGTTTGCCTTTTCTCAGTTGAAAAAACCTTTGGATACCATTCGGTAACTGCAAATTTTTAACTTTATACATAACTTGGATTGTTTTGTAGTCAACCAGATCCTTAAATTTTAATGTATTAAGTTTGATGAAGAGTTGGTTCGTTGGTTCTCTGTAGGTGGATTTGTTTATGATTCTTATTGCTTTTTCCTGAGGACAAATATAGGCTCTGTATTTGTTTTGTATGTGTTCCCCCACACCTCCACACAGTAATTCATGTATGTGAGTATGAAAGAGCAGTACAAAATGTATAATGGAGATGAATTTAGGAAATATTTGACTTAATGTAAAATTGCCACTGACTTTGCTATTTTTCCTTTGGTGTAGTGAATGTGTGATTTCCAGCCCAGTTTCTCATCTATTATAACACCAAGAAATTTGATTTCAGATACTCTTTCGATCTCTACATTATTTGTTATGAGCTTTTTGGTTGAGCAGGTCGGACGGTTTCCAAATATTATAAATTTTGTTTTGACTAAATTTAGTGTTAGTTTATTTGAGTCAAACCAACTCTTCAATTTTTTTTAGCTCATCGCCTACTTCATCCAAAAGTTTTTCCAAGTTGTCCCCACAACAAAACAAGTTAGTGTCTTCATGAACTAACCCCCCCAAAGTCCGATCCTAGAATCATACCTGATGGTAAATTAGTTACATCACTGGGAACAGTGACCAAGTTGGAAGTCCTACAAGGGAAGTTGGACGATCTTCTGCTATCTCCTCATTACCAGCACATAGCACTGCACCATACCAGCAGCGTTTGCTCAGGTGTGTGTCGTAACTCCACCATCCAAATCCTGAGGGAAATAGAACCCACCATTATTATGGCACAGGTACCATCATGAAAAGATCCCTTTTTTGTTTTTTGGTTGTGTATTCAAAACTTAAATAAAGACAGAGAAAGGGATGTGGTAAGACTCTGATCATTAGGATTTCCAATAAAACAAACTGTTCTGATCAGGGCTGAAACAAAGGGGTTACTGACATCTCAACAACTAACATCTGTGTGGATTACATGCAAGAAACTATTTGAGGACCTCTGTGTAAATTTAATGAAAAGGGTAAAATAATTGGACATTAAAGTAGCCCCAAATATGTCATAAATTCTGTTGATATATTTTCTAGAAATTTGTTACAGGTCAGGCATATTGATTTTACTCTCGTAGGGGCTTTCAAACTTCACAATGTCTAGGAACCCCATGTAGCATTTATCTCTGGCCAGGACCCTCCTGTTGCAAAAGTACTTACATTTCAAGTCTATAACAATGGCAGATATCAACAATTACATGTGCAATAATGATGTAATTCCTTGAATTTAATGTATTTTTTTAATTATCTTAAATATGACCATTAAAAAAGGTCTTAAAATAATAAATGCCAACAGCAGATATGGTCGAAAAACACTTAGTAATTTGTCTTCAGCAGCATTTAGCAATGACCAAGAGCAATAAAATAAGATACATTAATAAACTGTCATGAAAATGCAAGTACATTTTAATATCAATAGCATTTAAATGCTGTATTAATACATTTTTAGCCAAAATATATTGTTAGCATGTTAATTTATCAAAGGTATTTATTTTTTTATTCTTGCCTCTTCACTGACATGAAGCAATGAAGCACATTTTATTGAGACTCCAGGTAGTATTGAGAGGGTGACCTGTTATTTCCTTTCTCTCTTTTTATGATCAGAGCAGAACATCTTGGTTTCCTTGAAGGAGTAGTTTTGACCTTCATGAGATCATCAAGTCTCCTGTTGTTATTCTAGTATCCACTCCTTTATTTACAGTTTCAGTTCAGGAAGTTGTCCCTGAATGTAAGGATGAGTGCCTCTGAGGTCTGTTATTGATAAACATGAGGGCCACAGTGAGAGCCTCATTAACTCGTTAATGCCCGGGCTCGGCGCTGATTGGCTCATGAATAATGTACGGATAGTGGGAGGGGTCAGTTTCGGGCTCGGCTCCTTTTAGCTGTGTGCGTCACGATGAGACCTGAAGAGCAGGGACGAGGTTTGAATGGCTGAGGCTGCTGTCACTGGAGGAAGTTTTACTACTCTCAACTCCAGGTAATCCACTTTTAATGTCCTCTTTAGTCAGGAATAAAACACCGTGAGGGCAGAAACATTAATCCTGTAAAAGTTTGGCTGGTTTGGAGCGTAAATTGTTTGAGTGTTTGTGGCTTTGCCTCAGTGTTTCACTGAGAGTTTGTTATCGGGTCTTTAAGATAAAGATAATGGATTAAGCAATGATACTGTCGGAGGACGGTTGTTTTTTTTTTTTTTTTAACTTATACCTGATTCTCCAGAGAGAGAGAAGTATGTCGTATTAACTTGAACTCCACTGTTTCTAAATAATGTTTAGCATGTTTATGTCACTCAGGCTGTTATTCAGCCTGATAGCTACAGCCAAGTCTGTGTCTTCACTTGAGGAATTATTTTAAGCTTTTAGAGTTTGCTTTTTTGATAAAGTATTAACGATAAGACCACAGAAAAATATATGCACATTTATATTTTTCTATATTATATTGGCTAATGAAATGTTTTTAAAAAGTGTTGAACAAATAACACTCTGAAAGTAAAACTGTTGCTGAGTGCTCGTTTTTGTTTTCTTTTGTTCAGTGAGTAATTCTGTGTGACATCCAAAAAATCCACCCAAGCCTTGATTTCTTGATTTCTTCTTCTGATTTTATTCCTTTTTTTCTTTTCTAAAGCAAAATATACAAATGACACAAAATGTCCCCAAACAAAATGCACTGTTATTTTATAGAAATACACCACAAGACTCTTTTGTCAGACTTTCTCTCCTACATTAAAGTGCAGGCTGTAATTCTTTTGTCAACAAATATGCACTATATAGTTTGGACATATGGAGACTTCTCTACATTTGCAATGAAAGCTGCATTTTTTCTAACAGAACAATAATACTGGACTGAACTCTACTATTATAATTTGTATTAAAATTTGTCAAAGCAAGTACAAGCAAGTAGGTACATGTCAAAGCCAGGTAGTTGCTTAGGGTGTTAACTATGGGAGCCCAAGGGAGCAGAGAGGTCATGGAGTAAGTCATGGGAAAAAGGTCCAAATTTTAATTATTTGATTTGCCCTTGACAAAAATGTGTGTGCATATATATATATATATATATATAGATATAGATATAGATAAATGAATCAAATATGTGTTAAATAGACCAACAGAAATGTGATATCAAAATCAGATGTCCAGAAAAAAAGCTAAGCCTAAACTACACCAACGTTTTAATTTGGAATGACAGAAACAAAAGTCATCACAACATGTATTCACTTTTTATTTTTTATTAATTGAACCATGTCGATGTATTCAGCTTTGCTATTAATGAACTTCGGTAAATAACATGGAGAAGTTTGTACAGATATAACAGCTTACAGTATAACTGTTAAAGTGAAACCTAACATGAAGTTACCTTTCCTTTGTGTTTATAGTGTTTGAGATGAGTTTTGATGTGAGTTACTGTTTTAGCTGCCTTGTCAATGAAGAATGTCAAAAACCCATAGTACCATAATGCTTCACCATCTATCTATCTATCTATCTATCTATCTATCTATTTATCTATCTATACTGTTATGTAGGCCTGTAGAGCACTTCTGTTTGCCATTTGACATTTTGTGTCTGGCTGACTCAGCAGCCTGTAAGGTGCAGTGTTTGTATTTAAACACATGTATAAGGGTGCAACTGCATTTGCAAGCCTCATCCTCTATATATTAAACAGGATGTGAGGTTTCAAATCTGTACGGGCCAATAACAGTCCTCACGATCGTTTTGTGACCTGAGGCTCAGTCGGTTAATCTCTCTGGTCTCAGCATGTTGGAGGAATGAAGGTATCTGCCACGGGGGGATATCAACAACCTGAAGCTTTTTCATCAGAGCAATAACAGTGTTTGTTGCAGGGGAAGAGAAAGTGCTTGAATATTGTACTCAAGCAAAACTGCTGCTACTTTGATAAAATTTAACTCAGACGTTGCACTCCATTAATCTACCCAAACAAAAGTAAAAAGTACAAATTTTAAAATTCCCCAAAGTACTGAGTACTTTTAGGACACTTTTTGAGTTGAGCAAAACGGGACAAAAACTGGAGTGTGATGAGTCAACCAGCTATTAGTTTGAGTATAAAAGGGTTCCTGGTAACATTTGCCCAATTGTCAAGACAAACAGAAGAAAGGACATTTAATGTTGTTTAACTATGTATTGATTAGTTTATTTTAGTTAAAATGTGGTAGTCCTGAAGGTCTCCTTGATCATGTGTGCTGCTGCAAAGGAAAGAAGGCAGAGCAGAGAAGGGGAGAGAGAGAGAAGCATGAGCAGGTGAGCAGCATGCTGCTTAATTGGACCAGCAGGTAGGAGCTGCAGGGAAATGTGCAGCAGGAGCAAAAAGGATACTTCAGAGACACAAGCAGTCAGTGTATTTGTTTTATTTAATTAATGAAGGTTAATTTAAAATATTTTTTGTGAAATTGAGATGTCAACTTGCATTTTTGGACTCGAGCTGAGACAGTTTATTCAATTAGAGCCTTAGAAGATTTGTAAATAATGAAAAGAGTGATGGTCTTAAGAATAAAATGTGGACCTTTTTAATGTTGTAACGTCCAAGTTGGACGAGGTTTACCTGACAGAGACGCTGGAGACGCTGAGCTGGAGTTTTTCTTCCGGTAGACATAAATACGTCACATCAGCCCCCTTGTCCCATCAGAACCATTCCCAGCCCCCAGACCTTAAGCGGAATTGAATAAAGGCGAATAAATGTGTTTTCCATGTAAACTTCAATTCGGTATTACTATTTCCATGTAAATGTGAAGGAGAATACTTTAATTACAAATTATTTCATTCTGAATACTTAAATCTGAATTAAAAAACATCATGTACCGTGGCCATTGATTAAGTTAGAGAATAGCATAAAGGAGGAGGGTGGATGAAGGAGGGTTGCAAAGCAGCTTGCAGTGGGAGCAGTGAGGAGGCAGGCTAGAGCAGCTTCAGTAAGGCTGTCTGAGTGTATTTAGCAATGTAGAGTAATGTTAGAAGACAGAAATTTAATAGTAAATGTATTTTCAACAGTTAATGTTTTTAATTAACTGTCAATTTGAAAAACCACCCTCGACAACATCCTGTTTCTTATCATTAGGTGTGGAGCATAAAACTAGCTTTAGTGTTGAGTTCTGAGATACTAAACTTGAGTCTGTATTGGTGTGATACTGCCTCCAACACATACAAGACCTACCAAAACCAACCACAACATACATCGGTGCTTTATTTTGATACCATTTTCCCTGGGCACTCAAGTCTCCTTCCGCAGACAAAAACATTCTTGTTAGGTGGCATTGGTGACTTTCAATAGCCCTTAGGTGTGTGTGTGTTTGTTTGTAAATGGTTGTTTTTCTCTATTGGTCAGCATGGTGATTGGTTGGTGACCATTCTTGCTAATTGACAGCTGGGAAAGGCTCCAGCAACCTAGAAAGGGATACATAGTATGGATAATAAACAGATAGATTTTAGAACCATTTATTCTTTTATCCCAGAAAGTATTGATTTTAGATCTGTGTCCACAACAATGTACTAAAATTACTAAAATGTCACAGATACAGGAGTTAAGACTGTCGCTTTTCTCAAAAATCAAACTCGATCAGTTTTAAAACACACGCATAACCAACAAAAACCAAAATCACTCACTTTCAAAATAAGGTTGTTAATATATTTAGACATTGTGTACCATGAGCTATTTACAGCCTGGGTGCATGGAGCCAAAAACACCTCAGCTGAGACAACATCATACAACTTGATCTGTCTTTATAGCGTTCACGAATGTTCTTTGTTTGGGTTAGCAGGGATTTTGGCAGCAAGACAGCCGCACTGAGCTGCAGCGGTCATTAGCAGTGGGCTGCCACAGTTTGGACAGTGCACTTGACTGGGATTTCAGGACTTTATTTAAAGACTTTATGAAGAACCAGTGAAATCTGTTGCCAGATAGTTTTTTTTATCCAAATGCAGTTTTTTTAGCCAGCCATCTGAGTGAATTCCAAGTATCAGTACCAGAGTTAAATTTAGTAAGTCTGACAGCTCTGTGTGTTTTCTGGTTTGAATTTCGGTCTTTTTTACTAAGCCATCAGATGTTTATGTGTAATGTAGCAAAGTGCAAAACTTCTAATAGAAATTAATCATGTGAAAGTGAAATTTCTGAATTTAAAAAAACTAATTCAAAGGTACATCAAAATGCTAATTCATGACGGTAACACATATTTCTTAGTCCTTGGTGCAGCTTCATTCAATCTTAAAGCAGGCTAGTTTTTTGTTTTCTGTCCTGCTGCTGAGATAATACAGCTCATGTTTCAGACAGGGATGTTAACCACAGGAGGAGGATCCCCTGTGTTGACTGCTGCTCCCTCTGTGATTATTTACCTGCACGGATGTGTGCAAACACACACCACTGTTGTCACTGGCTCTAAAGCAGCTCAGAACCTCTCTTGCATTGTCTCACAGTCCCTCTGATGGGAATCATTTCATAAAAAGGGGAAAAAGAGGTCTGGCGTCGGCTATACAAACTGAGCTTAAATCTCAGCCTAGCGAGAGCAACGAGAGGTGACAGAGCGCGGCCGCGTTCCCAGGATTGTTCCAACCCTTACCTGACCCCCACTCTCTTTTTCTTGTTTAACAAGCATTAATGGATATTGATCAGATCCGGATTTATTGTGTGCCTGCTAATCCAGAGACCCCTGATGGGATTCTCCAGATGGTCCTGCATTAACTCCTATAAGCTAGGATTACATTCAGACTAATTAACCTGACGAAAAAGCAATTTTCTGCAGTTTTATAGAGACTGAGAATAAACTGTCGCTTACATCACAGAAACTACCACTCACATTTACATTTAAACTCTGTATTGAGAGGCTGTCTTAGCTCATTTAAAAAGGTTTTAGCTGATTATTTCACCAACTAAAAAAAATGCCTATATATTGCTAATATAAAATGTTGCCTCTGTATGACTCATAGAAGCAATCCAGATCATCAGTAGTCTTTCAATATAGTGACTTTAAATTCTCACAGCTGCAGGCATGGGTTAGTTGCCAGTGTTTTCTGCAGCGTCCAGCAACAGTTTTTGTTTACAATTTTCATAAGCCAGTATTTACATGCACAGTTCAGTTGAGCTACTGTTATAACTCAGTTAGGCAGTTCAACTGGACTACTGTCCTTGTCCCAACATCGATCGTTTCCCATGATGACATAATCTGACAGAACAATCCTCTGGTAGGTGATGGCTTCCTCTGCTTGAGAGTATGGAGGAGTTTACGGTCCAGGCTGCCACTTGGGGCTAAACAATATATTGTTTATTTTTTTTTAACACTTTGTCTTTATTGTTTTTTTTTTTTTTTTCAGAAGGCAACAACAAAAGCAAAAAAAAAATACATAAAGCGTTCGTGACTGCCTTGACTCTCAAGCAATTATGTTACTGTAGCCTTCTTTACTATTAATTCAGTCTCTTTCTTGTCGTTGCAATGTAAACATTGTCCATTTGTTCCTTTTCTCTTGGAACTGATCATCCAGGTCGTCACACAAAATACAACAATCCCAAACAGTGTTACAGTCCAAAAAAACCTCAAAAGTCGTGTATTAAGTAGAAACTGAACAGGTAGAAGCAAAATGCTTATATAAGCCTGTCCTATCATCTTATCAAATTAAGCCACCAGCTTACAAAAAATTCAAAAACACTTTTTTAGCTTTATAGAGACTTTGATAACTTACCTTTTATATAATTGATGTGTCGTTTCCAAGTTAATTTGTGGTCCATCAGAAACCCTAGAAATTTGCTCTCCTAAACTCTTTCAATATTAACACTTAAAGATGTTCCCCCAATTTCACCATCAATTTCCTTTCAGTTTTCAAAAATCATGAATTAACATGAAACCATGTTAAAGTTTTTTCCAGCTCCCTTTCAGCTTGGCACAGAAGCTCTTTTAAATTTTAATCAGAACAAAATAATTTAATATCATCTTCAAAAATGAGACACTTAAAAAAACATTAACACAGCAAATATCATTGACGTAAACACTTTTGGACCAATCAGTAATCCCTGGGGTACTCCACATGTAACTGACACAGTATCATTATTTTGTACACATTGCAGGATCTGGATGTCAGTCACATAGCTCAAAGCACTTTACACTGCTGTGTTTGTGTTGTTAGGCACTCAGTATAAAGTCGTTTCTCATCACATAACACTTTAAATGGGACAGGAATGACAAATAAATAGAGAGACTGTGTTTTTCTGCAGGAGCTTTAAACAAAGTAGACTTTTTTGAAAGTCTTTATTTATCATAGTGATGATTTTCATGCTTCCAGGCGAGCTAAAGGTGTTATTTCTTGTCCAGCTGCTACAGCACTGATTGTTCTTCCCTGTTATGCAAATCTCCCCGCTCAGGACAGTTCCTCTCCCCTCTCAGAGGGACACAGTTTGATGTAGATGGATCTCATTCATCAGCAGATCACTGATAAATCGTCACCATTCACCTTCCGCTTTGCTCTACAAGCTGCTGTGTTATTTTTAAAGAAGTGGGTGAACATCTGCTCTCTGTGGCACCCTCTCTTAAGTGTTTTTGTTGTCAAGTTTCACAGATGGGTCACTAGCAGTATTTGTCTTGTTGTGTTATCAAAACATGGAGCCGGCTGCTGCTCACAGAACCTGATTTATGGGCCCCTGCTCCCTCAGAACCTGCCCTTACATTTGCTCAGCAGGATTTATAGGTTTCCTGTTGTGAGATGAAAGTGAGCTAACATCCCATCAGGCTTTTACTGCTCTGTCTTTGGCTGGATGTCACTAATAATTTTCTGTGCATGGGTTATGAGTAAACACAGATGGACAGATGCAGAGAAATTACATAATCGTTGCTGGATTGCATGAGGTATCTTCAAGGACTGGAAATGACGTCCAGCTTTAGTGATAATGTTTTAATAATTGAATGGCAAGACAGTATTGTTTATTTTGATATGGTTTGTGTTAATAGTGATTTGGGGCACAAAAAAAAGTTAGCAGACCCTTTTCTCAGTATTATTATTTTTGATACAACTACTAACAGTAATGTACTTTTTTACCAGTAGATTATCTATTTGAAATGTTAACCATTATTTATTATTTTCTTTTATTTTATTCAACATTTTTTTGTTTAAATCAAATATTTATATCTATTTGTTACCACTTTACCAAATAACACCCCAAACACCTAATATTGTGTAATTTGTTGCTTTTAATGATCAAAAGTTGGAGGCAAACTTCTGCACACTGTCTAAACTGCACATATAAATTGGCAGCATTTTGAAAGTGGGTTGAACCGGTGTTTGTGCTCTGTGTCTCTTTTGATTAAAAATAGGACTAACTAGAAAGCACTCGGAGAGCGTAAACCTCCGCCAAGGTAGCTTGAATATTGCTGTTACATCTATAAGCAATAGTTCCATGATAAAGTTAGGATCATAATATTATTCCTTGACCCTGAAAACCCACTCGGAATCATGTTGATATCATTATTAGTAAGACAGTTATTGAGCAAAAACGATCGTTCACTAATGGCAGTTATCTGGATCACCACCAAAATCGAATCATTTTTCAAGTTGGGCCATTACCAACATCTCCTGAGAATTTCAACAAAATCCATACAGTAGTTTTTGCATAATCTTGCTAACAAACAAAAAGACAAACAAACACAGGCAAAACACAACCTTGTTCTCGGAGGTAAAGATCATAGTATTGAGATTTTATTATTTCACATTATTCAACAGAATAGATATGACTAACCAAATGGACTGTTCAACAAATCCATGGGTTATAGTTTGATTCCATCTGGGCAACATCCCAAAGAAAGTGATCAAGAGGGTAGCGAACTTTCGAGGATAACAAGAAGGTTGACTGAACAAATGATTTGTCCGTCACGTTCATTGTGGGCCAGCCAGAGGCTTGCAGATACTCCTGGATTTGAGCACAGCTAAACCACACTCACAGAGAGCATCTGTTTCTCTTTCTGAGAAGTTCTTTCATTTTTTGAACAATCGAAGCAGACATTCAGTTCAAAGCTTTGCTTAGCTAAAAGTCTATGGGATTTTTCTCTGTGTTTTGGATCCTTGCTGATAATAAGCTCTGTGGAGAACAAAAAATAAGTAACGTACATTTGTGGTAATCTTAACCAACCTTTCACAAGTTTTTAAGCTTCTAATGCAATTGTTAAGAGTAAAAAGCTATTAGCAAGCTACTATGAAACTACGACATGGCGGTTCGACTTAGAAGCAACTACAGTATGACCAGTGTACAGTATAATGTTCTCTTGTGATTCTTGCTTGAGAATTTCCCCGAATCGAAATATCTGATCAAGTTGGTCCTGGCTATAGCAACAGTGTATGACTTACGTATGTCATACAACGTAATAGTCAGAACTCAAAAATATCTTTTTACAGTCTTTTAATTGGGCAGTGAAACTGACAATAGTGCAGTACTTCATCAGTCTGCACATGTTTACACTTTGTCTTCTGACGCTTAGTATTTGTCAAATGATATTTGAAACTTTCTTAAATATAGGAACACGTTTAAACGTAACACGTCATTGTTTTTAAAATGATATATCTTATTAATGTTGGAGGTAAAGATTTATTACATCCTCCACCCACTAATTGTGTTTGCTTCATAAAACTGTCATGTGGTAAACAGTTTAAAATGTACAGACTTTGCTGTAGTAATTGATTCACCTTAAGTACTCAACAAATCAATCATCAGTTATTTGTAGAAATGTCATGAATGAACAGTTTTCAATGGCAGACCTAGACTTGCCTCAAATTAAGAAAAATGTTTAGGTAGTGTTTAAGATTTTGTCTGCATTTATGATCAAGAAAAACAACAAATACTCAATACTGGACCTCAGTTTTTTGTTTTTGTTGCTTGATCACAAATAGAAATAAATATATTAAGATTTTTATTAGATTTGTACCAAAAAAAAACCCAAAATCAAGTAGTATCTTCTGATTTCTATGCACATGTTTAGTTGAAGTGCAGAAAACAGCAGGAAATGATCTTGGTATCTCTTGTGGGAGGAGGCTCACAATAAAATCATTGTCTCTGTGTCTCTGCATCCGTGTGTGAGCACATGGTGTGGACAGATTGTACAGGGTGTCTCTTGTGGTGAGATAATAAGACAAAGTCATATTTGTCTTTGTTTGTAACATTTACTGTCTGACTGCTGTTTGGTCTCTCAAACTTCAGTCATTATGTGTGAATTCAATGAAGCTGCACATTTTGTAACCCAGCATGTGAAAAATCAGGACTGTGCGCTGTCACACCCATGAAGGGTAGCTTGGACTCAGACATGGATTATATAAAAAGAACTTCAAGGAGAGGGTGTGTGTGGGGGTGGGTGTGGGTTCGGTAATGGCAGAAAGCACAGTTCCTTGTAGTTTCTTATGAAGTGTCAGACAATAGACAAAGCTCTGACTGTCTGCCTGATAATAAAATAAAAAAATACTATTAGGCTGATTTCATGCTTTATCTGAGAAAATGATAAACTGATTTGATTTCAAAAATGCTTTGAAAGATCTCCAAACTACTTACAAGCATTTACTCTGCCTTAATAATAAACTAATTAGCTTTTGGGGGTCACAGGTAACAGGCTAAGGTCACTGAAGCTCTTCTCCACCCTCTTGTCCATGTGAATGTAATATCTCAATCATGCTTTTAGGGAGTTTTCTTAAACTTTGTGCAGAGCAACTCTCCGACACAAGGATGAACCGCGTTCATCTTGAGGTCAAACTCAAAGTCATCACGTTTTGTGTATCTCAAAAACACTAAAGGGGATTTTCTTCACTCCGATTTAAAGATAAGCCAATGAAATTTAAAGGTCACAGATCTTTGAGGTTGTTTCTTACTTGTGGATGCTTTATTTCAGAACAGTTTTTATGGATTGTCTTTAAACTCTGACTTAAGGATGACCTGATAAAACTTTGGAGGTCATAGCTTTAGGCCAATGTTATGGGGCCTCATGGTCATCCCCTTGTTGTTAAAATGATATCTCAAGAATACCCTGAAGGATTTTCTTCAAACTTCGCACAATTGTGCACTCTTACCCATGGATACCATGGACAAACTTTGAAGGTCATTGGTAGACCTGGACGAGATGGCTTGAAAATGAATTACCATATTTTTTCTAACCAACTTCAATTGGTTTATTCCTTTCAAAGACAAAAACCTCCAAATGACTCAGAAGTTACATAAGAAGTTTTGAATGAATTTTATTAAAACATGTAACAAAACTGAACCATTCAAGTGCATGCTGTGCTTTTTGATATTAAAGGTACATTATGCCTTGTAATCATTAAAGAGGTTAATATTACATTAATCACTCTATCCATGTTTATTAGTTATACCTCCACAATAAATACCTTTACAATCATATAGACATGAGGACCCTCTTGAAAAGGATATATGTGTTTATATGTGTATGGATAATATGACAGGGGAAAAGTGGTGATTATTATTTTCTAAATATTCTGCAACAAAATAAGAATTGAATTAGTTTATTAAGTGTATGTATTGCCCAGCTCTAGTCATAGGTATAAGATAAAGTTCACTGGGCTGATGTCATCCCGTGCTTTTGAATGCTATACCTCAGAAACACATCAAGAATTATTCTTTAACCTTTGTGAAATTGTACTCTTGACTCAAAAATTGAATGATTCTCTTTTGAAGAACACAGTTAACTAGTAAAAGCCACAGGGCCTCATGTTCATCCACATTATCTTTTGCATGAATATCCACATTTAATAAAAGATAAACTGAATACATCTTGATGCACAAGGTCACTGTATTGGTGAACATCAGACCTACTCCATTAAAGAAGTATGTTTTTTTTTACCAGCCACACAAACACAACAAACATCACATCCCTTTTCTTGACCCAGCACTGTACTTTTACTGTTCCTCAAACTTACAGCACACAGGCTTGTGTCTTTCATGTGTCAGTCTGAGTTAAAACTATTATGCAGTACATTTATAATCTCAAAACCTGATTATGAGTCAGTCTATAAAGTGAAGTCAGAAGCCTTTAAAAAGTGGCAGGCACAGTTTCTAATCAAACAAGGATGAAGAAATTAATCTAGTGTCATTATGGCTTCCTTTGCATGCTAGGGAAAATATTTGCCTTTGAATTGTTTATGCAAATGAAGACCGATGTGTATGAAAGTTTTGACAAAGTGACACACTAAAGACCGACATTTAAATAATGTCACAAAACTGGGAAAGTGTAAAACAGGCACAAATACGCTTCACTGTAGCAAAGAACCAAGATCTTCACAATAATTAAATAGGTGCTTGATGATGATTTGAGGAGCCAGACTGAAGCATGTGTATCTGCACAGGGGATTTTTGTCAGAGTCTAAAAATTGTGATTGATTGAAATATGTCATTTACAGCTCTTAAATTGTCAACTAGATATGATGGTGCACACGAATAATGAGCAGCTCTAACATTTAGGAAGTTTAAAACTTGGAGATCCTTTTCTTGTTTCATGTTGTTCAACCCCCAAATGAACAAATGACCATCAAAACTGCCTCTGATGCTCTCATTGATCCTCTCTTTCATTGCTGTTAGATTGAAATTCTCAGCAGTAAATGTCGAGTGTGCTCGTTGAATCCCCCTCCTCGTTGATTTCAGGGTTAATCATGTCTCCTTCAGCCCTCACTCCCTGATTGTCCTTCCTCTCCTCTTTATTCCTCCACTCATTGCTCCTCTCTTCCTCCACCAGACTCAGGCATGGCTGGGAAGCCTTTCCGGGCCACCTACATCTGGGGCAGCATCATCTCCAACCTTCACACTCATGTTGAGGTCAAACGTCGGCGCCACAACCTGAAGTCCTACCATGACTGCTTCCTGGGCTCAGAGGCCGTGGACGTGGTGTTGGCTCATATCACCATGAACCGTTTCTTTGGCGAAGATGTAGTGCCGCGCTACAAAGCCGTTCGTCTTTGTCAGGCCTTAATGGACTCAAGGGTGTTTGAGCCAGTGGGCGTCAAAGTGTTTGGGAAGGAGAAGAAGCGAGCCACATTTGAGGACAGTAGTTTCAGTTTGTACAGGTTTCTGAATCCAACAACCAGCTCGTCTTCGTCACTAGCGAACACCAACTCTCACTCTCACTCCACAAGCACCATCGAGAGTGGCTATGACTCCCCGAGCATGAACAGGAACAAGAACAGCTACAGCCCGTCACGTGAGAGGTACAGACTGGTGTCATAACATCTTCAGATCTGATCTTTGATTTGCTTTGTTCTCCCTGCTCCAGAGCTAATCCCAAATCCAGCGTCTGTGATAAGTGAGGCGTGACCTGAGAGTCTTGAAGTTTCATTTCCATATGTTCAGAATTTCCAAGAACTTCCTTTACAATCATGGCTACAAAGTTCAACCATTTAGATTTAAAACCAACCAAATGTTTTTTTAAGATTGTTTTTTGGGCATTTTTAGGCCTTAATTGACAGAAGAGACAGTGGATAGACTTGTGAAAGGGGGCAAAAGATAGTAGGGGGAGACACTCTGCAAACAGGCCACAGTCTGGATTTGAACCCGGTCATGCCTGGTTGCATACTACTCCTCAAAACGAGCACCCCCACCAACCATTATAAGTAAAAGAACGATAAAATAGACAGATCCACAGATAAATTCTCTGAAAAATACTTTCATTCTTTTTCTGCAGTGTTAATACCACCATCATTTCTGAACACTGACTGTACTAAGCATCTGCAAAATTCTTTTGTCCTTACATTTAACAAATCTAAACCAATAAGCCCAGCTCTCATTTTGACTCTGTTTACTCTGAGCAGGGATTTACTTTCATTTTTTGGCATTTAGATACCAAGTAATAACCTTTTAATGCTCAGTGTGGATGTACCTCGATGCATACTAAAAAAGGTTTGATAACTCATTACTCTGACTACTTATGTCTGGGATGTCTTCTTCTGTGCTGGTTTAGGAGTGCCCATTTTAAGTGGCTGACTGGCATTAAAGAAGCCCCGTCAACCAACACATTTTGTGACAGGTAACCATTAAGCAAAAAATAGGCAAGTTAGGCAACAACAAAGGTTTAAGTACTTGAGTCCAGTGTTGCTTGTGATAATAGGAATGCCTATTTTCAGACATCCAGATAGTTTGACTTTGTAATAAACAGCTTTAATTGCTTCTTATTTGAAGTCATCTTTGCCTCTTTTTGTCCACTAAACAACAAAAATGGAAAAACAGACCCTTCTCCAATGGGCTGCCTTTGTGCTAAATTCTGATAACAGGCTACTCAACTTCGCTGCATACACTCCAAAAGGACTCATTATTTTCTTCTAGCTCTTTATAAGAAAACATTTTTTCCTTCCCAACACAACACACTGTTCCTGTAAACTCTAGTGACTCTGTTTTACTCTGAGGGTGTAAAATTGAATTGAAGGAGGCTGGGAGCTGTCAGCAAAGACAGGGGTGAGGCATTGCTAACCATGTGGTGAAAACACATGGCCTTAACACTTGGCTTTTCTGTAACAATGACGACTTCAGACCAGAGCAGAAAACAGTCCTGATGTCCTTAATGAAAGATGAAGACTGAGAAAAAACATGCTCTTTCCTTTTAAATCAGGCCTTTTGTCGTGTACAGCAGGGGCCAAATCAACAAAAGAACATTCAAATGCGCACTTCTAGAAATTGGTCTCTTATTTCGTATGCTTTGTGAATTGGCAGCACCAAACTGAGGCTGAATCACAGCCCCTAAAAACCCATTTGCTGCCTGATGCCACATTTGTTTCTGCAGCTCTTCTGTTTTTGTTCTCAATCACTTCCACTGATTGCTGTCATTATGTGACTCTTCAGAGAAGATGTGCTGAGCTACTCCACCCACTCCCCTGTAAAAACAGACAAATCAGTGGAGGACATGCTTGGAAACCTCAACCTGAGCTCAACCATCACCCCTCAGATGATCAACCTTGGCCTCTCGCAAGAGCGTGAGTACAGTGACGTTAAATTGCCTCTGTGTTTTATGCTCTGGATGACATTGCATGTCTGCACCTGTTCTGTGTTTTCACAGTGGTGGATGAGGTGTGGCACCAACAGGCCGTCTTCAGGCTGCTGCAGCTGATAGAGCTTCCCCTGTTGGAGAACTTGTTAGAGGGTAAACACATACCACGGCCTCCTCTGCATGGCATGGACAGTGACCCTGACCTGCTGTATACATCAAGCTACCTGGACAGAGAGGTCCTGAAGGCCTTCAGTGAAGCACAGTAAGCACTCTGAATCAAATCTGTTTTGTTTTTTTACTCTCTAAAGCCAAATGTCAAGAAGATATCAATATTGGTAGTAAAGTCAAGATATAGATTTGAATTTAGAAGATAGAAAGATTTTGTTTTGAACTAGAAACAAAGTGAATGAAATATTATTCTGTTCTTGCTCCATATATTTTAGATGTTTTAAAATTGAGGAGATAGACTCAAACATGAACATTTACTTTAAGTTTTAAATTGTGCTTTAATGGTGTTGTTTGTTTTCTACCACGTGTAATATCAAAACCTACTGTAAGGTGTTAATAACAAGTTATTCAAAATTATCAAATTTATTTTCAGTGTCCCATCATGGGCTACAAAAGCAAACAAAACCATCATCTTTGTGACAAACTGTTTTTGTTAACCTGCTTTGATGACTGGAAATCGCTGCTGTCTTTTGTCTTTTGAATACCAGCAGTTTAAAAAAATCTATGCTGAAGCATATACAGGAAAAAAAACACTGGGTACTTTTCAATTAATCTTTTTAAAGAGGATTTAAGTTTTATTCTGAATTAAAGGGGAATTAAAGCTCTTATGTAAACATAGTGTGTTTGCCACGAGAACAGAACTTGAATTAAAAATCAAGTGATATCAATCCCTGTTATGATATCACGGTAACAAAAATAAACTCCGAGTCCACTGTTGTTGTTTTTTCTTTCATTACCCCCAACATGCAGGAAAAGTACTAAAAACGGTCAAAATTGCAGAAATAAGTCAGAAACATTGGCATATTTAGACAGTCACATCCTCTGCTTTTGATCTTTTTTTTTCCAAGACACGTTAATGTAAAAGCTGCATTTTTACAAGACGAGAAAAGACCCTTAAAAAGTCCTGTTTTTGCTGACCCTGGAATTGGTGTGACGCACCACAGATTTATCCTTATTACTTTGGTTAAAAATATAACTTAGTATCTGTAATTTTAATACTATCAGTCATCAAAATAGCTGGAGTGTATTGTTTAACCCACAGGGTTTTTAGTAGTACCTTCATATTAAACTTTGACATCCTTTGTCCATGGGGGTGAGGGCACAAAATCTACAAAAACCTGACGTCCCTGATCTACACTAGTTATGTTTGAATGTAAAATGAAAAGTCTTTGCTCACTGTCGGTTATGTACACAGCCACCCAGGGTCAAGAGCTGACCTGATCTCTCAATTTCTCCATTTCATCAGTTTTCTGTTTAATGTTTTCATTCTCTCTCTCCCTCAGGGCTGATGAGTGGATGTCAGGAGCTGTGGACTGCCTGGAGTTCTTGCCAGATCAGCTGGTGGTGGACGTTAGTCGTGGTCTGGCTAGTTGTGCCGAGGATCTGCTGCAGTGTAAGAAACTCCTCTACGAGATGCTGGCTCAGCATTATGGACACATGCGGCAGCCTCCTCTGCTCAGCAACCACGTGTTTGACATTCACTCAGGCATCTCAGAGCTGCTGGGTAAGGAGAGGCAACTCCAGATCTTTCTTCTCGACTGACAGAAGGTCATTATGATTTAATTAGATTTAATAAAGACAGGCTATTTTTTGTTTTCCTTGTCAGTGAACGGTAAACAGGATCAGGCTCTGGAGGCCCTGCAGCTCAGCCTGAAGCTGCAGGACTCTCGCAGCCGAGAGGAGCTGCGCAGGCTGCTCAGATTCATGGCCATCGCAGCCAAACCACAGGAGGTCAAACTGCACAAAGAGGTGAGCATATGTGAGTGTCCTGCACGAGTCTGCAACACGGATCTTTATTTGAGTTAACACTTATTTATTTTCCACTCAGATTGAGAACAGGATGGCGGTGAAAAGATCATTCTCAAGTGCCATCGTCTACAGCAGGCGACTCTCCAAAGGAAAGGTGGACTTCATGGTTCTGTTCATGATGGATAACCACTGTGACCTCTTTAAAGTAAGAATGACCAATTTGCCTGACACAAAGTTTACATGCACAGCCAAGTCAAGCTATCGTTATAATGGGGGTAGTGTTTATCTGGACTCATCCCAGTGTGCAAGCCTGGGAGGAAAATCTATTTTATCAGACAATCAGTCAGGTTTTAGAAAAAAAGCACAGCACCAACAGAACTGCTCTTAAAGTGGTCAATGACTTTATCAAGTACTCCAAATTTACTGAGCACTGTGCAGCTCTTTTTATTGGTTTGTCAAAGGCCCTCAATACTGTTGACCATGTCATTTTGAAAGACAGACTGCACCATATTGGTCTTTCAAAAGTGAGTTAGTCTGACAATTATTTGTCAAACAGATCACAGTGTGGTCAAACCGAGGGCCTGACCTCTGGATACCTTAAGGTGGAAAACGGTGCACCACAGGGCTCAGTCTTGAGACCACTTTAATTTACACTTTACATCAACAGTGTCCGCTCCTGCAGACTGAAAGCTGATGCAGGAAAGACTGGATGTTGGATGTTGGATCTTTTAAAAGCAGATTAAATGCACTGGAGGAACATTAAGCAGGTTGTTGATGCTATGACTGATGATTTTCTGCTCCGTGACCTTTAATTGATTGTCTTATATGTGTTGATCTGTGTAGTTTTGTTGATCTGTTTAGTTTTGTTTCATGTCTGTAACCTGATAAATGTGCTGCTGCCAGGACTCTTGTGTAGATGATTCTTGCACTGAAAAACTGATATCTGCAAATAAGATGTTAATCCAGGCATGTCAGGGAATTGTTCTTTAGAATAAGGCTACTGAGATTTTTGGACAAATACTCTCACCTAGATCTGAGTTTTCAGTGTAGTCTCAGTGAGTTTTTTTTCCTGGTTAAATTAAGTTTCAATGACAAAAAACTTCTTGACTCTCCTGTGGTAGGGGAAATAATTTCCTTTTTAGAAAATTATATTTCACTCATGCTGCATTTTGCTCTCCTTCAATCAGATTCCGATTCCATTGCACAAGATGGTCAGCGACAGAATCATAAATATTGTGAAAGGAAAGGATCCAGACATGTTGGCAGGTCTGCAGATTCACCATGTGTCTATATTATCTCTTCATTTTGAGCTGTTGTGCCAACAATCAGCACTTGGCAATAAAAGACAAGCCCCCTCCCTCACATCTTTTCTGTGTTTCTTCTCTGCAGGACCGGCGTACTGCACAAGACTGAGTGCAAAAGCTTGTGCAGAAAATGCAAAGAAAACCACAAAAGAAGAACTCTGGTCTTTGCTGCAGACCATCCACGAGAACCCCAAACTGTCTGTGAAGGAGAAGAAACGACTGCTGGGACAGTTTTATAAAGGCCACCCAGAGATTTTTGTGCAGTACTTCGGAAATAGGTTGTCGAGTATCAACTTGTTGCAGTAATATTTATTTAGTTTAATGTGTATCATGTATCATGATGTAAAAAAAAAAAGATTTTAGATGTGAGGATGAAAAAAGCTAATGTGATATGAATGAGGGGTTTATTGTGTACAGTTATTTACTTTAATGTAAAAAGTTTAGACCACTCAACAGGAATGTGAATGTAGAGAAGTTTAATAAGCTGTGATGTATTTAATACTTATTTCTGATATTTTCTTATGTGCAGGACACTGAAAATATAAGACTGTTTCTCTGATTGACTAAATTAACCAGCATTATGTGTCTGCATAACGGGTGATTTAGTCCTTTCAGGTGGGCTCAAGCACCATTACATTTAAGTTTAGAAAATGTAATAAAATACTGACACTTTTTACAACACAAATATCACAAATTGTTGCCGTCAGCCAAAACCTCTAATCTCCAAAATTGCTTCTTTTCAGGAAATGGAAAAAAGCCTTACTACCAGGTGAAAATTTATAGTATTTTCCAAATTGGACATCGCTTTTAGACTTTAATTGGTTGAAAAATCAGAACACCGACTCACCAAAGTGGGAGGTGACCAGTAGCACTGTTTCATAAAAAAAATCTGCATCATAAAAAAAATCATCTGCACCTCCAACAACTTTAACCCTACTACATTTAGAGAGGTTTACATGTTATGAAGTTTAAGGACACAAGGGTGCAAACCTACGCTCAACAGTGACGAAAAGATATGTTCCATAACTGAACTCTTCATGATAATTTCCTGTATGCATGGATAAAATAGAAATCCAGATAATGAAGGTTAGAGGGGAAGGTCAGATTTTTTCATGGTCTACTTTAGATCACACTAAGAGTTGGCGACACTTAAAAAACACAAAATGAACAAAAAAATATAACTTATCAAGAAAATTAATATAATTTTTTGAAATGACAAATTTGTAGATCTGTTAGAATAAGAAAGCAATAACAATGTTTGAGTTTGAAGAAGTTGTTCAATTACGAGAAACTTAAACCCCAAAGTTTGAGATCAGAATGTATGAAATAACCTTTTTCATGTTAGAAAACTTTCGTTTAAGGTGTGATTTTCACTGCTGGATGTAGACGTCTAAAATGCATCTCCTTCCGTACTGAATTACTTTTGTTTTAGTGGAAGTGGCCTCACAGAAGGACCTTTCATGGTCTTGATGAATACACATCAAGCAAATATTTTTAACCAAAATGACAAAAAGTGTGACATCAAGTCACTCATGCAGTGAAGGGTTAGCAGCATTAAGACTTACAGTAAGTGGAGGGAAAAGCCCCAAATACTCTCCTGAAAAACACAGGATGTAGAGATGCACAGCTACATGGAAAAGCCCTGCAGTCAAAACTGTGTTCTGAAGGAAGTTAGCATTGTGCTGCCTCTCTTGACTAAAAGCTTGTAGGAACTTTGGCTGTGTTCTTGGATCATTGCTGATAATGTCCTCTGTGATGAACAAAAATTTATGAAACTTACACACGTTCATCATGATAATCCTCACGAATGAACCAAACTTTCATGATTTTTAGGCTTAAATGTTGACTTGACAGGAGAAAAAAAATAGTTATTAAGCTACTTTGGAACTACAGCATGGTGGTTCGACTCAGAAGCAGCAACCACATTTCCATGTTGTAATCTCTATTTTGAGAATCTCCTCTTCATCAAATGACCTGATCAAGTTGGTGCCCATGGCTTTGGCTATGATGTATATGTTATACTTTATAAAAAAAAACAATCAGAAATGATTGCAAGAGGGTCCCCAACCATTTTCATAGTACTTGTTAGCGGTTTGTTAGCAACCATCCTCTAAAAAACACAATAATGCTTTTGTATTCAAAGGCGGGCAGTGCCTTCTTTGTCTAACAGCGACCTTATTTCAGGCATTAAACCAAAAGCTATTCTAGTATCCTATTTTCCTTAAGCTGTGGGAACTATTCATTCTAAAATGCTTACTTATTTCTGCATTTTTGGAGGTATTCCTGCGCCACTCTATAATATAAATGTATTGACATTAAATTTAGCCTCATCATGCTAAATGGCTTACAAAATAATAGACAAATTCTAATGTTACAGTAATAACAGTCTTCAGATTTCCTAACTTAAGTAAAGTTCATCCTTCTTTCATTACAGTTAGTGTGACCTGATTTATACAAAAAATGTATAAATCAGGTCACACTATATATACTCTCTCATTTATCAACCAGGATTCTTTTATTCATTAAATGAGGGGACCGGGGGAGTGTTGAGCCCTTGCAGGAAACTCATTATATCTTAATTTCTTTAGCTGAGCCCCCCTGGAGGTCTAATCCTACCATCACCCCTGGTCTGCGTGATGCTGTTCAGTGGGTGTATTCTTCAGTCTGGAGCAATAGGAGCAGTGTTAGCATTAGAAGATGTTCACGTTCTCATGTGGTTTTTCAGCATGTAGAGTGATGCACAGTGGAGCCTCTTCTGAAAAATCCTGAACCGGATATTTGAACGGAGACATTTAAAAGTCTGATGTTGTGCTATTGTAAACAGTACGATACATTCATGAGAGTCAGCCCGCCGGCTTTTTGTGTTTGCAGCAACAAAACAGCAAAACAGATGTTTGTGTTTTTTTATTTTTTGTCTAGGACTGAAAACCTTGACCACGTTTTAGTGGCATCTTCAGGGTTTCTGCTTTTGAATCTACATACGTCCTCTAATCTGCTGAGGAAATTCATCCCACATTTCCTGGTGGTGAAAACATTCCCAGACTACTTCTAAACCGCACGCATGTTTGTGTTTGTCGGGTCTTTTTAAAATTCATATAGAAACAGTCGATTGTTCATTTAATTGTCATAGCTGACTCGAATTGTGTGTAATGTGTTTAAAGGAGCAAATGGCATCTGGCATGTCAACTAATGAATCCCTGAAACATCAAACACATTAAAGACTGTGACACTGAAAGAACTGTGTTGTTTGTTGAATTTACTGTAGAGTGATGCAGCAAGGAAACCCTCTGCTGCCAGTGACTGACTTTACATATTAAAATACAGTTTGTTTCATAGGCTCTGTAGTAAGTTTGAATCACAGTGGTTATTTTTGGTTCACATAATCTGTCTCAAGATTTCCAGCTCAACATAAACAGTCTTTGAAATTAGGCATAAAAAAGATTTTGAAGGAGAGAAGGAGTTCTGTTTAGAAACATTTCTTTAATCCCAAAATCATAATCATAATAATGTTCATCATCAGCTTTAATCCTGATTTTTTAATTCACAGCTAACAATGATGTTGGGAAAGCTTAGTTGGGGTTCCTTCTGTGGCAGAATAGACAAAATATGTAGTGAACAGGGCGGACGAGCCGAGTGAAGCTTGTTTTAAAGAACTCATGATTCCATGTTAAACCTAAACTTCTGGGTAAAACCAACTTCTCATCCTAACAACTAATTTTGCCTGTTTCTCAAAGCCTTATTTTACTTTTCTCAACATTACATTTAAAAACATCTTTATAACAGTTTAAAGGTTCCATGTCCTGCAATATCAATTTTCTTTGCTTTTTATGTTATTAGATGGAGCAGAGGAACATGAGAGCTTTTATTAAACTTCAGTTCACAGAGAATGCTCTATGCCTCTTTAAAGAAAATGTCTCTTAAAATGCTCCGTTATTACTTCCTGGGGTTTATGATGTCATAGCTATACAGCCTCCACCTGCATGTGTGTTTTCTGCTCGTCACAGGCAGATGCCATGTCTGTTTTGAAAGTCCCCTCCATGGCCTCTCACCCCTCCTCCCCCTCCAAACAGACATCAATTGGGCAGTCAATCAGTGCAGGGCTCTTTATCATATACAAAAGGATGCTGGCATCTCAGCAACAAATTCCATCCGCCTTCGTATCATCAGCACTCAAATGTCATTCAGTCTGCGCTGAGTTTGTATATTTTGAAAGAGGGACAAAAGTAAAAAGTACGGAAAACAGTTGACCACTGTGTCCATGGCTTCCATGCTCCTTTCCATTGTCTACCTGGCCGTGTTTCAGGGCGCTGATGATGTCATCATTGTGATGACGTCAGCTTGACGCATCAGAGGAAAAAAAAAACAGCCACACAGCTCGTCTGCTGGCAATGGGAGAGGAGTCACTTGCCGATTGTTAGCAGTTTTTCCAGCATTTAAAACACCCACGTCTACATACTAATTTTAGTGGGAAAGCGGTAATAGACTCCTGCAGCCTTTCCAACCCCTCATAGCTGAGCGTTTCCAAAGGGGAGAGAAAAGAGCTGCATGTGCTCCTCTAAAGAGACAAAAACTTTCATTTTTTTATTAAAGTTAAATCAAATCCTTGATTAATAGACACCAAAGACATGAAGTAGATGGCAAACAAACCAGGACATGGGACCTTTAATTACAGTCTCATCAAGGGATGTCTCTGAAAAGACAAAGTCTTAATGTAAGTAAACACTGAAGGTATTGTTTTTCCCATGTTTTCAAGCTACCTCTGCCATGGGCACTAATACACCCCCACCCCAATCACATAAAGGGCACTTGATTTTGAGTTTTGCTTTGATAACGAACTAGAGGGTCCTTTTCTACTTTAGCTCAGAGGACATGTTGACCTTTATATGAAATGTAGACTCACCAGACCATAGCCCACTTTTCCACTTCAGATCAGCTCATCTCAGAAAACCCGGGGTCCACAGCAGCTGTCAGCATTTCTGGTTGTTGGTGATTTACTGCTTTCACTCTGCATCTTGTCTTGCATCTGTGGATGAACTGTTCTAGCTGACGTTTTCCTGACGAGTTTCTGACCACACATCCTAATATTACAGAATGAAGATGGTTTTTGAATCAGTGATGAATGAGGTCACAGGCAACCAGTGTTAGTTTGTAGCTTTGCACCTTCTGTGCAGAGATTACTCAAAGCTCTTTGAAACTTTTGATGTTAGAGATCATGACATCTTTCAATTCTTTGCTATTACAAGATTTAATAATTACTCAAACTGTCATATGGTCTCCCTGTGCTGTTTCAAAAAGTGAGGAACCTAACACCACTGTTGATGGTGAATAACTGAGCCTTTCAGGAATCACCATTTATAAACCTTCCTTCATGTCAAATATTCCAGGGTATTTTTTAGCATTCAGTACAACAGGTCCTAGTCTAATCTTGTTCCTGCCCCAACTGGTTTGGAACATATTACATTCAGCTTAATACAGACTGTGTGAATTTTAAAATAAACAAATTACACTTACGTGTCTTAGTTTCAACAGGAAGTATCTAATCATCTTTAGGTGAAAAGGACTTGAAAATCACTTTCATTGTTTTTATTTTACACAACATCCCAACTATTTGTAAAATGATGTTTGCACATTTAAGAGTGCAGCTTGTGTTAAATAGTTCAGTTAATATTTTGTTTCACTGACACAATATTAAAAAAAAAATTGCAATGTTTGCTTTAGAATAAGCTTTAAACAGAAACTTAAACTGAATTTTTAACAAATTAACATTTAAATTTTCAGCTTTAGCCTGTACAAAGGCAGTGTCTTTAGGGTTGTAGTGGAATCCTGGAACTTTTCACTGATTTTTAGCACAAATGATAAAAGAAAAAACAAATTCCGTTTTTCTCCATGAGTTGCACAAATGATTAATACTTTGAGAGGCATGTGCTGCCCTCTGGTGGCCAAAGGAAGGCCTAACATGGCTCTGCTCAAACAAACATATCCTGTCTGTGAGCAGAGGAAAAATAGTGAGAAATAAAAGGACAACTCCAGCTGATTTGTTTTCAGATTTTATTGAAAGGAACTGTGTTTCTTCCAGTTATCTAAAAAAGAAAGCTTGGTTTCACGTTGCCATGACTGGAACATCACAAGGCCAAAACTGAGCTGTGTGTCATATCATAGTTTGAATTAAAAATATAGTACAGTACGACGGTCAGTCTTTAAAAATAAAAACTGTTAACAAAAAGAAAACAAGAACACTCAGGTGTGCATGTCTGGATGAGTGAGTGTGGTTTTATTTTTGTAGAAATCATGGGATGAACGATCTGACGGACACACTCAGAAACATGGACATTTACCCCCCCTGTAGGGCCACCTGTTAAGATTACATTCTGTTGCGTTCAGTGTGTTTGAGTTTATCGAATCCTTTTCTGTTGGCGTGAGCGGTAGATGTCGTGGATGGGCGGAGCCACAGCTCCTTTATCGTCCTCCTCGTCTGAGTCTGCGTTAGGCCTCTTCAGTGACTTGGCAGCAGCGTGGTTCTCCATGGCTCCGTTACCCTCCCCTCCCGCGTCGGGCTGTCTACCAGTGATGAGCTCCACAGCAGCATCAACAGCTGTGCAGACAGAAAATACATGAGCAGCATGTCAAACAGCCACAGAGATTATAAATAATAAATAGAAACAGTCTGGGTTCATCCAAAGTGCAACTTACTTTCTGGAAGTGTGCATCTCCGCAGAGTTTCCATGAGCTCATCCACTTGAACAAAAGGACCCTGCAGCAAGAGACAATAACAGGCTCTCTTCATTCTGGTAAGAACATAACCCTGCTGCTGCTTTCTTTTATCATTACCAGAAAACTGGAGCATGATAGAATTAAGCTGCTGTGACTCACTGTGAAGCACGTAGGTGGAGGAAGCAGCTTCATAAGGACCACAGCAGCTGGGGGGACTGGGAAAACTCCACCAGGGACTGGGTGGAGACCCGGAGCTGTGGGGCGACATCAAAGAAGAATTAAAGTACATAGAGGAGAAACACATGGGTGCAGGCACAAAAACACAGCTGAAAATGATAACTTAAAATACAACAACAGCGTGGATGAAACTAAGGCCAGAGTTCTGGCTGAGGTGCATCTACACTGGAACTTCAAACAAGGTATTTTCAGGGTTCCCACTCTTTTCCATAAATCATTTTCCAGGACTTTTCCAGTGTCACAAAACCAGATGAAGTTACAGTATCAGTGTGGGAAATTTTCAGGTTAATCTAGCTGTCTAAAAAACACCAATAAAGGTTGATGACCGATATCTCTAGTTAGCTCCACCGTATCATTTTGAACTTAAAATGTATTTATTTCTAACTCTCGGACATGAACATTGTCTGCTAGCTATCTTTTTAGTCAGGCTTTTATGTAGTATCTCACTATTGTAAATTTACAGTTTATGCTTATTTCTATATCTTTCTTTACTCTGTTTTTTTTTTTTATAAATCCATTTTGTTGATTTACTGTTTAAGTAGTTTTTAGAAATCCATTTTGTTGATTTACTGTTTAAGTAGTTTTTTTGTCACCATTGTTTTGAGTGTGTATATTTTATTCCTTAACTTGCATTATTTTATCTACTCATAATTTACGGCTAAGTGTGAATTAAGCCCTTTGCACACCAGACGCGTGATTTTCGCGCAAATATTTCGCACGTTATTTATTTTTTTCAAATCTACTGTTTTTCAATGCAAGCTTTCACACCAGCAACGTTATTTTGCCGAGCGAAATTGCGACATTTTTTTTTTCGGACCGAGGTCGATTTTTCCATAGTTTCACTTGCAACGAGTACACATCCGACCAATTAAAATGCTCATGGTTGGCACGCCACATAGTCCCGGAGCACCGATTAGCTACTGTCGACAGCTGTAAGTCTGTCCTGATTCAGCAGACAGCATTATAAGGCCACTTGCATCCTCACAAACTTCCTGCGGTCTGATCATCAGCCGTATGTCTGAGGTAAGAGGACACACTGTTGTTAAAAGTATAATTTGAGTCACGTCCCGTTTGTTTGTAAACAGCAAACAAACGAAAAAGTCAAAATGTCCAGCAAAAAAGAATCTAAATATCAAGCACTGTCTTCAACTAAAATTTCAAGAATAAAGTTGATTTACTTTTCAACATAATTCTTAAAATCCTCCCCCAAACAAACAGATGCTTTAACTCTGAGAGGCACAGACAGGAGGAGTCACTGGAAGGTTTCTATCCTTTCTACAGCTGTAGACACACATACCAGCTTGATAAAGGTCAATATGGCTCTCTAGTTTCTGCCTCTTTTGGCTAAGAAACGCATGTGGCTTGCAGAAAAAAATAGGCAAGCCTCCTGTTCTTGAGATCTTCCACGCAGAAGATGCATGTGATTGGCCAGGCCCATGCTCCCAGTTTGAATGCACAGACTTGATAACATGCACACTGAAATGAAAACAAGTATGCACCGCTGCCATCACGCCAGTAAAATGCATTAAGCATGAACAGCCCTTAGGTACATCTGGATGAGCTAAAAACAGCAGAGGACCACGGCAGAAGAGGACAAAAGTGTGAGTATCATCGACTTTGTTTTAAGGGGAAAGTGGTTTATCGCCAAAATCAGGCAATGGATCTACACTTCCCACAGTCTTTATGTGTCACAGTAATGACTGACTGTTTTCCTGACCATCAGCTGCTTCTGCTAAAGTTAGCGGCACAACACGTCACCTGCCTCCAGGTCAGCAAACAGAAAATAAACTGCAGTAACAAGAATTCAACCTTTAGGAGGCAGCTGCTGTGTGATTTTCTTTTTCTATTGTGTAGAGCTGAAATACTTTGTACTCAAAGACTAGACCTTTTCTGATCTACAATACCGTACTCATATTTAGTATACAGAGCAACATTTGAAAAAGTGGTGTGAGGTTTAATTACTCATCAAAAATAACAAAACTGTGGAGCCTTTAAACTGATAATGACTGAATCGACTTTAGAGAGAAAGTCAAGGGAAGCTAAGGTCTACATACGAGCGAAGTGACGTGGCTGAAAGGGGATCATCTGGTGGGTGTCAGGTTTTGGGTACTCAGGTTTTCGGTCTGCATCATCCTTGAGAGCAGGTGCAGAGGGAGCCGCCACAGTTTCTGGAAGAAGAGCTGCCAACTTGGATCGAGACACATCCTGCACAAACACATAAAGTGAAGACAGTTTGAGAAAAATAACGAGAAAAGATGACATCTCTGTGGCACCATTTTTGTGTCCTCTCTTCAGGGTAAATCACAAACCTTGTATCCCAGAGCTTTGAGTTCACTTGCTGAGCAGGGATACAGATCCATAAACTTGTATCTATCTACCAGCAGAGCCGTTTCTTTGCCCTCATACTCGTCTTTGAAGGCGGAGAACCGCCTGCGCTCCACTTTCAGAATACTGGCCAAGTCTCCTATGTTGCTCTCAAAAGCTAAAAAGCGAGCCCAGATCTCACTGAGGGTGAAAGGAAAAGCAAAATGTCAGTTAAAACATTCATAAATATTTTCATCTCTAACATCAGGGTTATTGTATGATCATCAAGATTCAGCTAGTCATTTTACAAAACACTTATGACTTAGCAAAGAAAGAAAAGTTGTTGTTTTTTTAACACATAGCCCTGATTCTTCTCAGATTTTTGTGGGTATAAACCACATTGATTCACATTGTTCCAGGATCAAAATACCTTTTGCATACTTTATAATAGGGATGCACAATATTGGATTTTTGCCAATATGCCAATATTTCCAAACTCTTTAACGCTGACATCAATTCCAATGTCTTTTTGTCAAGAGTACAAACCTTTACTGAACTGAAACTGACAACAGTGCATTCATGTTAGAAACACGATGTGAAGAAACAAATACATTTTATTCTTAAATAAATTACTCTTAATTTAGTGATAATGAGGTATACCATTATTTAGTACATTCTGCCGATATTAGTCAATACGTTGGATATTTATGGCCCATTTGTATGGCTAAAATATAGGCTGTAAACATACATCAAATTTTTAATATCTGAAAATACCAATAATCAAGTTATTGGGTAAATATCTGCAGGTACTGACAACATTGACCATCCCACACTTTACCACTCACCTACAATTTTTCATATTAAAGCCAAATTTCCTTATCATTGCATTTTACCATCTTATGTTCGCTCCCTTTTGCCAACAGTTTGTGAGTGAGGATGGATGACTTTGCCACACATCTCGTGGATTTCTCATTGATTATGTAACCACCAAAGAGAATATTAGAAAGACTCTACAGCATGCTTAAAAGACAGTGTAGATTAGATTAGGTATTCAGACCACTAACACTCAAAGCTTCATCTAAAATTTAAGACCTCTCCTGAGTACAGTAAGACCAGCTCTGGGACTTTAAATTTTAAAGACATGATCTAAGACATTTTGATATGTCTATAAAATCTAAAGGCTTTGAAGGAACACTAAAGACATGCACACATATGTAGCATTACCCTGACTTCTCTGGTGACAAGCTTCCTGAAGTGAGGACGCGCTCAAACAGGACCCTCGTGTTGTTGTCCTCTGGTGAGACAAACAGCAAAAAAAGCTGATGAGACAGCCTTTCACTTTCTAATAGTCAATGCAGTGCACTGGTACATCTGCATTATCAGAAGGTTTGCAGCCTTCATAAATAAAGTGATGATGTTATTAACATATTTCTTTTCCTGTCTGTATCAGACATGACCTACCGTTAAGGTGTGAGAGGTAATCAATGTACGCCAGAATGTACTCTGGAATGTCGCCATATTTCTTCAAACCAAGCTCAAAAATCTTGAAGGCCACTGATTTATCCTGTCGGCAAAATTAAATAGGTTGATAGATATTAATAATAAAATTGTATTCAGACTGATTACCTCACAGGGTACACAATCACAACTGCATTTGTCACCTTGCTGCAGTAGTACTCCATCAGTGCTGCAGTCACGTACACATGGTGACGTGTGCGCAAGTCCTCTCTGGCCTTTTTGAAGATGGTGCGGCCCGACTTGATTCCCTCTGCCCTCCTGGCAAACTTCATGTACTGAATGTAGACCAGCGTGGGGTCGATGTCCTCGATGGCTAGTAGCTTATTGTAGATGCTGTGCACCTTCTCGTACTTCATGCGACTCTGAGAAGGAAAGAAAAACAAATATATTGATGAATCTGCTGGTTCTGCTCCACTGACTTTAATTGGGTGTTCAGCATGCAGCTCCAGACTCACTTCTTCATAGTCAGCAAAGGAAAAGTACAGAAGCATGTTCTTCTTCAGGAGAGTCCCAATGGCACGTTCATAGATGTTTGCTGCCTCGTCACTGAACAGCTTGGAGTTATTCATGTCCTAAAGAGAAAATATTAAGAATTTCAAAGACCACTGGGAAATTCCCGACAGGATATGAAATATTTTCTCAGTGTTTTTTTCACACATGCACAAAAGTCCTAAAAGTTAAGTATTCCTGACGAGGTTAAATCTGACTGCACTGACAGGGTCAGCCGCTGTTCAAATGCAGCAGGAAATATTCATGAAAATTCACCACATTCACCATTAGAATTTTTCTCCACCAGCATTTTAAAAGAAAAGGAGATGCAGCAGTGGAATTTGTATGATGTGAATACATCCAGTTACACATTGGGTTCATTTTTACTGCCAGTCGTGGCAGTAAAAATGAATGTTTTTTGTCATGTATTGCATTGCAAAAGCAGTTTCTTTTCCTTAAATCAACTTTTTATTCCTTTAATGCAGAATACAAAACATGAATGTGCAACATGACAACTGAGTAGATTCTGTTAAAATGAAAACAAAATAATCCCATCCCCCCCTGTTTGGTACATTTCCCCGGCACATAATGAAAATAACATTGGGACAAACAAAGCATACGTAAACAGTGTTTAAATAAAAAATGTAAATAAACAAAATAAAATACTAATCAAGTGACCATAGTATATCATGTTATGTTAATTTATCCAATCAGCAGCTCAGTCTGCAGTAAATGTAAACTCTGTGCCGTTAATCTGGACAAAAAATGGGTTCCAAATCTTATTGAACTTTCCTGATTGTCTGCGGATCAACAGCCTGATTTTTTCAAGTCTTACAAAATGTTAGACATCCTTAACCACTGCGTGTGTGTGGGGGTGAGAAAAGCAGTTTCACCAGTGAAACTACATGCCTGTAAAAAAAAATCAATGAAAAAAATTCCTGCATCCATATTCCGATCACCACCAATGTTAAATCCCAAGTTCTCACCTCACCACCACAATACCTGACTTCCCTGTCACTCAAGGCCAAGCTACACCCCTAACATTATAAAAGCCAGCCCTCAGGCCTTCACTTCCTCTTTCCTCCTGATCATGGATCACCAGAGAACAAAGGGAGCTGAATGTGAGTGGAAAGCAGACTTGATTCTAATTAACTTTTGTTTGTTCACCAAATTTGTATTATTTCTAATATGACATATTGTCTAATATTATTTCATTAGATTACCGCTCCACTGACCTCAAATTTATCGATAAAAAGGCACCTGACGAGGATGCATTGATGATGTAAGCTGAGTAAACTAATTTAGACATTCATTTAACATTATAAGTCTTTATTTAAACTGTTTATGTTCATACATTATGCTTCCTTTCCTTTGACTGTTTGTACAGAAAAACAAATCATCCACCAAAGACAAAGAAAGAAAAGAAATAAAACTTCTAAACAGAATAGGATCCTGTGTTTTGATGTTCACTCAATATAAGTTGTTCAATGAGCCAGCATCATTTACATCATGACTTTTTACCACTTCTCCCTCTGTGCCATGACCAACACTCCCTGAAAAAACCCCACCAAAATCTGCTTGAAACTCATTGAGTTATTAGCTAAAATATGGAAAATTGCCCTATTTTGCAATGTTATCAAATCCTTAAAATAATACTGGATCCATATCTGAAATCAGATCAACACCAAAGTCTTATCACTTCTCCCTCCTGCCATGACCAACATTCCCTGAAAATGTCGCAAGAACCCACAGTGGGTTTATTGAGTTATAAGCCAAAATGTGGAAAACTGCCCAATCTGGCAACAAATCCTTAAATAAAGCACTGGATCTGCAATCTTGTCATGTCTTCTTTGTGCAATGCCACCATTTCCTAAAAATGTAATTTAAATCTGTTCATAACTTTTTGAGTTATCTTGCTAACAAACTAACAAATGGACGAACACCGGCAAAAATATATCCTCTTTGGTGGAAGAAATAATGCATCTTAATAAAAAAGAAAAAAAAAGGGGAATTGAGCATCTAGAACTGCAGCAGGAGTGCGCCTTAAGTGTACAGTGTTTTATTTTCATACCCCTTTGTCAGCCAGAAGCTTGCTGGACTGCTCCAGGTACTGAGCTGCCTCGTACCACACGTCAGGATGGTGACCCAGCACCAGCAGGCACTGCTCATAGGCAAACATCACTGAAACACAGACATAGAGCAGCAATCATTCATAAAATACAAGACCAACTCTTCTCTAACACGTTCTGAAAAACTGCCAATCACGCCATCTAGTGGCCGCACTGCTGCACTTATTGCATAACACAACACAACACAACAGTTGGTTACCTCTCTTTGTGATGAGTGTCTGGTCTTCTGTGCGCAGCGGGTTGCTTTTCTCCCACTGGATGTACTTCTTCCACATCTCCACTTGCTGGGCTTCCTGAGGGGAGTTCTGTGGAGGAACTGAGGGCGCGTTCCTGTCCAAGCCCTTCATCACAGTCTCATACTCCTGATCCACACAAACCACAAGATAACCTGAGTGAGTTAACTGAGACTGCCTGATTTTCTGATTCCTAAAACTTGAATTTGTTGGTGTCAACGGATGGTTTGTTTACTGTCTCACCTTTGCCACCCTCCTGGCATTCATGTAATCCCTACTTCTGTCCTCAATCATCTTTTTGGCGAGGTGCACATTGATTCCCTGAGCAGAGAAAAGACACATTTGATTCAATTTGATACAAAACTTTTATTTGACTGCAGGGGAGAATTTAAGGTCACTTAGAGCAGGGGCATAACAATTAAAAAACAGAAACAAAAACCACAACCAGCAGAGACAGAGCAAAGAAGACATTTTAGGAAATAAGAAAATATAAGAAACTAGATGTGTCTATGTGATATGTCTCTCAAAGGGGAATGAACATGTTCACAGAGCTACATGAAAATAGACTTAAACTGAGTGAGTAAAGTGATCATGCTTCAATAATCAGTCCAGGCCTCTCTTGCTCTCTAAACAGCTTTAACAAAGCTAAAAGCCTGAGTGGGTCACTCACCTCCTCATATTTGCTATAATCTCTCCAGAGCTGCTCGATGTTGATCATGGGGTTCACACAGCCTCTCTGGTACACCCGTCTTACTGCAGTGATTCTCTGGTTCTCTGCGTATGAGCCCACTGCTTCTCTAAAGACACAAAATGAAGCATTCACACCAAACAGCTGGCCGATGAAGGTTCTGAGGTTTCAGTATATTAACAGAAAAGTAACTTACACCCCCTTAAGGAAGTTAATGTAGTCAACCCATATCTGTGAGAGGAGAGGATAGTATTAGGTAATAATCAATAACCAAAACAAACTCTTGTAAGATTGATTAGTTCAAACCTGTATACCTGATATGACATGATCTCCATGCCGATTTTATCCAAGGCAAAGTCATACGCCTGGGCCATCTTCTCTCTGAGGGAAAGAATTAAAAGCATTAGTTTAAGAGCAGCAGTTTGTGATCACAGTAAACCCTTCTCTTCATCATCATCAGGTTTCTTACTTGTAGCTGGGCAGCTTCCCTTTGGTCTCTCGAACATATGAGAGGTAGCATTTCCACAGGTCGATGTGCAACACTTTCATTAGACATCTCTGAAACAACTACAAGAACAACAATACAGGCTGTTAACACGATGAGAAGAGACAAAAACAAACCATAAACTTTACACCCAGAGTTTTCACCCTCCTGTCTTTTCTGCGTCACAGATTTATGTTGCCCGTGCGCCAGATTTTGAGGTAGAATACATTTATATTCAGCTCAGCAGTGCAGAGCTTTTTCAATATTCTGCTTCATTAACCAAACCTCATGTGGCCTACTTTTCAGCAGACCCCTCCAAACTTATTAAAGCAGTCTTCGAAAGTTTATTTTAAGAGAGTGAACCTTCATGATTGGAATAATTTACATCTAGAAAGAACAAGGTGGAGACTTGTCAAGCAAGAAATGCACCTCTGCCTAGTTGCAGCAGAATACATTTTGTTGGAGATTCATTTAAAGAGATGTTTTCACAAGATTCAATATTAGGCAGAAGATGTAGTAATTGATCAGCATGTACAACTAACTCTGTAATTGACTCAGCAAGTTATCTGCGTCAGTGGTTTGAAATTGTCAACTCCAATAAAAATCACAAAATGAAACATTAATTCAATTAAAAAAAAACCTTTGCCACACCAGCTGTTTTGTGAATATATATTTTTTTCTTTTAAAAGGTGTGTGCTTTTCCTCAAAAATGGTTGGCTTGTTATTTTTATTTATTATTATTTTTTTTTTTTTTTACCATTTTTATCTTGCAAAATGTGTCACATGACAAGGAGCCTTGTTATGTAACAATGACCCAAAATGTAAAAAAAAAAATTAAATAAAACCTGAAATGTAATAATCGGTCAATAATGTAACAAATGTGTTGAGCCCAAAATGTAACAATAAAGTGTAACAAAACCCAAAATGTAATAACTGGTTGATAATGTAACAAGATGCTGAGCCCAAAACGTAAGAACTTTTTGCCCAAATTGTTACAACTTGTTACATTTTAAGGGCTCATTGCTTCAATGTACAGTGTAGTATCACACAAAAATTCCCCATCCTACATATACACAATTCAAAAAAGCCTTTTGGAAACTTTTTCTTTAACCTCTGGTGAGTTTAACTCTCACCTGTGTTCAATTTCAGCTCATTCACTGGACTTGAACTTCAATTTCAATAACACTGAAAGAATGGGGCTGTTCTACACCAAGGAGTAGTAGTGTAGTAGTAGAGTAGTCTTTAGTTTATATATCTATATACTTGTATATGGTATTTATGTGTGATTGCTGTTGCCCAAGTCATTTATAGTCTCCTGTTCTCTTACAGTGAGAAAAGTGAGAAGTTAGTGAGGTCAATTATAGAGACATAAAAACAAAACACACAGTAGAAAATTTGAATGTATGAATTTGAATTTTACACACATTATTGACCAATTATTTCATTTCGGGTTTTATTACATTTTTTTTATATAACATTTCTGGTCATTGTTACATGTCGGGCTCTAACAAGCCTGAGTACAGAGGTGGGCATTAGCGATGCAGAGTATTCTGTGCATGATTTCAATATCAGCAGATTATTGTTTAAAAAAGGTAAATATTAAATACTTGCAGATAATGAAGCCTCATGCATTAGCATTTAGTTGGTGGAGTCATCCTTTATTTATTTTAAACTGAAAATATAAGCTCCCAAAACAGGTCTGATTTAGTCAGCAGGTTAGTAAATCAGTGTTAGCAGTTATCCAAAGGGCGGACGAAGCTTTATTTTACTCTTACTGTTACATGTGCTTCACATGTAATGTAAAAGTTATAAAAAATACTTGGTTATTTATCAGTATCATTTAATGTTATTGTGTCATAATGTAAACACTGGCCCCAGGAACAACATCTTCCAACAAAGCTGAAGCTAACGGAGATCCCAATGAACAATCAATAAATAAAGTATCAATATCAATATTGACAAAATACATTTTGAAATGTCAGTTTCAGCAAAAACATCCAACATCATGCATCCCTGGAGGGAATAAAACTAATTTAAATAATTTTCATGGAAAAAAAATACAGACCCTTTCAAGAAAAAAACAGACTAAACAAACGTGGTGTTGGAGAAGGTCTAGAAATCAAATCCACTGTAAATTTCACTGTTTTCATGAGTTCAATTCAAATGAAATCAGAACAACTTTCTAATCCCTCACTTTTTAAAAAGTGTCAAATAATCCCAGCAAACAATTGTAATATTTATCGTAAACACTGAAAACATTTTAGGGTGTGTTGTATAATGTGAAACTATCATTTTAAATTTGTTTTGATATATAATGTATTGTACCAAGAAGTGTTTTATCAATACATTTTATGATTTGACTTAATAAGGGCTCTTCGTTTTGTCAATCTAATTCACTGTTCTACATGTCTGGACCTCTGACTTGTTTCTTAAAGCTGGGCAGATGTGTGGTCTATAGAGCAAATCTGAATTCCAGCAGTTTTCCACATCTTTGTGCTTAAACTAACAAAATGCACAAAGAAAAAAAACAGTGGATAAAATGCTCTGTTAAGCTTGAACTCTTCATCCAGTCTGTTCACCAGAGCCAATGAAATAAGAAGAAAAACAAACTAGAAGTGGCTACAAGAGCAAAACACTCAACCAAGGCACTATCTGCCCTATCTCACAATGTTGACAAATCCTTTAAAAGCATTCCCAGACTCAAACCCGTGTTAGGATCACTACCAAAACAGAATCACTTCTTCCTTGTGCCACGACCACTTTCTTCAAAATCTGTTCAGAACTACTTCAGTTATCTTGCTAATAGAAAGTCAAATGTTGGTAACAACATAACCTACTTGGCAGAGGTAACTAGGACTGGCATTAAAGTATAATTAGTAAAAAAGTACATTTATGATATTTGTTTGTTAGTGCTCTCTAAACTATCGCAAACACCTTATAAATTAGTGATGCACTTATTGATCAAATTAGGCTGATTAGGCAAATGTAGCAGTTTTTCTCATTTCTCCTTTTGTTTAAATCTCCAAAATTGCAAATACTTTCTCTCATATTTGACCACAAAAACAAACCGGTTTGTTTGCCGGTCATTTCATTTGTCCAATAAAAAGCATCTCCTCTGAATCAGCTGTTGGGTTTGTTATATGCTGGCACTGAACTGATGTGACACAACAGCCAAATAAATAAATGTATGTCAATACTGATGTTATGCTGAATCATTTGTACACCCCTAAACTGTGGGGTGATTGAAGCACTCCTTGGTTAGGTCTGCATATTTATGTTAAAGAAGCAAAATCATAATCCGAACAGTTAGACTGGACACTTACCTTTTCTACTTTGTCATAGTTTTTAGCCTTGATCTGTGAATAGAGTGTAAATGCAACGTTATTTCAAGAATCCTCTTTGACGTAACATGCATTCATGCAAATGTGACCCCTCACACACAACCACACACCCCGCATTCACGCGACCCTGGAGATCAACAAAGTGAATTTCACACAAGAATAACAGGACTTTTAAAGAAGGGGTTTATTTTCTGTTTGAACTGCACTACAGAAAATCAGAAACCATCTGTGAGCATTTGTTACAGAAAATGTTAAAGCCATATTTGAACAATTTTCTTTCAAGAACACCAAAGCAGAATGTGAGAACTTTCAGATACAGAAGTCATCTTTGGGTGAGCATGTCCACTGTTGCAGCGGTGTGTCCCCTTTGTGCTTTAGTCAGGGGTGTCACAGCACCCTCCAGCACAGGCAGGAGAGGGTGTTGTTCCTGCGGTGTGAGCACACTGGGTCTTTCTCATTGTTTTTACATGCACGGGCTATTCAGAGTAAAACAGTAGACTCAAACTAAGCTGGAAGTGACGTGAAACAATAGTTTACATAACAGGTCAATATGTGCACTTCAGCACAGCGGTGACTGTCCAGAGGGCTTCATTAAGTGAAACAGACCAGTGGAGACAGAAGTGAACCCGTCAGGTTGGTTTACTGACACCATCTAAAACTACAGTATGTGAGGGACATCCTGTTGTTGCTTTGGTGTACAGGCACTGAGAAGAGTGCAGAAAAGTCTAAAACATCTCCACTCAGACTCGTGTGTTGACAGATGAGAAAATGTTTTTACCTCGGCATGTTTTGACAGCGATCACTCTGCAGTCTTTCTATGTCACAAAACACGCCACTGTCAACAGGTTAAAAACTGCCATGTCCTGGACCCCCTGACCTCCCTCAAGCTGGTGTCCAGGCTACACTGTCAACTATTCAGCCCCCCCCCCAAAAGAAATACGATAACAAACAAAAGTACTGATTATCTGCACACACACACCATGCTCAAGAAAAAGAAACAACAGGATTAAAGGTTTACTTTAGTGATTCATGCATTTACTTTGGGAAGCACTACGCTACAGGTCCCTTTAACTTTAATTTAATTGATATAAATGGTCCAACTTATCTTTCAAAGTAAAAAATGTTGAGCTTTTAGAGTGAAGTTATGAAAAAGGAAGACAGAATCCTGAGACATACTCTTCAAGTCGATAATACTTCAATTGATCATTTAATTTTGGTTTAAGGGGACCACAGGAGAACCTCTTAAGTATCAAACCAACATAAAGCTCTGCAACTGCACAACACACTCAATCCACAGCTACGACGAATAAAACAACCAAAAATCTAAAAAAAAAAAAAGTAAGAGAAGACCAGGTTTGCATTAACTGATATAAAGTTTTATTTTCAGAAAATTCATTTTCAAAATATCAAAAATGTCTGAAAGACACAAACTGGAGGATGCAACAGGTAACCACTCCATTTGCTGATTGACATTTACAGCGTTTGCTCTGCTGCTGAAATGGGAACGCAATGGTAGAAAAGATATTAGTAGATTAAAGCAAGCATTAATAGCTTTAAACTCCAGTAACTTGTTGCATAACTGCCCTTGAGCCAAAACTCTGCCACAGATAACAGCCAAAAAAATCCACAACACACCAGTGTGATGAACATTATTGAGATTTAAGAAAAAAACATATATATATGAATATAAGAATAATGGCGTTAGAGCTTTAATCCAGAGTAAGATAAATAAAAGTAGATGCATATGCATGTGTATATACACTTTCTTTAAGGGTTGGTTTCTGCTAGGGGTGTGTGTCAGCGAGATATGTTATATCTGGTGATATGTTGCATATAACGATACAGAGGTGATGATACTGTAAGCAGAATGAAAAAAAAAACACTTATTTTTTCACAAAATGTTCATTAAAAAAAAAAAAAATTCAAGCATTATTCACCCACATTATAACATGCGTAAAAATACTGTTTTCATTCAAAGTGATTTAAATTCAGGTCTCTGCCACATAAATAAACATTACTGTCTGTAATGCCAACAAGCCGCTGAAGTCTGAACTGTCACATAAAACAAATGCACCAAGTTTCTTGTCCCTATAAATATACTGGTGTCTACATTTTCTCACACCCCTAGTTTCCATCTGCAGGAATCAAACTGCATCTGTTGGTTCATTTCTATTCAGAAGTAAGAACTGCTGGTCCCGTTCCTTAGCACACTGGCCTCTGTGTGATCCCACCACTAAATCTTCCCATGCCTGTGAATGACTACAAGGGCCTAAATTAAAATGAAACACAATCCAGCAGCACAACATGTGCTGGTAGACATAATGGGGGGGAGGGGGTCTCACATTAAGCTATCAGTTTCTCTGTATGTGAAGTAACCCTTAATGAGTCTTCCTCTTGTAACTCCCAATGCCCTAGCCCACCTCCTGGGGAGGAGACCCAGGGTTTTGACAGGGAACTCATTTAAAGCAACGTGCACCTTTAGGCAGCGTGCAGAGAAAGAAAAAGTATGACAGGACTTTCAGGTGAGCCTAAGGCTAAAAATGAACCTACACAATAAATACACACAAATACATCGTACACAATACAAAAAAAACTCATGCCTCTGACCCTCTACTCCCCTGTATGAGGGTCTTTCTCTCAGAGACAGTTACTCTGGAGTTTCCTCCATCAACAGCAAATACAAAAAAAAAGCTGGACACAGAAAATGGCCGTGTCAGTCTGACCGCAGAACAGACTGGGTCTGTCACACAAAAAGCCCAAACTGTGGTTATGATCTCTGGACTGAAAGGAAGAAAAAACCTTAAAAAGACTTTTTTAGGCCAGTTTTTCCTCAGAGACTCAAGTTTAAAAATATCTGATGGCTGTTGTTTCATTGGAAGAACTTTGGAAGCTTCATGTTGTTGTGTAACTTTCCTGCTCTCTTTGTGAAAACAGCTTCATGGATTCATGGACACGGCTGCTATTCTGCAGACAATGCTGATAAATCATGATTCATTCTTAGTTATAAATGCTAGCAAAGGCCGGGGCTGGCAGTTCTGTTTATGTGGTAAAGAGCATGGTGAGGGGTGGGGCAGAGGCCCTGACAGAAACCTCAGACCACCACCACCACCACACTCAGAGCTGGGATTATTTACAGTGGACAAAGTCTCACTAATAAGGCTGTGTTTCGAGAGCACTTCATTACCCCACCAGAACACAGCTACCCTAAGTTCTACACTGTTTTTATTTTATGCAAATAAATAAACAATAACACAGAATTACACAGTTATTTACAATGCTATGGGGTTAAACACGCTGCACCTACATTTCTTCAAGTAAGGCAGTAAATCAGAATATAGCAAATTCAATAAAGGAAAACATATTTTTAAAAGATTGTGCTTTTTTTTTAGATGTTAAGAGCCCTGTGCAATGTCAACAAACTGGTGTATTTGGTTAGGTTAAAGATTCAGTGCGGTTAGTAGTCCAGTGCTGAGTTATGGTCTGCAATAAATTCCATGTATACATAAATGTATATAAAAAGGTTTGGAAATCTTTTAAAACCGAAAATGTTTTTTTGTTATTTTTATAAAAGCATGTTGAGCAGGAATGAGTGATTTTAAACTGAATTCACTTTGTCATACCAAATATGAGCCGGCTCACTGGGCTTCTCTGAGAAGTCAGAAATTAATCAAGCACAACATTCAACCACTAAAACTAATTTTTTTCTTCAGGGTGGCAAGTAAATAACAATAATGACACATCTTCATCAAGAAATAATAATGTGCTTTACTGTTTGTTGTGTTTGTTTTTAAACAGTACACTTTAAATTCATGGAAAACAATAATTATATTTTAACATTAAAATAGCTTCTACACACTGGATGATTATCTAATGAATTTATTAAGCACTGTATGTATATTTCTTTGTTTATATACTAGAAAATAACCTGTTTGTTGTATAGCGTGCATCTTGCTTCTGATTTATTTATTTATTCCTGAAGTTTAGTTTAGGTTACTGGTTCCCAAACTAGGTTCCAGGCTCCCTAGATCTTCAAATATCATTAGAGGCTCTTTTTATTCTGACTCTGACAAAATTAAATTCACATCTTTAACAGAAAATAAAACATCACATTTACTAGATGGCCTGTATTAGGTTTATAAGTTTTGTTTTTAGTTGTTTCTGTAAAATTCAGAATCTGTAGTAAGATTCTGCAAGTTAAACATGACTACATATGTTTAAAATTCTATATTTACACACATTTTTGGCAACAGCTTTTTTCCTTATTTGGTCCTGGGGTCCTCACATCTTCTAGATGCATAAGGGTGTTGGGAACCATGGGGCTATATATTTTATGTCTGGAGGAGAAATATTTTTCAGCTGATGTTAAAAAAATACCTAATTAGAGCTACACTGGATTAATTTTTATGCCAATTCAGTCTTTCCTAACTCATTACTGCTTATATTGACATAATACAAAGTTTGACCTTCACCAGAATTATATGTACTTGTGACGTCTTTTTGTTTTTTAATCAGATACAAAACAAAACAAGGCTTCATGCTACATTTAATGATAGCTGTGGTCAACAAGAAATATAGAAAGGTATGACAAAGATTCTTTGGATTTCAGGAACAGTGATGCTGTGCTTCACCTGCCTTTTTCAGAGCTACTGACGGCTGTTTCACAACCACCAACAGTGAGCTCTAAGGTACAATGAATAACAGTCTATTCCTGCTTATGGAGCTTTTTTAAAGATTCATTCATAAATAAAACAACAGGACCTGTATTCACAAACATTTTAAGAATTTTCCTATGTTGATTGACCTTTGGGCAAGAAGTCCCCACTTAAAGGGATTTAGGAACATCCTGAACCTACTCTGAGCAAAACCTTGTCTCTTGGTAAGGGGGCTGACTTGACCTCATTGTTGGTTATCATACAGTCAAATGAAAGCTGTCAATGATTCCAAAAAAGAGAAAAGAAATGTTAAAAGTCCAGTCTTTGTGATAACAGGCACAGAGGGACAGTGAAATCATTCAGCTCAAACATAAATTCTAGTCAGACATGTCTAGTTATGACTACTGTTTGTAAAATTGTCATTTCTGTTGCATGTGTTTTCAGTAGGGATGCACACTATTATCAACTCAAGATAGGAAGATAGTAGATTGATAAAGTTTATTATTGGAACCTGGAGATATGAAACTTTCTGCTGATAGTTAACTCTGACATATAAGCCACAGATGCACATTTATACACACTGAAGATGTAATCTATGCAGAATGTATGATTAAAGTGCTTTTACAATTACGCTGGCTTGTAAAATCCAATTATCAATACACTTGCCATGTATCTATATCCAATAAAAAAAAAAAATTCAGGTCTGCATGAACCAGCCAATTATGTTTGCCAGATATTTGTCATAATCACAATTGTAACAGTTGTGTTTAATCCTTTATCTGCTCTTACAATGGTTTAGTTTTACTCTAGTTAAATTTTTTTTTTTTACTTTGTCAAATTATGTGAACATGACACTGAATTGCTAAATTAGTACTATAATCCTACACATTGCCCTATTGCAGCCTTTAATTATTCCTTAGTTTATCAGTTATTGCGATGTCTTATTCTGGTATTCTAGCAGTACATCATGTATCATAATACTATTGTATCTAACTATCAACTTCATTGTGGACCATGTTTTAGGTATCCTATCATCATTTGAAGCCTTAAAGGACCTCAATCTCATCACTGAAAGTCTACATTAAAAGCAATAAAGCATTATTTAAGAAAACAATGTTTATTTTGTTTAGTGGCAGATTTTTGCACAAATAGATGGTCACAGCAAAAAGGAAAAAGACAATTCTCGAGTAGAAAAGATCTCAGTGCTCTTAATAAAAACATTAGTGCATATCGGGACAGGCACGAGCATCAGCCTTCTGGACTTTGGAGTTATCAACACATGGAATATTGATAATAATAATAATAATAATCCACTATTTGCATCCCCGTAAGCCATGCTTTTTCGCATATTGTGTACAGAATGTTTGAGAACTTGTCCAATTGTGCCATGTGATAACAACTGTCATGTGAAAAAAAAAAATTACCAAAAGGTCTCAATCTGCACTGAAGAGTCCAAGACGGACTAAAATGTGATCACAACTGTTCTAATAAATATAACAATCATTTAAGAATCATCTTCATTAACATTTTGAGGACAACAAGTTTGTCACTTGGTACTTCTCTTTGTCTTTTGAGGGCTTTGTGAATACAGGTCCAGGTTTGTTGAGTGGATCTTTGAGAAAATTGTCAACTGCTTTACTTCTCTGAGCACATTAAGAAATTAAACAAATAAGAAAAAAGAATAAAAAAACTGCTGTCGGTCTGCTGGTTGTGATTAAAAGTTTCACAAACTCAGTGTTTCACCTTAAAAGATGAAATATCAACAAACACTAGTACATTCTGAATATATTTCACACCAATAATCCCCTTTAAAGGTATTCTATGCTGACGGTTATAATGCATCAGTAATATTGCAAATCCATACTATCCCTAAAAAGATATAAAAAAAAACTAATCTCATTTGAACCACTTAAAATTTATTTTATACCAGTCAGCTTTTACAAAAAATCCTTTTCTCAGTAAAACTAATGTCACTTTCCTACATAAAATATACTTTGACTCTCAGACTGGATTTTAAATGATTTCTCAATGCAACAAATTCCACATTTATGATAGTTAAAAAATCTATCTGACTAAATGAAATTTTTCTGATAGTGTTTGTTTTCATTAAAGTGAACAATGTTTCCGCAGTGAGAAGCACTGATGCTCTTCTGTATATTAAGACTTTATGTGAAGCCTACTATGAACAAATATTCATCATTTTCCAGAATATGACGGCTGCTATTTTCTTGTAGTGATTTATCTTGATGGGGGAGACTAGTGGTTGGGGGATGGGGTGAGGAAGTGGGGAGAGCAACTCTATAACAACAAACAACAACCACTGCAACACCAGTATACACCACCACCCAGTTCGCAGCACAGAGCCAATTATGTCACTAAACTTTACGGACTGATGATTTCATATTGATTGCAGTGGTGATCTGCAGAGGTGGAGGTGTCACAGCATGATCTTCACCGAGGCTACAAATGATTATGTGAATGGTCCTTCTAATCAGTAGCTGGTAAAAAAAAAAAAAAAAAAAAGCAAAGCTTTTTGATGGCATTACGGCAAAAAGGTAAACTACTCATACATTCAGGAGGAGGGGGGAGTGGGGGGAATATCTGCAGGAAATGATTGGGCCACAAAACAAACAGCTTATAAAATTACCCGAAAGAAATGACACAGGAGGCAATAAATTGACACGACAAGTGAACAAAAGGCTAATGCACTCCAATACCATTAAAATTGTTTTAATACTGTTGCAGACCAAACATGCAACAAATGCACTTTACCCCATTTCAATATGACGCAGAGAAAGTGTAAATATTTTTAATCCTGAAAACATGAAAACTTTCTGAATAAGAGATGGTTAGAGCTAAAATCCCCTGTTTGGGTTCAAAGGCACAATTCTTGATGAGTCCTGCAAAGCCTGAAACAAGAAAAGTGTTTTCACCATCCCATTTGTATTTCTGTTAAGGGTCTTACAATTATTTGGAATATTTCTCAAGACACTTCCTTTAGTATCTGATTTTTACCCCTGACTGTTGCCGTTGAACTTCTTATAAAAGACGATTATTAGTAGATAACTGTTTTGAAACAGAGCTGTAAGCTTGACCATTAAAAACAAGAATTGTGTCTTTAAACTTCATTGAAGTATGAAACATATTACTTGTGTGAAAATCACAATGTTGATCATGTTAATAAAATTCCCAGCCATGCACACTGAATCAAAAACAAAAAGTATTAACCTCAGCTTCAATGAACAGTTTCCAGAATCTGCCAGAACTGGGGAACTGTGTGACAAGGCGCTCATATGTCTTCCTCGCTTTATCTATTGGTTGGTTCTAAAGAAGAAGAATTCATTTACAACCAAGACTGTAAACATACTTAAAGAGAAGAAGTCAAGTAAGGAAAAAGATTTAATGCTTTACATAATTATGTAACAATCTTTTACCACCAACCCCTTCTTCCCCCCCCCCCCGCCCGAGTTCCCACTTGCTTAACCCAAGGAATGCAACTCTGTGTCACTAAACCTGTGCTTCTCGAATCAGAATGCTCCAAGCGTCGAGGTCGTAAGGGTTTTCTTCCAACTTCTTCTCTGCCTTCTTCACCTTCTCTGGAATATACTCTGCAGCAGCCTGCAAGACAACATGGAAACACAAAAAACACGGGTTATTCTGCTGATTTCCTGCAGTGCACAGAGGTGGAGAGGAATGAAGAAGTCAATCAAAGAGTTGACAAAAGAAACGCCCTTAACACAGACTTAAGCCTGGACTGTGGCTCTCCCCATCTTGAGCAATGCATGTGCATGAAGGTGTGTCAGTATTATGATGAAACACTTTAACTGAATCTTTGTCAACAGCTCCATTTCTACTCTACTTAGATCACCACTCTCCAGTTCTGCCACATTTCTGGCTTGTTTACTGACAGGAAAATGGTAGCAAGAACTGCATACATGTAGGAGTTGGAACTATTAATACTAAGCAGCGGTCAATTGTACTGCAGAGGATGAGAGACGAGACAATGGATGAGATGGAATTTACGGCCACTGAATGATCCAAGGTAAAGGACAAAAGAATTTAAACTTGTTCTGTCACTGAGAGAATGCACCCCCGATATTGTTTTGATTTTGGGGAAGAGCGTGGATATAGTAAGTAGGCTCATGTCTGAAGCCTCTTGCAAGAGTATGCAAGACATCTGTAAACATAACTCAGAGGCTGGCAGCCATCTGAAGTTATCCGACAAACAACCAGAAATGTTGGAGCACGTAATATCGTTTGTGGTCGAAAGAACTTCAGCCTGTGTGTGAAGCTCAAGCTGAGTCCTAACTGAACGTGAGTGTCGCATGTCGCTTTCCACACATCATACATTAGATATCTATGTCCCCGTTTACACGACAACGTTAAAAGGAACAGGAAAGTTTTTCCTTTGCATTTTCAAAAGTGCTCCACGTTCACACGGAGACACGAGAACTGAAAACGTTGTAGCATGCATGCCAGGCCAGTAGATGGTGATGTAGGTAACTCAAGTATGCTTTCCAGTGAACAAACTTTTCATAAACAACAATGGCCAGTGGACGCACAAAGACACAGGAGTTTCTTGTCTGGACAACAAATCTGTCTGGATATTTTTGTCTGGATAACAAACCGGGCACAGTAAGCAGCACACATGTTGCTCGGTAGACGGCTGAAGCTGTTGTTGTTGTTCCTGGGATAGGCACGCAACCTTTATCTGAAAGAGTACTGCGCATGCGCCACATGTCAGTGTTTTCCTTGGAAATGCCGATTCCTGTTTACACGAAGACAGATAAGAAAACGTTTTCAAAACTTTGCACTCTGGACCCTGGTTTCAAAAGTTTGAGGATTTAGGCGCTCCGAGCACCGTTCTCGTGTAAACAGGAGGCGCAAACGCAACGAAAACTCTGCGTTTTCAATCGATTTCGTTGTAATGTAAATGGGGCCTAACTCTCTGATGTGTTTCCTCTAGTACAAAGAAGTTCAAGTTAGTGCTTTGGACTGACCCAGAGGCTTTCACTGTGAGCCAAACAAAGATTCTCACTCTGTTTTCAAAGTAAAACATTGAACTAATGGATTTGCATGAATGGATGCACTCTCCACCTTGTAAAGCAAATTATTGAGCTCTTCTGAATGAGACAAGTAAGGAAATCCCCCCACAGTACTGTATCAGTTTTCTTCTGCCCTTCTTCCACATCTCAACTGACATGAGGGAGGGAGGGAGGGAGGGACAGGGTGGAACAGCCACATCATGACGTTCTTGCTGTGTTTTCACTGACCATCAGGACACTAACATATGATTAATGGTATTAAGCAGATTTTGTAAGGACAGTATGTGAAGCTTTCGCATGGATTAAGGACAATGAAAACATTTATGTAACAGGTAGTTCTAAATGGAGATTTAAAAAAGGCTTTCTATGGGTAACAACGTAGAGCACTGATAGGGGGCCGCATGCAGCCCTCTCTCTGTTTATGTGGTCCACCAGTCAAATTTAAAAACCAGAAATATAAAGTTGTGAACATGAAGACAAAAAGACAAACTCTAGAATGAAAATGTGAAAAAAGAGATAATCCCAACATAATCTTTGGTTAGTACAATGTTTAGTTCTCTACAAGATATTCAGGGTGTAATTGACATCTTGTTTAATTAAAAATCTTGTATGTGCATCACTAAATAAGTTTGTGCAAATAAAAAGACCTGAAAGTAAAATGTTTTAAAACAGCCAATCGTATATGTATCACACTGAAATCGTAGCTTGAGTTCTTTGCTTCATTAGAGTAAGTCTTACTGTTTGCATTTTGATTTCAAACATTAATGTTGGTTTATTGTAAGGGCTAAATTTGTTTCTCTTTTGTTTTCATTAACTTTAAATATATCACAAGTATGTTGCGGTTTCTGAAGTGGCCCATTGACAGAGTGAACAACATTAATGTGGCCCTCTTGGTGACTGAAGTTCTCCATTACTGATGTAATGGGAAAAACATCACAGAGGCTTTTCAAAGTATTAGAAATTCAATTCATTTTCAGTTTCAATTGCAATTATTGCCACAAACAGTTATAAAAACTGCGTAACGGAGACTAAAAGATTATTTTGTCAAAGAGGCTAAAACTTTTTTTTTTTTTACATGTATGTCCACCATAATCATGACCAATATTTTTTAGTATTTGTAATTTTTGTATGTATATTTATGTGTTGAAAGCACCACAGTTTGATGACATGGTGCTTGTTACATTGTTGTAAAATCAGTGAGTGTTTGTGTTTTATAACTGAATACTTAATATCTATCAAAATACCTGGGATCATGTTTTTTTGGCCATACTTGAGCAGCCATTCTAAGTATCTCTACGCCTCATTCTGGACCTCTGAATATTTCTACATTACTTGAGCATCTGACAATTTCCTTTAAATTACTGTTGTCACTCTGGATTGCACAAAAAGACTTTTTTCATTGCTTTCATGTAAAAATGTTTATCTTTAACCTACAAGCAGATTTCCTCATGCCAGAAAAGATCTTTTGCAACCATGAACTCAGAAAACAAAGCGGAGTGTACTGTCAGGTGACTAGAGTCAAAATTAAAGTGATGATGATTTTGACTTCTTACTCATGTTTTCAGCAGCTAGTATAACTGTTGTATGAAGGCAAAATTACTCTTGTGTTGGGTGACCCTAAAGTATAAAATCCAAACCACAATTCATTTGATTAATATTCAGATCCCAAATAGTTTAGCACAACCACCTGCAGATTTGTATCTGTCTATTTTATGACTAACATTAGGCACTCTTAGCTGGTTAACATTCACAGTGAACTTAAAAGGATACTTAATATTATAAAGTTGTATAACATATACTATGCCTCCAGTTATCCTTTACTCCTGATTTTAATGACTAAAGGGAGCCAAAATTGTAATAAAAATTAAAACCAACCGCCTACTCCAGACAAGTTTCTGATGTTTAACATCCACTTTGCCATGATTATTTAACACAGGGCTGCAACAAATCACAGCAGTGATTATCTAAAGAACATCCTTCCCTCTCATTTCATATGAGTAATGAAACAGATGCTACAGTATACATTTACATACACAAGTTTTGTAAGGGATCAATGGGCAAACCACTGACTAAATTCGTCAAAGCATGCAGTACTTTGATACCTCATAACCTATATACTGTTTTAATTGCCCTTTACAAGAATTTCTGCCTGAATTTGACAGAATGAGACAAACTTTAAATACTGAACATGCTTAACAGGGGTCTAAATCTCCTCTTAGGTTATGGTCAGATAAAAAAATCAATATTTGACAAACTTTTTACTAAATCACAAAACATTTCCTAATTGTCATAAAAAAGGGTTTGTTTTAAGATTAGATTCTATCAGCTGTGCACTTGGAGGCTGTGTATTGTGATTTGACTCAAAAAGCACAACAAATTGCACACAAGACATAAAGCTCATGTATTTACACAGTCTATGTCAGCAAATTACAATGATAGATGGCAGAAATTCTTTAATAAAAATTATAAAAGACATTGATGCTGAAATTTCTGAGCTGATGCTGAAAACAGACTTCACTTGAAAGGAAGTAGGTTTTAAAAAAAAAGTTATACTAAACTCAATTCATGGACGTTTTGTAATTATTCTGAGTCTTTTCATGAATGTGATTAAATTTGTATACATGGGCCTTGTTGGACGCCTCTAATGTTAAATGCATTCAATGATGCATTAACTCAAATCAGTCAAATTCTTAAGGGGGGATGTCTTTATTCTGCTGGGTGTTAATGCTCTCCATATCTTTTTTTTTTTAACTCTTCTGGGGAATTTCAGTTGTTGAACATATGGATAGTATAAAGATATACAATATATAATGTGATATATTATATATGATATAATGAAATCCACAATTTCCCAGCATGGAATCATTAAAGTACATCTATCTATCTATCCCACAAGTAAAATTTCTTCTTATGCCTTGGTATAATTTAAGACATAAATGAGTACAATACACGACATAGAAATTGTGTACATCTATATCCTAAACTAAATTTAAAGAGCAAATTATCAACGTTAAGACTTTAAATGATCATTGCAAATATGTCAATACAATCAATAGTGTTGACAAGCCTGTAATTTATAATTATTAAAAACAAGAAATAACATATTTAATGTGCTATCAATTTTCCTTCAAGACACATGGCATGCTAGCAGGAGTGTGTGTCGTTAGTTTTTTACTACTAAACCTTACAGACTATAGATTTTCCTATGTTAACCACCCTTGATTAAGTATTCCACTGTAGTGTGCTTCAGTACCAAGACATGAACGTTGTGGCGAGTAATGGCTAAACTAGCAAGCTCAACACTGACTGGCTGCTATGGCAACCACATTCTATAGTAACGGCACATAGCAACCTAAATATTTCAGTCTGCCCAAAGTAACATGACATAAATGAAGGTAAACTGGAATACGGTACATATATCAGAGATGTGGCAAAGCTAATGCTACAGTTAGCAGTCCAACATGGCGAACAAGCAAAACTTCGAGCTTTACAACAAAGTCTGATAAATAACTAACACTAAGTAACTGAATCTTAGCAGGTTAATTCTAAACAATGTATGACATCATTAAAGCAAAAAGGAAGACAACGGAGTTCTCTTAACAATGGCTAATTCACATCATCGTCTAAGTCAGGGTTAGCTTGTCCCTGAGCACGTAGCTACCTGGTCGGCTGTTCCCTCGGTGGTCATGGCTGCTGGAAGAGTAATGTGGGTTATAGCAGGTAAATATGTGATCAGTTGGTTTAACGTTCAGGGTAAAACGTGTTGGAAGTTAAATTAAAAAGAAAGACTAGGTTATCGGCATTGCTTCGAAGAAATAGGCCACATTGCAGTCAAACAAGAGGCTGGACGATGGCTGGCCGCTCTCTCAAAATGGCGAGGGGGTTGTTTTCCGCTCCGCCAACTGCTAAAACAATATTACTTCCGGCTACAACCTTTCAAAATAAAACATTTTCATTATCATGAAAGTTCTCTTACTAAAATACCTATTGAAGCCTCTTATCCACGCAGAATTTATTTATGCATGCTTAGCATTTAAACACGACCTTTCATTATATTATTTACCATCGTAGGACACGAACACGGCGATGCTCTGCAAGTTTAAATGAGCCATTTAACACAAAGTAATTCAAAGAGCTTAACAAAATTGAGTAAAGACTTTTTAAAACAATGAGAACTATGAAGAAGAATAACGTAAAAGATCTTAAAATATTCTTGAACAGAGTATGCTGTTTCTGTGGGCCTTTATTTATTTCAACCAGATAAAAACCAATTGAAAGTCCTCGACTACAGTATAAAGGTGGGATTGGGTGGGACTGAGGGGTCTGTTTCTCTGAACAGTTTCTCAAACCAGGTATCTGTCAAGAAAGTAAGCCTCAGACAGGGGAGAAAGCATTCTTTAGCTGAAAATGATACAATAAATGCTAAATTAAACCAGATAATGGTAACTAACTGGTATTTGGGACCATGTTATGCATTTAGTATAATTGTATTTATCATAGGTTTTTCAGATAAAACCTGCCTTTAGAATCTTTGATCTTTTAACCCTGTCAAAGATCTTAAACTTTTACAGATTGTACATTTGTCTAACTCCACAACCTGTTCTCTTAAAGACCCCAAAAATTGCCACATGCCATTCAGGCATAGACAAGCAGAAAAATGTAAAAGAGAAACTAGTATACTCCAATAATTGTTCCAAATGGCCTTTTTTTCTATAAATATTTTATAGGATTTAAGCAATGCAAAAGACGCCTGGATTTTATGTTTCTTTTCATAAAAACATGAACAACCTGATTGTGACGTAAGTGAGGAGTAAAGAAATCTTCAGACACAATTATCAAAATGTTGCTTTTCTAAATCATTAGGGCCGCCTGGCAGTCATGGGCACCTACAATCGTCAAACATCTTTTACGGGCTCCTGATGGTAGTCGTAAATATCAGAGGTTTTCAGCATCTTTTGGATCTAGGACTACAGAAGTTCACTTGGTCACTTGTTACCCGGAGTCCCTCATTTATCTTCTGAACCCGACTGTCCTCTGTGTACCCTTTAAAGCCAGACATGTAAATACATACTGTTATTAATGAATAAATAAATAAAAAAAAAATTATATATATATATATATATACACACACACACACACACACACACACACACACACACATATATATGTATATATATATATATATATATATGACCTAAGTCAGTGTACTAATAGACTACATGACCAGCACGTGCTTTCAGGTGGTTCACATGATCCTGCAGACAGGTTTAATGTCGCTCTGCAATCGGCTTAAATAAATGAATGCTTTAATTGATTCATAACTCCTCGTGTTATTTCCTTCAGAGTTTTTCTATCAACATCTGGCTTCTGGTAAGGATATTCGAGTCCTCACACTCTCTGGACTCAGAGACAGGGACTGTTAGGAGCAGCTTCTCAGTCCAGGGCTGCTGTTCAGGTGCTGCTGCTCCTCGTGCCTGGCAGTAGGGGGCGACATATCATAGCAACCGCCAGCGCGCGCTTGCGTGTATCTGGTCAACAATCTTGAACAGACCAGAGCAAAGGAGCACAGAGTGATAATCTCTCTACACGCATCAAATGTTTGTCTCAGTTTGTTACAGATACGGTTTTATCCTATAAACTATTTCTCTTTTGATCATTCTTTCGCAGGGCTGTGACGCCAAGACTGCAGATGTGAGCTTTGCATCTTTCTGATAATTTTTATTCTCTAAGATAGGGTGCTCTAAACAATGCTGTAAGGAAAAGCCAAGGGTTCTCATCAAAAGATGTGGAAATTTAAAGTACATTTACTTCAACTAGAATGCCCTTAAGTAGAAGTAAAAGCTCAACCAGTAAATTTAACAACACCAAGAAAAATACACAGTTTACCTAAAACTTTTTGATCATTGAGCGACAAGTAATCTTCTTTTATTTATGCATAAAATGGGGTGGTGGATGAAGATATTATCCTTTATGTGAGGGCAACGATAACATGCATCTTAAACCAGTTTCTTAAGTCACGTTAAAGGGACATATTTCAAATAAAGTCATAAAGATCTGATGCAAAACGATGAGAAAAAAGTTTATTGCATTTGTGAGTTTTCGAATTTTCATGTTTGGTTTCAAAATCAATTGTAACATCAACAATCACAGGCACCCATGTCTCTTCAGTTAACAATAATAGCAGGTGTCATCTAAAACCTTGGCGATTTCTAACATAGTTGTGTTTTATGAAGTAGCAACAAAGTATAGGAGTTACAGTGAATGTATGTATAATGATGTAAATAGTCCAGTAAGCAACATAGCAATCAGCAAAAGTCTTAGTACCATCCACCAAAGGACACTTCTAACTGAAACAGAAGTGGTGAAATCGCAGTAATGTTACAAAGAGGAGACACAGATGCACAGTGTGATGTTTTAAGCCCAGTTTTTCCACATGGGAGATCTTCAACCTGGTAGGAGTTATCCAAATAAATGTTTAAAGTGACATAAAAATCATTTGTTTTAGTGCTGGAGAGCAAAATGCACTGAAGTAGCTGCTTCTCAAAAATGCTCTCCTACATGTTGGCACAGCCTCAGTGTATTCCCTCCCCCACCCATCCATGGCCTGACAGGCAAACAGCAAAAAAAAATCCTTTGAGGGACAAGTGTGAACAGGCAACCTTGAAGGCTTTTCAAGGTTGGTTGGCTGCGTGTTTGAAAATGACTACTTCATATACTCAAAGCAACATGTTTGCCTGTCTGGCAACAGAGGGAAAATGATAGTGGGCTGGCAGGAGACATTCAGGGTAAAATCTGGGTGAAAGCACATGCTTTTGCACTCACACATGCAGCTCGACTAAGCAGATTCAGGGAATGTTCAGGGGTTTTGTGAATGCATGAATAAAATTGAATAGCTACTATATAAATATGGCACATTGAAGTATTTTAGGAAAATATTCTTAAGAGAGTGGCACTGTACTTTAAAACTACTCAAAAAGGTACAAGTGCACAAAACAACCATTCAATTTTTTTTTTTTACTTTTATTGTCAGAATTAACAGACAATGTACATCTTATACTAATTGTCCTGGGACTGGGCCTTCACAAACAATTAGGAATACTGTATATAATTACAACACAGAGAGAGAGAGAGAGAGAGAGAGAGAGAGAGAGAGAGAAAGAGAAATAAAGCAATCAAGGCATAAGTATTCTATTCAGCAAGGTCTAACTGATCTCCATCTTCTTTTAAAGGTAGGAGTCTTCAGCTGTAGTTGTGTTGTCAGCTGTTCCAATGTGTAAACTTTTCTGAGTTTTGTATCCATTTTGAAACTGTAGATGGTTCAGGTTTCAACCAGCACATTGTTATTATTTTTCTTGCTTTAATTAGGAGATGTTGCAACAATTCCTGATCGTGGGACGGACCATCAGGAAGTATGTCCAGTAAGACCATGGAAGGGTCCAGAGAGAGGTTCACTTTAAGTAGATTTTCTAATATGCCTTTATCATCAGTCCAAAATTGTTGAAGAATGTGGCAGTCCCAAAATATATGTGTGTGACCACCCAAGAGTCCACAGTCTCCCCAGAACTTGTTACTAACCCAACCTTTAAAGAGAAAAGATTTCAATGAAGTTCTGAAAAATCTTATTTTAACCTTCCAGTCATGCTCCGTCCACAGTTGACCCTCACCCTCATATGACAACCAGAGCAAATATTTTTCCCCCAGATATCATCATCCAATGTCACATTTAGTTCCACTTCCCTTGTTGTTTTTTGTGTTGTGTGTGTCTGACACATCCATCAACAGTTTCTGATAAATCAAAGACACTTGTTTTTCATTTTTCGTTTTCAACCAAATCAATAAAATGCTTTTCTGTATTTGTTGGTTCTCTTCTGATCTGATCCCATTACAATGATTCAGTTTCAATATGGGAGTAAATGTTATTCCATTCCTGATATTAAAATGAAAAAAATGGGAAATTTTTGAAGATATGAATTGGTTGTGAGGCCAATTTTTGGCCCTCTATTTTAAAGCATGCAACTCTTGATTTAAACCAACATACATATTTGGCTGATGTATTTTGTAGTCTTGTGGGGATTTCAATGATGTAATGATCAGTGGACTGCGTCAACTTCTATTCTATTATAATACTTCACTACAATGTTATTTGGCTTATGGACCTTTAACACCCCCTATATTGTTCATTTTAAACTGACATTTTCTTTTGCAGTCTCATTTTTAGGCTGTAAATACATTTTCGTCATATTAACTCTCCCAGTCAGGAAGCTGATGTTTGTTGTCTACCAGTTTGTTGGCGCAGATATTACATCATGATGATGACTGGTCACAGGTGTGGCAGCCACTTCCTATTTAAGACATTGTGCCCTCTTTAGACAAAATGTTTGCCTGATGGAGGTCTGAGACCAAACGTTACAAATAAATCAATTTCTTGTAAGTTAGACAGCGTGCGGGAGTCTATCTTCATGTTTAAATTGACTTTTTTTCTCCTGCGCACCTGTCTCTTGAATTAGATGTGCAAAGTACTATCATATTTTAAAACCTACACAATGTAAAATTTCCACCTGAAAATAGTTTTTATTAAAGGTCAAGAGCATAGTTATTTTCAGTATAAAGGATGACCTGTTCCCCTGCTTCCACTGACTTCCTGTTTTGGCTCTATGCTGTGGTTCTCTTGAAATTAATATGAAAGTTTCACAACATTAGTTTGCACATTAACCCTCAGCTGTAGTGACGCCAGTAAGGCCATCTCAGTACTATTCATAAAAGATGTTGTGAAAGATGAAACAAAGAAGAGAAAAATATTGAATGACGAAGCAAAAAAAACAGAACAGAGACTAATGTCCTGCCTAAAGTTATTGCACTATGACACCAACTGGAAAATTACCATCTGAAGGTTTGTATTGTGGGCTGTAAGGGTCCGATTGGTGCCTCTGAAAATGCAGTGACATCATATCAGCTCTCCAGGAAACACTCCTGTGTCTTCAGTGAACTCTTCAATGAGACACTAAAGAAACTTATAGGGGGCTGTACCTGTGGACTACCACTCTTCCTGTACTTCCATCACAGCTGTGTTTACTAATGATGCACAAGCTCAAACAAGAGGTGTTCACACCTGTTTTCCAGCTGACCAGGCCTTGTTGTTTGTCGTTTGTAATTGGGGTGGTGACTGGGGAGGAATGGAGAAAGACAAATACCATTTGGTGGATTAGGTTACAGCTGGTCTTCTCAGACACTGGGAGCTTATGAGCAGCTTACTTTGTCAGCTGGGGGCCTCCTGACTGTCTGAGCAGAAGATATCTGCTTGTGCTCCCCCACTCATTTCTTCAAGACCCCTCAGCTGTTGACACTTAATGCCCAAACTGAAGTTCAGAAAGGAATGATTCATCCTCTGTGACACTGCATTTTCTATATTCTATACAAAGCAAACTGAAGAAAGACAAGAATGGTTGCAATATTGATATTTCAAATTGGCTGACGCTCCTTTTGTGAAGGAGCGCTGCATGAGTAAAAAAAATTCCATCAATAAAATGTAAAATGAAAATGTTCTTTAAAAAAACAATCCAAGACACACCTTGTTAATTTTGTAAATAGACAAACATTAGATGGCAAAATACATCATTTTCAACAAGACCATTGCCTTTCCTTTGATAACGACTCTACAGGATGCAAGACATGGCCTTTAAACTGTTTTTTTGTCTATAATGCGAAATTAAGAGAAAGGAAAGGAGGGGTGGTTATGCCATTTGACCTCAACCTGTCAACAAACTGCCATTTCTGTGGGCAGGCCTGCATCTCTTGACACTTCAGTGACCAAGCAGCACTTCAGCTGTTTTGTCTTCCACTCGAGCTCAAATATCAGCATATTATTTTGCTTTTAATGATACCTATGAGACCCGTAAATGGCTGGCAAGCAGTCCAGTGTGTACCCCACTTATCATCCAATGACAGCTGGGATTGGCTCAAGCCCTCCATGACCCCAGAAGGATAAACAGTACAGATAATGGAAGGATGGACATCTGCCTACGAGGTAGAATATCAAGTTCCAACCATCAGACTCTTACCTTTTATTAAAACTGAAATATACCTAACACTGAAGTGTTATGCTGAAATTTCAGGTTCAATTAACTGGAACTTGGCAATGTTGGAGGAGAAGTGTCCTTAAAGCAAAGAGCCAAACCCCATGCTACCTGGGAAATTGTTCATGAGAGGCCACCTCACCTTGCCATATTTTCATGGGTACACATTCATAGGTTCGTTTTGTATGATTTTTAATGTTCATGTCTCAATATGAACAACCTAAATGTAACAAATTTGTTTCAGCAACAACAAAGTGAAGGAAAAATGAATTTCAGTTTGGGGACGGATAAAAACATATAGGAAAAGGATAGTGTTCCCCTTAAGATTATCTGAAAAGAAAGTGTCTCAAAAGTTCTAATTATTTACTTTTTTATCACTTTTTTTGCAGGAGAGCGACTATTGAATCAGAGAAATCAAAGTTATGAGCCTACTTCAATAGGCCTATCTATGATCTATCCAAAAGTCACGAGATGTCTACATCATTGCTCATTTTAAACAGAAGCTTATTTCATGATTTCCCAAACTCTTTATTAACACACACATATCAGTATTTTTTAAAAAATCTGTCTTTTTAAAGATAACTCTGTATTTTATAATATGGTATTGATGGTCGTATTCAAGCTGACAGCATGGCAGTGCATTGTGTTGTTTTGACTCTGACATGGTGTTGAGCTTTGTATTGATAAAAGAGTAGATAGGTATAATTTAAAACCCAGAATAAAATTTACCAATTAGAAGAAAAAATGGAAAGATGGTAAATTAAAATCAATAACTTCTGTGATTTCTGAGGAGTAGGAGAAAAAAATCTGCCATTTGTTTAATCAGTGTCTATAAACTGAAAAGTTTTTAACGACATTTACTGAGATATTAGGGGAAAATTTGCTGAACATCCTTCAAAAAGTTCATTTTTATCTATTATGATAACAATATAAGGGACAAGGGTATTCTTTTTTTGTCTATGTCGATCTTAATATTGAGTGACTTTCATAAGCACGAGAAAACATTGTCTTAAGTCTAAACAAAATTTTGAACATTTTGAATGAGGACTGAACCACAAAGGTCATTCAACAAAGGCACCAAAGCCTGGGGCCTCGTGATCAATGGAACCTAAATGTATTGGCAAAGGCGGGCATCAAATGTCAGGGATACATAAAAAATATGTAAAAATCTAAATAAATATATTTCTAGCTGGAATTAGGTGACTGACCAGAGTGTATGAAATTACAACAAAATAGAGTTTGTGAACAGAATAAATAAATAAATAAATACCTGAGACCTATCTCTTAATTCCCTCAAAATCACTGTATCATTTTAAATAAATTATGGTAAGCGCAATCTCCATAGAAATGTCTCTTCCGTAGATAGTAATTCTCTGTTCAGTAAAATCGTACAAATAAGATTAAGATGAAATAAGACTGATTAGTAGCAGAAAAACTGATAACACTCCTGTAATATAATGATGATAACAGTATTAATGATAGTAATAACAACAACAACGATAATAATAATAATAATACATTAATTCAATTATAAAGCACATTAAAAAAACTGTTTTTCCAACGTGCATACTAGAATACAGGGGATAAAACAGACCCACGTCTACATTTTTTTGGAACCGTGCAGCTTAACTGTGATATAATTGTGTCTGAATCATCTGTCTTGTGAATATTTGTGTTTTATCATTAACAAACTATTGAAATAAAAGTCTCTGTCAGAGTTCTCCCTCTCATGCTCGGTGCTCGATTGCTCAGGTCTCGCCGATGCCGTCAGTTCACAAACATTCGCTTGCAGTTGCTAGAGACAAGGGACATGTTAGAGACTGGCAGGGCCGCGGAACAGCACGTACAGACGGGGTAACGGACACCCTTTCAGAGATGGGCTGCTCGGCCCAGAGAGGACGGAGACCATTTTAAACAGAGTATCTACAGCCTGGGCTCGGTGTGGTGTTCGTGGACGCTCGCATGCAGGACTTATTCAGTGTTTAAAAATGTGGGAGATGGTGTCGTTACCGAGCGCCAGCTCTCCCTTCCTGTCGTCTAGGACAAGATGGCAGCAGTGCAGGCGAACTGTACATGGTATGGATTTATAAGTCCGTAACATGTTCAGAGAAGCCCTGGATTATACTCATAGTGACTCTATGTGAAGGTAAGTAGCAAAGGGGAGGATGCCTTAAGCGATACTTGTTCAGTTTAGTATTAGAAACGACTCTTAGTTGTGACGTAATGCGAAGTCATAATAACTTAGTAGCGAAGTTAGCTAGCGAGCTTTTGGCTGTATATGGTTTGAAAATTTGCTTCATCCGCAGCTTGCTCTGTCAGCACTTCGTCCTGTTGACCAACAGTTAATCTATTTTTTATGATCCCACCACAGCACAATGGCGCTGGGTGTAATCATGAGGGAAAAATCCAGATACAGTCCAGTGTTAGCTATTTGTGTGTTGTTTGAACATGTTGCTCCTAGCGTTAGTATATTGTTGCAACATGAACCCACCCTATATGGCTAACATGGACCAAGGAAAATAACTCCTCTTGGCTTTAGTACTTCCTTAACACTTGGCTTATCGAGTGCTTCAGGTAACTCAGCAAAGAAAATGCAAAATAATAACAAACGCAGCTGCAGTGGTCGCTATTAAAAACTAAAAACCTCTTCGGACGAAGCGGGTTTAACATGCTGTTGTTGTCCTATTCAGAGTTGTCACATACTACACAGATATAACACCTGCCACATGTATACTGTATTTAAGTGTCCTCGGTAGCTCTGTGACATTTGTTCACCGTGTGTTGGACCTTTACGCCCTTTTAAAACAGACACATCCATGTAGCTCAGTGCTAGCTGTTCCAGCCTGCATTCACGTGCTCCCGTGTGCTCGGACTTTCCAGGTGGTAAAGTAGTTTGTCTACTTTAGGGTCTTTACAGGCTTTATACTGTTATGTGGAAACAACAGGGACGCACTGAAAAGAGTGGTATAGTCGCATGTTCGTGTCGATTACGTTAAACACAACGACGATTAAAAAAAAACAAATGAAAGTTATTTTAAATTGGATCCAAGTCTGTATTTGAGCTTTGAACGTCTATCTGCCACACGAAAGTTTTAGAAAGACCTATCTATCAAAACTTACTTCATGTTCCCAGTAATTTGATTATGTTTTGAAGCTGTCTTCCTTTAAAGCTTCAACTAACTTGCCGTTCTGCTCATTTTTTCACTTTAAGCCTTATTTTTCGTTTTTTTCCGTCATCACGCGAATGCACATCAAGACCTAGCTGGCTTCTCTCTGAGTGGAAAACTAAGAGCAGTTTGTTGTTGCTGGTTTTTATGGGGGTGTTTACAGATACATGTAGACAAGATTCTGCTGTAAAATTAGGTGGTTTTGGATGAACACAGGATTAAAAAGGTCGTTTTGCCTGAGCTTTCGTGCCACCCTATACCCCAGCCAACTTGGCGGACATGGAGTGAGGATCTAGAGTTTGACTTCATGTTAAGTTAATCATACTGGAGAGGGCTATAATAATCAACTTTGTGTTTACTGCATGGTGTTTGTTAAGTGCAAAAGAGGAGGTATAGTGTTAATAGTTAAGCTCATGTATGAAGGTTTCAACATCACCACCAATCTCTGGAAAAAAAAATAATAAAAAGATATAAATGACAAAGAAAAGCTGCATTAATAGTACTGGAGTCAATGGACCAAACTCAGATCTCAATATTTTCAGCTGAGTGGTGAAGTATTCAAGTATATACCATATATCAATGTTTTTTACTGTAAAGAAATGACAAAAAGTAGTCCAGTTTTAAGTCAAATCCACATGGGTCATTGCAGAGGCACTTTTTATTCACAGGCAGCAGCACCATATCAACAGTTGATTGATTATTCACCTTCGAACTAACTATTTTTAATACATCATTATTTGGCCAGTTTGTTTATTTCTGCGAGTGGTTCCTGTAAATTATATTTTGACTAAACATCGGGCCTGGCTTGTTTTTTGTTATCACCATTAAAATGAGCTAAATCTGTATTGTAATTCTCTTACTTTAACTCTTGTTTGTGGATGAATTGATAAATCTTAAAAACTATGCACACCCTGGTATCCTTAGGACTGCTTAATTCGTGCAATTTTGTTTTGTTGCAATATGGTCATTAGGAGTAATGACCATATTGCAACAATCCATCCAAATAAACAAGAAAAATTCATACTTGGAATAAAAATGTCTAGTTTTTACACAGCAAAGTATATCAGCTATGGTAAAGTTGCTTTATTTTTCATTTTAGTTTCAAACAGCTGCCACCAGAGCTGATTCAGAGGTTTTTATTTTGTCATATTAAGACTGAATGACCTGATTGTTTTGATCACAGTATGATTTTGACATGATTTGCCATAACAAAGAGACAGTTTTTAATTCATTATTCTCTTTTTGATAGGACATATAAAATGATATAGACCAATTAGGTGGTGCAGCAGGGTAGTGCATGTGCCTCACAGCTAGAAGGTTGCTGGTTTGATCCCTGTGTTGTTCAGGGCCTTTCTGTGTGCGGTTTGCATGTTCTCCTCATGCCTGTGTGGGTTTATTTGGGTGCTCCTAATAATCAAAGGTGTGCTCACAAGGTTAATCGGTTATTCTAAATTTGCCATAGTAGTGCATCTGTGTGTGTGATGGTTGTCTGCCTCTCTATGTGGCTCTGGGATTGGTTGGTGACTAGTTCAGGGTATGTCTTGCCCAAGGTCAGCTGGGATAGGCTCCAGCTCCCCATTACTGTTAAAGGGTAAAGATAGTGGATGGATGAAAATGGTATCTGAATTATTATGAAAATGATTGATGAGTTTTGCATCAAACATATTTTATTTTTCAAATGCATGTGAACACCTAGCATATCTGAACTAAAATGATATTTTCAAACATATTTGACCTGACAGAAATGCCCCATTGTTTTTTGACTTGGCAATAGAGTGGTGCAGGGATGAGTCCAAAAATGCAGAAGAGTTAGCATTTAGCACTTCTTGGTTCCCAAGACCAAAAGTACACAGGTTACAAAAGAACTATTTTGGAGAACTCCCAGATAAAGTCTGAGATGAACAGGTGTGATTTAAGCATTTGCCTAAACATAATATAATGTTTTGTTATGTATTTAAAATGACGGTTGCTAACACATTGCTACGACAGTGGCTGATTTTTTTCTGATAAATAGTAATTCATACACCATAGCCACCGCCATGGGCGCCAGCTTGGTAGGATCATTAGATGAAGAGGAAATTCTCAAACATTCAGATTGCCATGTTGTAGTTTTATAGTAGTTTTGTAATAGCATTTTACTTTTCCAGATTATATTTAAACTTAAGAAGTCAGTAAGTTAAGTTTGTTCATGAAGACTACCACAAAGAACAAATCAAGTAAGGTTCAGGAACTTTTTGTTTGCCACAGACTTTTTATATCCACCATGATCCCAGAGCACAGTGTAAAATTAAATGGGTCTTTAGTCGGGAGAACCAACGTGATGCTAACTTCTGTGTTTCAGTCTATTGCATTGGACCATTTAGTGATTTAAACGAAATGGGTTAATTTCACAGCCCCAAACGATTGCATTTATTTTTCATGTCTTTAGCACAGGATTAAACAATATCATTGCACAGTACCTGAACAAGTTAAGCTTAGATGAAAATAGACGTATACACACAATAATTAAATTGGTTATACTAGACAGTTGATATTAAGGCCTACAGATACCACATATATATATATATATATATATATATATATATATATATATATATATATATATATATATACTATCTTAACTATCTTTACAACCACATAGACATGAGGAAATGAGATGCCACATCTCAAAGGGCTTACCTTTAATAAATTTAAATTCAACAAAGACAAATATGGCACTATATAGATAAAGGTTGATTGATTGCATCTAGATTCAGCAGTGACAAATATAATGAGGACAGATTTAGAATCTGGGCGTCCATGCGTTTGTTGCTATCATAAATTCTTATTTTTAGTCTCTTTGTCTCTGCCTGGATACATCTCTGGATGTATGTGTGTGTGTATATACAAATATATTTATTATATGCATTGGTATGTATGCATGTATGTGTATCAATAAAACAAAGAGTATGGCTTCAGCCTGCTCTGTTGTAAAGTGTGTTGAGATAACACTTGTTATGAACTGGGGCTATACAAATAAGATTGATTGGTTGATACTCACAGCTTTTTTTGACATAATCTCCTGTATCTTGCAAAATGCAGTATTTTTGCACTCAAAGCCTTAAATCATGCAGAGGAAAAGTACTGTTGGGCTTCAGTATTTCATGAAGTATTTGCTTCTGGCTGTTAATGTGGTAGAAAGGGAACAGTCACACAATAGAGGAACTAGAAATAGAAGTTAAAACACAGTGCGGCCTTTAGACCCCAAAGTTAATACTTTCCACGCCTTCTTGTCCTTCACCTATGATTGTATGACTCCTTCCTTTGTTGATAGGACTAGAACAGCTAGAGGAAATACAGCTGGCATTTGTTTTATGATGCTGAATAAAACCAATTCAGCAGCAGTCATATAGGAGAAGATTAGACTGTTTTGTTTTTAATTTGGGACCAAAGATCTCGGACTATTTTGATCATTTTTGGATTAGAAGAAACACATTTTATACTTCTAAAGAGACCGTCAGCCGGGGTTTGCCTAGATCCAGTCCAAGTTACATAATATTTAAAATATGCACTAAAGTACAGATTACCAAGTATTAAAGTTTCACAAGCAACTGTCTTTAAAAACATTTATTGTTATGAACCAGTTACAGCCAGTCAGTGCACATCTGAGTACAGTGCAGCTCTGTACTGTTATGTTTGTGTAATTCCCCATTGTGGAGTTTCTTCTGTCAGCTCTATGTGTGTCACATTCCTCTACTTATCAGTAGAAAGGCCAAATAAGCAAAGTTGAGGGGGTAATGATAGCAGTAATTCCAGAGGAAAGTCAGTGTGGTGCCGCAGGTAAACAAACAGTGTAGTAAACGTTGTTTTCCTCTACAGTATTAGTGGGTAATGTGGTGGTTGTTGACAGGGGTGTGGCGACAGGAAGACTTTGGAATATGTGTTCTGTGACGTCATGTTGCGCTGATCTGCTATATTTGGAGCTGTTGGTTATGGTTATTACAGTGTGGCCAACTTGAAGACTGTTTTTTAAATGATGACATGTTGAAGTGTTGACTTGCTGTTAAAAACAAAACCAAGTGAGGCAGAGTTTACAGCATGGGCACCATGACAAGAAGGTTCTGTGTGGTTACTTGCATGAATCATAAAGTGCAGGGTGGAAAATATCCAATATCACAAGCAGTAAACATCTGCTCCAGCACAGTACAGGACATAATTACTTTTATCCATCTAGTGATCTGGTCAGAGCCCTGGATTTTTAATAACACGGTTGATGATTTTGTTGTGAAAGTGGTGAGGGAAAAACACCAGGTAGAAGCTAAAACAGCTTACTGTGCTGCTGCGCTCATGGCTTGTGTAATGAAAGGTGTAACAGCTTGTGTGGCTCTATCATCAGAGCTATGCTGATCGATAAAAGTGCTTGTTGAGACGTGTAGTATTTCAGCACGCATTGCCTGATGACAGCTGTCAAAACACGAAGGAGGTGAGAAACTGGTTGCTTTAAATGCAAATGACTTTTTTCATCCAAGCTTTGAGTGCATGAGTTAAGAGTGCACAGTGATGAGGTAACATGTGCACACATTCTTTTGGTTCATTCACACGCTGAAGATAACACCATTATTGAGTAGAGAAAAAACAAATAATAGCAGAAACTCAGCCACCCGTATTCTCTTCTTATGTAATCATATGGTGACGTAGACTGTCGCTCTTCCTGTAGTCCTTGTTACCCGTTAAAACTGCTCCCTTAGCTCCAAATTTCCTGCATAGTGATTTGTCTGTGTGTATGGAAGCTTATCCAAGACGGAGAATACTGCTAAATGATAGTCATAAGTTCACAGTCCAAATACCATGTGGTCACATGCTTGAGAAAATAGAGGGCCTTTTTATCTAATGTTCAGAGAACATCATGTTCATGAGACACACGTGTGTGCACTGAGGTTACTGGACTGTGAATGTGGACCACAACTTTGACTTCATGCTCAAGGGTCGGCAACAGCGTGAAGATTTTTTTTTCAACTCACATTTCTTTTTTATAAACTAGAAAAGGCATGCAGCTGTTTAATCGGGAAAAAGCAAAGACATAGGAAAAGAAAAGAAAATACATTCTGCCTTGTGTCAGAGTTTGTTTTATTGTTCTGGAAAGACCATTTTGTGATCTGGGTGAGATCCCTGCCCCTGCTTGTTAAGACAGTAGTTAACCATGAAACTATGAGTACTACACATGGATTCTGCAGATCCTTGGGAAGTCCTGGAAAGCCTTGATTAAGATACTTGAAAAGCCATAAAAATCTTAAAGTCTCATTTTTAATTTGTGACGTCTTAAATTTCAGATGGCATGTTAACTTCCAAACTCCTTTTTTTAAACGCTTTATATGACTATTGCAGTGCAACTTACAGTCCAAACAAAAAGCCATTTCTGTTTTTCAAGGACCTTGAACATTCCAGTTTAAGTGAATTTTTGTACCTAAACAACATGCGTTTTTTTTTCTTTAAGTTCAGAAATAGAACTTCAGCTCTTATGACATGCTTTAGAGTTTTAAAAGTGTGGGTGAAAAAAACAAGTCAACTTCAGCTGCAGTTTGTCTCTTGATTTTGATTAAAAAACAAAGTTCTGCACCCATCTCAGTATTATTGATAACCGAGTTATTGTCTGTAATTATTAGCAGATATTTTTAAATCTTTTGATAGTGATAGTGACAGTGTCGCCTTGTGACCTGTCACAGGCGACATGACGAGTCCCTGTGGTCGTCATATTGGAATACATCTTATATTTTGACACAGAATAAGATCATTAGCCCCATTCAGCAATTGGGTGTGCTGATTTCAGAACCATTCAATTGGAAAGGACTTATAAAACTAGAAAAGGCAGGATATGCTCTCTTAAAGAAGTGTGTGGAAACTCTGGTATGGCTATGACCAACCAGAATTTTTGATGGTGATATTTATGGTTAAAACATGAAACATAAGGGATGGGATAAATATACAGTGTCACTGTTATGATTAATTAATCCTTAAGGCTCTCCAAAAATGTGTGTTTTTCGCCATAGTAAAAAAAAACAGACAACAGCAACATTTAGGTGCTTTTCCACCAAAGAAAAGTGAAATGTCTGCATTAGCAATATTGAAACAGCAACAACAACCACAGAAATGCTACCAACCACACCTTTTCGTCTGTTTAGGGATTTTACAGTCATATCACTATGTATGTGGATTTGATTAATTATAATTCAGTTATTAATAAGACTGAATTACAGATGTTTTTAAATTCTTGCCGTCATCTCCACTATAAAATAATCTGACTGCTAACAATAATAAACAGAAAATTCTCATGCTACATTTAAAAGTAGCTCATTGATCATAATCAAATAACAATAAAAATAACAATAATACTCCACCATAGTAGAAATGTTTTCCAGGTTGATCAGTAAAATTACTTTAGTATGTATAATTTGTACCAAATCAACATAAATTATCATATTTTAGTTCATCTTTATCATTTTGCACTGATTTTTTTCAGCTCTGTTATTTCTGTCGCCAGGCCTGACTTATTCAACTCAATAAAAGTTCTTAAAGATGGCGTGGTTATTTAATGCTGAGGTATTATTTGAAAAATCATCAGAACTGATGAAAGTCTAACTTCATTCTTACATTTCCTTTAAAAACAAGTAACACTGTAATTCCACAGACAGGGACTCCGAATGTAGCATAATAAGCGTTCATGGTCTTGCTAAAATATTGCGTCATAATCAAGATTATTGTGAGCCAGAGATTATTTCTTTGACGAGAATCGTAGCCCCAAAGTTCATAATCGTCCCATCCCTAGTTTGGCATGTATGTTTGATTGTACCAGAAGCCTAACAAAGTTCTCAGACTCATGTGTTTTTAATAATGTGTTGGTTAAGACTTGTGTGTTCTTCTGTTGGATATTCTTCCATAAATTCAGTTTTGTTTTAGTTCAGAAAGCAGAGCTACCTAACAGAACGCATGATGCAAGGTGATGATATCACCCAAGTTGGTGTCAGGATCATCTGGCCTGTGACTAAGTGTGAAAACCTAATGCCTCTGTTTTGATATTCTGTAGGATGGTTAACATTAATAGCCCACATGCTTCAGAGTCTTAGCTGAACTGATCACAGCAAACCCTGTTTCACATTTAGCTGAGAAGTCAGAGCACATGGCTATGAATAGTCCCTACAGCTGTGGAGGACGGGTTTATGTATGCTGTACATCCGTCTATAGGGTCCTGTTTACTCTTATTTTTCACTTTCACTGCAGGAAATAACTTTTTAATGAGACAAAGGTGTACATTGTAGCTTTAGCTGCTTCTGTTTTTTAGCAAAATGGAAAAAACTCTTTGTTTTGTTTGTTTTCCACAGCATGGTGTAGCTGTCATCACCTGCTCGTCCTCTCACTAATGACTGTTACATCTGCCACTGTACCATTTGGTCAATGTGGACAGGTGTCTTGTGTTTATTTCCTTCACAATTCAAATTTGAGTAGACTTGGGTCAAAAGTTCAACTGCAAGCAATTACTTAGCAGCTCAAGGTTGCTGGAGAGCTTCAATAGCTTTGAGGGTAATATGAAACTGCAGGAGGAGCCTCCCAGTGTTCGGCTTCAGATGGTAATAATAGCCGCAGTTGCCATTCTTCGGCCTCTGAAACAACAGAGCCGGTCTACTTTACTTCCTTGGGTCAGGGCTCTCTCGACCATTTAGTGATTGCATTTGTGGGGCCGGGAAAATGAACCAATGCCCAAGTTACGTTTTGTTTTAAATCGGATTTGGCTGTTGTATAACACTAAGCTGATGCTGAGATCGAGACATCTTGATTGCTCAATTGGTGACAGTTTCCAATTGCAGGCTGTCTCAGGAACCAGAAAGCATGCTCTCCATCTCCAGACCACAGAGTTAACTTCTCCACTCCCCTGGCACTGACAGGAAAGGCATTTTCATAAATGTGGTATTTCATGTGGAAAATGATGGAGCATTTATTCAGCTTGGCTCATGTTTTCTTCCCTGTTAACAATCTTTAGCAGCACAGCAAGTTCATGCTTGCTAAGAGATTGATTACAGAGGCTGCTTATATTGTTAGGCCACAGTCTTCTTGTACAATTCTGGTTTGCTTTTTGCGTCATGATCAGCACTTTTAGGGTCAGATTAACACGTATTTTTCTCCATATGATCATTTGGGGGGGGGGGGGGGGGGGGGGTCTTCTTGCCAATATTGTGTGAGTGGTCTACAGATATAGGAGAAAAGAAAAGGTTGCTTTGAAACATGGTATACATTTTAGAACTATGGCTATGGTGTGGACTCATGGGGGAGATTATTGGCTTGTAAACTATCGGGCTGGGCATCGGCACCCCTCATAAATCACTCTCCTGCCTCCAACTGATCCAGAATGCAGCAGCTAGGCTCTGAACTGGTTTTAACAGACAGCATCTTATCACTGCTGTTGTTGTCTCTGCACTGGCTTTCTGTTCGTTTAGAACTGATTTGGATGTTTTACTGATCACTTTTCAGCCCTTCCCGCCCCTGTGGCCCTCCTGGCCGTTCCAAAGTCGAGGCTTATGAGGAAAGTTGATCAAGCCTTTTCTATCAGAGCTCCTAGACTTTGGAACGACCTGCCCGAGGAGATAAGGTGTGCAGAATCAGTGACATCTTTTAAATTACTTCTTAAACCCACTTCTACAGACTTGCTTTCGCATAATGCTATCTTTAACAGCTTATTTATTGATTGATTTTGTTTGTCATTTTATTTAAGTTTATCTATTAATGTATTTTACTTCGTTTAATTATTCATTTTTAATCTTTTCTGCTCTTACCTCTGGTTAATAACTTTCATACTCTCGTTTTTACCATCTTTTCATGTTTTTATTTGCTCCTGTTTTTATCTTTCCTTGATTAACTCTAATTGTCCCATTTTTCTGATGTCTTGTCATCTATTTATTGTCTTATTGTATTCATATCCTTTTTGTTATTTTTAAATCTGGTTGGATAAGGGGTACCCATATATACATTTTTGCATTTTAACCTGCACTAATGTAGGTATAACTCATATAGAATAGAGAATAGAATTGTTTCAGATTTACCACTTTTTTGTTTGCTTTATTTTACCTCCAGTGTTGGCAGTTTTGTACCCACCCTCATGTTTGCCCCATTTAGAAATTTCTCTGTTTAGCCTGATTTTTGATGCTTTATTTATTGTTCCCTGAGTTGAGATACATATAATGAGTAAAAATACGCATTATGCGTAGGGAATATCTACTCAAAGAAAACATTTTTTGGGACACTTTCTATTTTAAAAACGATGCAAAATGGTGAGCTGGTTGAAATTAAAAGCAGTGGGCTGCTGATGCAGAAATTAGTTCTCTACAAAAAATAAGAGTGCGTCGAAGTTTCCCAAAAAATTGCAATATACAGAAGGAATATCTTTTCTCCAATATTGTTCATCCCTAACTAGAAAATATACGTAGAAAGCTATAAATATTCTTTGTTGACCCAGACAGTTATTGTCTATGTGCCAGAAATGGCTGTTTTGTTAGAGGAGCGTTGAATGTTACTTGTAAATATCAAAGGATGTTGATACCTGTTTGATACCAGGCCTCAGGTCGTGAATATTTGACAGTGTGTTTTTTGTTACTATCAAAAACACACACATCTGAATTTCTACCAACACATTGACAGTATTAAAAAATAAAGGGTGGAACAGGTGAGGGATTCTGCTTTTTTTTTTAATTGGCAAGTTTTTAATATTTGGGTGTGTTTGTGCCTTTTCTTGCTCATGTCAGCATTTTAGCAAATTTTTGATCCTGCCATCTCAACAAGCTAGATTTGTGTGCTGCAGTTGTCCTTTATAAGTTTTCCTCAACACTTATTGGTGGTCAATAGTTTTGTAACTTTTAGTTTTATCATGTTTAAGCTACTGTCACACTTTCATCAGATGCAGTCAGTATAATTGACAACAAAGTTAAAGAGGTCAACGTGGCAGACAGGAGACAAAGGCAGTCAAAATTGTAGATTAATGTTACTCAGTATGAAGCCAATTGCACAACATCCGGTGTCCGTCAGTGTTACTCAAGCAAGTTTGGAAAAACCAGAAACTTTTTGAAGCATTTGTCTGTGTAGAACAGCATTGCTGGCTTTTTTCACAGAAAATCCACAGGAATTGAAAAGAGAGTCAATAAAAAATTTGATCAATAATTGATAATGGCATTGATATCACTAAAATCTTATCAATTCCCATCCCTTGACAAGAGTGGCCCTGTTAAGCCCAACTCAGACTAAAGTTTGGCTAAGAGATCGGTTGAAACTTGACTCTTTCCAGCTGGCCGCTCTGCAATTTTTTTTAAAAACCTGTGAATTTGCACCACCGCAACGAGCAGAGATGATGTGCTGTTTTGATGGCAACAAATTTTTGTGCTTTGGTTTCCATTTCTGTGTTAAAGGCTTGTCTTGTGGCTTCATGTTTATGTAGTTGACAACATGTATCAGGACAGTGACAGTGAATTATTTGCTAAAGCTTGTTCTCTTGTCATAAAATTAAAAGGTAAAAAATGAGAAGATTTAGACTTAAGAGTCAACAGAATACCCGGGGAGGTAACGCCAGTTAACCATTGGCTTTGAGGCTTGAGTTATCCCATTTTTTGTTGGTTTCATCTGATTGTTCAGGAGGCAGGTTTGTCATTTAGAAGAATATGTGTTGCCTCCAAGCAGAGAAAATAAACTGAACATTCACTGAAGGAGGCTGGGGTAAGCTGATGATAATGCTGCACTTTTGGGCGACAGGTTAGCCATAAGCATTGGTGAACATTAGCTGCAGACTATGTATGATGTACTCCATTGCACACATTGAGCTTGGTTTCAAGATTCTGGTTGGCTACTGAAACACATGACTTCCCCAGAATTCTAAAACCAGCTTTGACAAACTGAATAGTAGGCAACTCTTTCAGCCGGCTTGACCCAAGCTGTGATGGCCCAGGTCATTCTGCTACAACTGACCTCATAGCTTTCTCAGAACGGGGCACGAGACAAACTCTGATCTGTTTTCATGGCCACTAATATGAGAAAATGTTTGCAATATGGGAGGATTATGCTGACAGGAATAATCAATAAGACAGTGGCAGTAATATCCGGAATTGTCCATTTTTTCCCAATGTTTGTATCAGCATCAGCCTTGATGTACAACTGATGCATCCTTTGTTGGTGTTTCGTATTGCCCAGCCCTTAAGACTGCCTAACAGTGTGTCCCTTGACTGAGCTCTTTGTCTCCCAAGTCTGCAGTATCTTACAGTTATGTTGGGTGTGTGTTATGTACCTTTGACCTTCTGGAGGCTGATCTTGCCTGGGAACTGTTCTTAAGCTCTCAGCATGCTCCCTAAGGTATCACACACAACCCTGTCAATGCCCACATGCACACCAGCCCTCTCTAGTTAATGTAAAATCAAATGAAATTTGCTCTCAAGGTCTTGTTCCTTTCCATGCTGCGAAAATACAAATAAACAGATTTCACATGAGAGGGCCAGTGTAGACTAAGAAGGAGGCGCTTGGTGACACTTTTCAAGTTTCTTACAATTTCTTCTGCCCTCATTTTTGAAATTACTTGGTGAATGTTGTTGTGGTTTTGAATAGAAGAAAAAGAGGGACTGATTTGTTTATCATACATCAACAAGTGGATCACCAGCTCTGAGCCATGTGCAGTTGGCCCGACAGCAGACCGTGATGTTTTAGATTTAGAGAGGCACATGATGGGTAATTGCTCTGCTTGTCTGTGCACACGCACGTTTGGAGAGCCTGGTGTGAGAAGTATGTCACCATCCCCGTTCAATTTGTGAACAATTGGAACAAGTAGAAAATTCATGCTCTATAATAACATTGAGAATAAAACACAAACGAAATGGGTGGTAAGGACCAGGCAGTTTGCTGTCTGTCCTTATTTTGAAAAAAGAAGTCTTGCTTACAGTCTTTTGCAATCCTACATCACAACTCAACACACTGTATCATAACTTGAGATTAAAAGATGATTTCAGGATCACCTTAAACATTTAATCATGTATATGCAAAGTCATAACGCTCTAAAAGAAAAAAATGGTAAGAGACATGTAAATTCATATTTTATTCATTCATCTTACACAAACCACCTCCTTCACATCCCACTTGTATGCTGACTGTCTCAAATGTCTTAGTCATATCTGCCATTGATCCTGAAAATAACCAAGAGTCATAGAAAAAACAGTGAAGAGCTTAAAAACAAAATATACCAAAAAAACTCCTCAAACGGCTCCTGGAGCATCAATAATGGTTTTGTTCTTGATCAGTAAATCATCCAAAAAAGAACCCAACATATCTACAACAGAGCCAGATTCACCATGTGCTAGTGTTACAGTGTTACACAGTTACCCTCATATCTGTGAAGCCTTGACAGAAAATGTGTATTTCTCAGTGAGAAAATCTGCTTCATACAAAACCGTTGATCAAAATAGCAAAAAGAAATAAGTGTTAATGCTGCCGTCCAGGGTGCATTGCTTGTTGCCTCAGTGTCTTGCTTTGCCATTAAGAAGTGTCAGAGATTGCCCAATTCGTCACATAATGGCTGTAATGAAATAATGGAGGCCATGTCAGGTCCCTCAGTTACAGGCAACATACCATAGTTTAGGCGAGTTAACAGCTG